>CAHIKZ030000957.1:3420000-3422500 GCA_903632075.3 Acanthosepion pharaonis | reverse complement strand
TTGTTGAAACACCGGTGTGATCACGGTTAAACAACGCAAGAATGGTAACTGCTTGTTGAATACCCAGTAAAAATACAGTAAATTAGGCCTTGCTAACCGAACGATCCTTCGGGGCCAAATCGGTAAACGCACGTCAAGCTAAATGACGGTTCCGTATAGGATACAGGTTCGAATCCTGTCGGAGGACGAATATTATCTGTGAAAATTTCTCGGACATTCAGGCCAGTAAATGTTGTTTAATACAGTTTATTACAAACAGAGCATTTACTTAAATATTTGTATCTATAAAAATAATGTTAAGCATAAAAATGTCTTAAAATAATTGTCGGACTTTGTCCATTTCATAATATATATATATAACGTTGTATAGATATTAGTTGATAACTCTGGGTTTTTTTTTTCTAAGAGCTTTCACTGCTACATTTCTATTTCTGACACGAACTCGGTCCACATCGAGGTTGATAAGACAGACGACTTATATATTCGTCTGCCTAAATAGGGTATCCCCCATATGAGGTGATTTTGAATTTTATTGTGCATTAAGTATTTCTGTGTAATCTTATTTATTATAAAACGCAGATTGTGTGTGTGTGTGTCTGTAACGTTTATATATTGGATCAGATTTCCTACATTTTTCAACCGATTTCAACAAAACTTCACATGACTACATGAAATTGTGGTGGTTCTAACAGCGCCAAAAATGGGAAAAATATAATTGTTTTTGCACAAAATCAATTTGAAAATACGATTAAGAGACATCGTGAAAATGGAAGGGGGACAACTCACATCGGGTTGTTTGTGTGTGTGGGTTCCTTTAAATATGGGATCGGATTTCCTATATTTTTCAGCCGATAAAACAAAACTTCACTTTTTTTTTTTTTTTTTTTGGCAGGTAGTGTTTCTTATTCTCTTGCACACTTTTTTCTTTATTTTTAACATTCAGAATGCTTTAAAAATTCCATTTACAAGACAATTGTTTATAATAAAATTCTATGCAATCGGTAGAGACTCATAACGATTGAAAACAATGTTTTTGTTTGAGTTTGGGTTTGACCAATTCGTAAAAAAAAAAAAATAAATAAAAACTAATTAAGACATGCGTGTCCGTCAACCTTAAACAATAATCTAACGATCTCTACTGATTGTACGAATACAAACATCGGAATAAAGTCTTTATCTTTAGGGAAAGATAATGAAATCTAAACATCCACAAGACCTAACTAAAAATAATAACCGGAACGGGAAACTACTTTAAATACACATGGTGTCCAATTTTTTTACTGTATTCAATAAGTAAAAATCATAAATTGTAAAAGATTATTATTTCAGAAAGGCTACTAAATGAATAAGATTTGTTAGATCATAATTAATAAACCCAAATAAAGTTAATATTTTTTGTATTAGAAACAACGAGTGGAAAATATATTCAAATCAGAATTCTAATTATGAATCACCACAAGCAAAATATGCAATTTTTTTTACTGTATTCAATAAGTAAAATCATAAATTGCAAAACTCAAAAAGATTACAGAAAGGCTACCTACATTTTTCAACCAATTTCAACAAAACTTCACTTTTTTTTTTGGCATATAGTGTTTCTTATTGTCTTGCACACTTTTTCTTTATTTTTACATTCACAATGCTTTAAAAATTCCATTTACAAGACAATTGTTTATAATAAAATTCTATTCAATCGGTAGAGACTCATAACGATTGAAAACAATGTTTTGTTTGAGTTTGGGTTTGACCAATTCGTAAAAAAAAAAAAAAAAAAAAAATTAAGACATGCGTGTCCGTCAACCTTAAACAATAATCTTTGTCAATTTTATTTTTCAGTCTTTATGATAGTGGATACTTGATCTATCTCTTACTGTTATATCCCCGGGCAACGCCGGGCTCTACTGCTAGTAACAAATATAATGGGCTATTTTTGTGGATCAGTTTTAATATTTTTATTTTACCAGGATCCACTTGGATTATATACCACCGGATTTACCTTTACTATATATATATATATATATATATATATATATATATATATATATATCAGAGAGGTAATTTATGAGAGAGTGGGATTTGTTTGTCTAAAAAAATACCTCTTGTATTCTCTCTTTCTCTCTCTCTCTCTCTCTCTTTCTTTCTCCCTCTTGCCTGATATTAAGTGAAAATGCCTTAATTAGAGAAACGCATACAAATTTACACAAAAGGGTTCATCTTATCAGCAGGTGTGCACTATCTTAGTCACATATCTAAATCTGCGAACGTATTGCATGAATAAATAACCGGGCGATTAACGTCTAATCTCAGTATTACATCGTCCATTACCTTGATACGTTAATCCCACAAAACATTAAATTTAAATAAAAATAGACATAGCTGTTGAATGCAAATGTACACATGAATCTATTTTTAATATTAAACTTCACCCAACAAAGGCACAAGAACTACTCAAGGTAGAGACTAACTGTTTTCTGTTGTATCAGCTGAAGACAATTTACGA
>CAHIKZ030000957.1:3295000-3417500 GCA_903632075.3 Acanthosepion pharaonis | reverse complement strand
TATAGATAGATAGATAGATAGATAGATAGATAGAGAGAGAGAGAGAGAGATATAGAGATAGATAGATAGAGAGAGACAAAGAGAGGAAACACAAATGCATCGCCTCTCGCTACTCTATCGCTATTTCTATGGCAGCTCACTCTCTAGCCTTGATAGAGTTCAAAAGCGTCTCCGAGCCCTTGTCGGTGACGAATTATTCTACACCCTTCAGCCTCTCTCCCACGGGCGGGATGTAGCAAGCCTCTCGCTGATCTACCTCTATTTCCACGGAAAGTGCTCTGGCGAACTAGATTCCCTGGTCCCGCCAAGGCAAACCTTCGTGCCAAGAACATGACATGCCACTTACATTGTTGCAAACCACCCACATTCCCTCTGCATTCCACTGGTGCAACTTCTTCCCGCGAACCACTGCTCTGTGGGACCGACTCCACGCTTTGCCTGATGAAGGTCGCGAGACCGGAAACGCGTGTAGCAAAATTATAGAGAATAAATCATATTTTTAAATTCACATTAAAACCAAAAGTGTTTTGCGGTTTCTATCTTCTTTTTTAATATACACACTCGTTGGGACGATTATAACCTCTTCCCTTATATATACATATATATATATATATATATATATATATATATATATATATATATATAAGAGAGGTTATATTTGTTCCCACGAGAGAAAAGTGTATATTTTAAAGAGAAGAGAGAAACCGCAAACGTTTCTGGTTATATTGTGGATTTTTTAAAAATATATATTATACTTTATTTTCCATATTTTTGCTACACGTGTTTTCGGAGAAAAATTTGGGTTACTAATACACGCAAAAATACACTGGTTAAACATCGGTAAAACATAAGGAAAATAATTTTCGTTTCATAACATGTGAAAGTAACCACTCTTCGTCTGATGAAGGTCGCGAGACCCGAAACCCGTGTAGCAAAAATATGGAAAATAAATATAATATATAATTTTAAAAATCCACATTATAACCAGACAGATGAGAACATTCTTCACAACATGGCTGCAGTAAACGTCACATTTATTTCAGCAAGGGGCTGGTTACCCTTTTAGGAAAAGTACACTTTATCACAAAGACATTTCATTCTAAGATGCCTGTATCTGCACGTTTTTGTATCTGAAACGTAAACAAAGCAATTCCTAAAAAAATAATGGATTTTATTTTTAATTCGACACTTCTATTTCTTCAAACATAATTTGTAACGGATACTCGTATTTGAAATAGACGCTCTGTTTTATTTCTTTATTATTTCAAACAGCTAATATTAGTGTTTGAGCCTTTTATATTATATTCTTACTCTGTCCTGGATTCTATCCTCTTGGGAATTTACATACATACATACATACATATATATATATATATATATATATATATATATATATATATATATATATATATATATATATATATACTGGCTGTAACCGCAAAATTGTTAAATTATTAGATAAATCTTTTAACCGTTGTATCTTAGTAATGATTAAAGATATCTAACTGGAATATTATAATACTCTTGGACTCTACATTGAACAATAAGAATGTATAATTCCTCTCCAAGTAAAATGAAATCTGTCATTTTCGAAAATGACGTGTTCATCGTTAATTAATCATAGTTAAAGATCGGAAGCTCATGAAAGAGTGAAGGAGTTACGACATTCATTCTTATAATTAAGAGTGCATGAGATTATACTAGGAGATTTCTTATATGGGGAGTTAGGTGATGTATTATTATTGGTGTCTATCAATATATCGAGAAAAGGAATTTTATTATCATTATTAAGTTTATATGTGAAAAGAAACTATTAGGAACCATTAAATATTTTATTCTTAATTCAACATTCTAATTACTTCAAGCGTTATTATAGTGGATCCTCGTATTTGAAATAGCCGCCCTATTTGTATGTTAAAAAGAAGAACACGTATACCATCATTCGTTTCCATTTATACTTACATACAGAGAGGTTCATTGTTCGGCAAAGCTCTATTTTCTTCTCGAAAGAGACGCGGATGTTCGACCCCTGTTGGTGCGCAGTTTTTTTGATTGTGCAGTCCGATAGACCATTTGCCCTATTTAATTTTATTCTAGGAGATGAATTATTGTTTTTAACTATAAGGTTAGAGGTTTTAATTTTTTTTTTTAATAAATAATTAATCTATTTTTTTTTTTTTTTTTGCTATTTTATTCCTGTGTGGCACTCCTGCCTTGCTTGGGATGAAATGTTTAAAAAAAATGTTTATATCTGAATGTCTATATCTAAATATCTATGACAGCTTCTTCTCTCCCACTTCCCAACAGTGGAACTTCCCCTCCTCTTACTTGATTCCCTGATAATTATAATCTTCAAATATTCAAATGTAATGTCAATCGACATTTTCTGATGCCTTGATCCTGATCCCAGTCTTTCTCTTTATTCTTTCCACAACCCCACCCCTCTTTACTCTTGCTTTCATTCTCTGTAACCCCTTGCATGCTAGTGGCACTCCCGCCTTGCTTGGGGGTGAAATGCTTAAAAAAAAATTCCATTTTGTGAACAGATAAGTTCTACGCGTAAACATTGGCTGTAAATTATTGATTTTTTTTTTTTGTTTTAGGTGCGATGGCAGCTTTTGAAATTTACGTAGCAATGACCATCCTTTGGTTTGGTGGATGGTGTTGCGAAGAAGTGGTTGTTATTTAGACGTAAATTTGTGAATTTGATGGTATGGTCGAGACTGTTGCGGTGTTGCTTTGGAACGAGATATGTTGAGTAAGCACCATCTAGCACTCCTACACTGGCACAGATACATAGACAATATCTTTTTGGTGTAAACTGCTAACGGAAGCGTAATGTTTACACAGTACAACCAGCAAGGTGTGATCCAGCTCAAACTTCGATCACGTGACCACAATAGAACCAACTAAGTACGCATGTGCAGAAAGCAATGGAACGAACCGAAAGATATGTTATAGCGAAAGTGCGGAAAATGTTCGACTTACTCTTGTATATGAGTGACTCGCTGTAGAGCAAGTTAGATAGCTGTCTCGAATGCTATTATTGCATCGTGAAATCGATCCTCACAGGGAACCTATCAATTGTAATCATATGCCAGGTTAAATAGACATTCTTAATACCTATCTTGGTGTTTCCCCAGAGAGTAATAGTTAGGAAGTTACAGTGCATTGCTGCAGTGAAACAATTCTCATAGATTGTTCCGTTGATGATACTTTGCTGATGTCGATCCTCATAGGGTGACACATTCTTTTGCCTTTGTGCCATATGAAGCTGAGCTTATTAAATAATAGAAATATTCTAAAAACCTTTGCAGAATCGGCGTGAAAGACAATGGTGTCTTTTAAATGAAAACGTTCTTAGATTTTTTTAGGCCATTTCCCTTCGAGACATGAGCGGTCATAGCCCACCACACCTATTTTTCTCTATTACATGCTTGAGGGCCCCTGTCTACCTTGGATATTCAATTCAAAGCTGTACTGGTGGTTGCTGGAGAGCTGAATTAATGCTTTTACATAGAGCATTAGTATGATAAAAGAATTTAAACTTGGCGTTGCCAATTCTGTTTTTCATGCTGATAAAGGTTACACTACCCCCACATCCTTTGTTAGTTTTTATAGCAATTTCTAATGATAACGCTATATCACCAGCGAAAAAATACGGACGATTCTATTATTAAATAAGTAGATCACGTGATCATAAAGGAAACATATAAATGGGAATTAGCGTGACGTCTAAGTGATCGCTATTCTTTATACTGTTGTGGATTCCGGGATAAAATCCGGTACCAATAAATAACAAACGCCAGGAATGAATATAGGAAAATAATGTATTAACGTAATAATACAAACTGGTAATGCGGGTTAGTAGTTCCAGGAATACGGGTTAGTAGCAAAATATATATACAGTCTTTGGTATTGAAGTATCGCTCTATCACTTCTTACTGAATCTACGTGATCGCTCACGGTGACTCTTGCTCGCTACCTTCGTTCTGTCTGTCTGTCTGTCTGGCTGGCTGGCTGGCTTCACACGCTGTTGCTCTTGTCTCTCGGGTCTTCATGTAGCAGTAGTATATGTATATACTGCATGAGTCCATTTGTGTAAAAAGGGGAGGACCCCTCAACATATACTATCCACTATACTATTTCACTATACAGTCGCACTCTCACAGACGTGCCGTCGCGTCCCTCTGTTTTTTTTTACAAATACTTTCACGGTAACTGCTCCGATGAGCAGCTTTCGCTGGTTCCCAGACTTCATGAATTTAAGCGTTCTAATAGGCTGGCATCTCGTTCACATTCTTTCACTGTCGAAACTGTTAAATGTAGCCGTCTCTTCTACACCAATAGCTTCATGTCTCGCACCTCTCGTCCATGGAACTTCCTCACCTTTTCCTGTTTCCCTGATAGCTATAATCTCCAACTATTCAAGTGTAATGTCAATCGACATCTCCAGATGCCTTGATCTATCCCCTATCCTTCTCTTCATCCTTTCCTCTATCACTCCTATTTGTTCTCGCTCCAACTCTCTGTAACCCCTTGCGTGCTAGTGGCTTCCCGCCTTGCTTGGGGTGAAATGCTTAAAAGAATACTGATCATTATATGAATTACTATTCGGCGATTACTATTTGAACAAGTATTATTAGTGCGAGTATTACTTAAAAGGCTTTACTACTCCCAGTATCTGCGGTTCTAAAGACTCGGCAAAAACAAACATTCGGAATTGATAACGAGCATTCGATGACCTAGCGAAAGTTCCAACGTGTGATCGTTCTAACATCACAAAAATTATTCCTACACCCAAGGATTACAGCATCTGGTATTTCCAGCTGGTCATTCATCAAGGTACTGAAATTTAGGGTTTTCCCCTTGTTGATGGAAGGTTTAGTCAGTTAGTTTCCTACGTTGATGCACAATTGAGAGATCAAGTCTCTTTAGGTTCATGACTGACAGGGCAGAGGATTCTTACCACATTAAATTGCCGATCCTTCTCTGTTTCTATACTGGTTGCCAACCATGGCTATAGGACCCAATCCGTCATGCTATTTAATCCATAGATGGGGGTATAAGAGAGGTGGATTTATGATTTCACAAGGCATGAATCCACCTCTTCTATACCCCCTTCTTCCGAGACATTTTTTCGGCCATTTTCCTTCAAGACATCAGCGGTCATATCACTCAACAGATTTTTCCCTTCTTTTGAATTTGACCTTAATTTTAATTTCCAACCCAAGATAAAGTTTATATTTTTCTTCATCTTATCTTTCCAATACTTTCTCTCATCTTCTCTTGCCTCTATGTCTCTGAGGCCAAGCGATGATCTCTTTTAAATGAAGAACTTAAAATATATTTTAGGTCATTTCCCTTCAAGATATAAGCGGGTTTAGCACTCAACACATCTTTTCTCTTTCATTATCAATGAATTGCCATGACAATTGTTGTATAAGAATAAAATGTCGTTGTCGACATTGTAGTTTGAACACAGATCGCCAGTAAGCAAACACTGACGATTCCATTATTAAATAAGTAGATCACGTGATCGTAAAGGAACCGTATATATGGGAATTAGCGTGATGTCTAAGTGATCGCTATTCTTTATACTATCCACTATGCTATTTCTCTATATTGATCACTATACGAATTACTATTCGGCGATTACTATTTGAACAAGTATTATTGGTACTATTTGAAGGCATTACTACTACCAGTATCTGAATTTACAAAGTCTCGGCTACAACGAGAATTTCGGAAGTGACAACGAGCATTAGTTGACCTAACAAAATTTAGAATGGGCGAGCGTCTAACATCACAAAAACAATGGAAACGAGTGACGAATGGTTTCCAGTTGCCTTTCCTACGGTTTTGAATTAAGAGTATCTCTTGTTTCTAGCCTGGGTACTTGTTAGTACCCCAGGCTAGAAAGCCATGTCTACTCCGCGATGTAACGCATAGCTGTAAGTGGAAGAGATGGATTCGTTGCTTTCCCAGTCGCCTAAGTGAAAAAGTGAACACAGTAGAATGAGCTGAGATTTGAACTCGGCTCACAGATTACCTTTTTTTCTCGCCTATATCCGTTTCGCTACTTGCGCATTCCCTTCTGTGAGTATTGGAAATTAAGCTTTTTTTTTTTTTTTTTTTTTTTTTTTTTTTTTTACTTGATACCGAGGTATCTATTGGATACATTTGGGAACACTTTCAAGCCAGGAAGCAATGAATCTTTCAGACTACTTTTCCTCTTCTAATTTCCTGCAGGCAATAAGGGGAGAAAATAACCTCTTAAGAAAAAAAAAATGTTTCTACGGCAAAGATATATGCTTTCCTCGACCCGCGGCATTTTCTTCAATTTGTTCCAATCTTGGATCTCGTCTGTCAATACCCGACATCATTAACAGGACATGGCATCGGTTCATTTACAGCGTATCAAGATAAAGTGTCTCCGCTCAGCGAGTTTAACTGGCCACAAACACACAAATATGTCTTCATCGTGTTGCTCAGTGAATCGTTTGAATTTCTGAGTGGATTCAGTGTCATTATTCGGGGAATTATTCGAAACAGCATCATGATATTCTATGTTTTGATCATGAATTTACACTCTGACCTTTCGAGTATTTTTTTGGAATTTGGAAATGTGATTTTGTTAGCGTTGTTTAAAGTATTAGAATTAAAAATCTCTGTTTGTTTTTTGTTTTTTTTGTTTGTTTGGCGCAGTGCAAAAAGGCGTTAGTTAGATCCAGTGACAGGACCCAAAGAGTGTGAGTTCAATACCCGCTTAAGGCAGTGGAGAACTTAGAGAGGGGAATTAACAGGAGATAACTGATATCCATTAAACATGGCACGTGGAACTAAAACAGTCTACCCCAGTGAGCTAAAGTGTTCAGTTCGACATTCCAACGATCAGAAGAAGGCCGGGGCGTACAACGACCGAAACGTTGTGATATATATGGCAACAAAAATGAGAATAATAGTCCGAATAATGTAAATAGTGTACATAATACCTCATCTCAGAAACATAGAGAGATACTGAAGGGCCGAAACGTTGTAATAAATATGACAACAAAGATGAGGACAATAGTCCGAATTATGTAAATAGTGTACAAAATACCTCATTTCAGAAATATAGACAGATACTGAAATGCCGAAACGTTGTAATAAATATGGCTACAAAGATTAGGAAAATATTCCGAATAATGTAAATAGTGTACATAATACCTCATCTCAGAAATCTAGACAGATACTGAAAGGCCGAAATGTTGTAATAAATATGGCGACAACGATGAGAACAATAGTCCGAATAATGAATAAATAGTGTATTTTTTTTTTATCAAAACAACGAGAATAAGGTTATTAAATCAGACATAGACTGTTGTTTATTTAGTCAACAAAATCTTGGTTGTCAAACAACAAGGGAGATGCAGAAAAATTGTTAAACTAATCTTCTTTGCTCATACAGAATAATCGTGATATTTTTAGCTATCATCACTCGAACAACGTCTCAGTAGTTGCAAACCTCTTCTTCATTTGTAAGGAAAGGATCCGGTATTTATTGTCGCAGAGGTTATTAGATATTACATCATGATTCATAAGTCATATTTATATTCTAACGATAGTTTCCTATCACTTAATATTTGGTTTTGACCCCAAACAACAAAACCATTTTATCTTGTTCCATATTTATAGCCAAATAAATATTCACGTTTGTAGGTATTGATTCGTGTGTTGCTTAATTCATGAAACGTTGACATTATGTTTCATCAGCATCGCATCTGCAAACATCTGGAAGCTAACAATTCTTTTTCGTCGCTACACAGGTTCTTCTAATAGCAGAAAACTATCACCTCTGGAAAAGAAACCAAACCGACTTATTCGTTTTTGTTGAGCCTACGCACTCTCTAATAATAGATATGAGCCGTGTACACAGTGTGATCAACACTGCACGATGACTGTCAGTTACACGCCTCAAATGATCGATTATGTGAACATTGTTCGGAACAAAATTATTGTTTGAATGAAAATTAATCGAAAGTACAATTAGACTAATTATTTGAAGTACCCATGTTTGAAATACGAATATGCATTGTATGTAGAGGAAATAAATACTTGTTGTCTATCTTAATTAAGCAACTATGGTCCGTTTTTTTATTAGACAGATTCATTTGATCAATAAATGGTACCCTGGTTATTACAAGAACTTAAGGTCACCTTTTACGTCACTGAAACTGAAAAAGTCCAAAGATTTTACACTGACTTCTCATGTTTCTCTATCGTCACCAAATATGTTAACCGTGTTTGAAAATAATTATTTGAAAACATTTGTTCGAAAAATATATCTTCGAATTGTAAATTATTTGAATGAAAATCAATCGAAACGACAATTATACTGAATGATAATTATTCGAAATGAAAAATCCTTTATTGCGATAAAATCTAAAAATTAAAAAAAGAAACACACAATTGATAATTATTTGAAATACAAGTATCGTTAATAAAACAATTTAGTAAGAAAAAGATCCTAATAACCTTAAATTATGTGTCCTCAAGGACACATGGCATAGTGGATAAAGGCGTTGGTTAGATCCAGTGACAGACCCAAAGAAGGTGAGTTCAATTCCTGGTTAAGGCAGTGGAGAACTTTCAGAGGAAAAATTAGCAGGAGATAACTGATAACTGACATCCATCAAACATGGCACGTGGAACTAGAACAGTCTACCCCAATGATCGAAATAAAGGGTTCAGTTCGAAGTTCCAACCACCTGAAGAAGGCCGGAGCGTACAACGGCCGAAACGTTGAGACAAATATGGCGACAAAGAGGAGGTCAATAGTCCGACTAATGTAAATACTGAACCTTAAATTATATAATACTGCACGCAAATAGTCAACTACTGAAGAGAACTCCTTAAAGGTTGACACTAATTTTTTTAAGTTTTCCATTTACGTCGAGGTATTTCTTGGCGCTCTTGATATTTTGGCAATAGGCTCTTATTTTTGCAATATATATTTCTTGCAAGTCCTGTTTTTTTTTTTAAGAGCGTCTAAGAATATCCATATTGTGGGATGATGGGATGACACTTGCTGTAAAAAATAAACCTATGCCATGCTCCAAGGGCGTTATTAAATCTAGGTAAATCAGTATTGACTCTCTCAAAGTAAGATCACGTACGTATTTCAAACATAGGTATTTCAAATAATTATCATTTAGTACAATTGTCCTTTCGATTAATTTTCATTCAACCATTTTACAATTTGAATAAATATTTTTCGAACAAATATTTTCGAATAATTGTTTTCAAACAAGATTCACATAATCAGTGACGATAGAGAAACATGTGCAGTCAGCGAAAAATCTCCGAACTTTTTCACTTTCAATGATCATAGATTCAAGAGATGACTATAAGCTCTGGTACTTATCAGGGGACCGTTTATTGGTCAACTGAACAATAAAAAAACCCCGATCGATGGGCTGCTTAATTAAATAGGAGGAGATAGGCAAAAATCTTTAAGTCCTCTACATAGAAGGCACACATATGTAAATGCTGTGATTTTGATCACATTCTATGAAGTAAATTAGATCTTCTTTTCGGGTAAATATTTATACGTATTTCAAATATGGGTATTTCGAATAATTATCATTGAGTATAATTGTCCTTTCGATTAATTTTCATTCAAACAATTTACAATTCGAATAACTGTTTACGAACAAGATTCACATAATCGCTGACAATAGAGAAGCATTAGTAGTCAGCTAAAATCTCGAACTTTTTCGCTTTCACTGACGTAAGAGATGATTTTAAGTTCTTGTACTTACCAGGGTACCATTTATTAGTCAAATGAATCTGTCTAATAAAAAAATGGACCGATGAGTTGCTTAATTAACTGGGAGAAGATAGGCAACAAGTCTTTATGTCCTCTACATAGAAGGTACATTCATATTTCAAACATGGGTATTTCAAATAATTATCATTTCGTAAAATTGTCGTTTCGATTGATTTTCATTCAAACAATTTACAATTAGAATAAATGTTTTCGAATAATTGTTTTCAAGCAAAGTTAACATATTTTGTGACGACAGAGAAACATGATAAATCAGCGTAAAATCTTCGGATTTTTCAGTTTCAGTGACGTAAGAGAAGACCTTAAGTTCTGGTACTTACCAGGGTAGCATTTATTGACCAAATGAATCTGTCTAATAAAAAAGAACCGATTAGTTTCTTAATTAACTGGGAGGAGATAGACAACAAGTTTTTATGTCCTCTACATAGAAGGCACATTCATATTTCATACATGGGTATTTCAAATAATTATCATTTAATATAATTGACCTTTTTCGATTAATTTTCATTCAAACAATTTACAATTCGAATAAATATTTTCGAATAATTGTTTTCGAACAAGTTTCACATAATCGGTGACGATAGAGAAACATGTGTAGTCAGCGAAAAATCTCCGAACTTTTTCGCTTTCAATGTCCATAGATTCAACATATGACCATAAGCTCTGGTACTTATCAGGGTCCCGTTTATTGGTTAACTGAACAATAAAAAAAAACGATCGATGTGTTGCTTATTTAACTGGGAGAAAATAGACAAGCCTTTATGTCCTCTACATAGAATGTACATTCATATTTCAAACATGTGTATTTCAAATAATTATTTAGTATAATTGTCGTTTCAATTAATTTTCATTCAGACACTTTACAATTCGAATAAATGTTTTCGAATAATTTTCTTGATACGAAACGGGTTTTGCGTTAGTCTTCTTTGTGTCTTTGAGTCTAATATGAAGTGAGGAAAAGTAGAAACCTTTTTGGCCCAATTTTTCTTAGGGATAATTATTTATCTTGTTACACCGCAATTCCCCATGTATAATACGCCTGGAGGAAATGTCCAGCTTCAAATACTTTGGAACAACCTTAACAAAAGATGGCACCTGTAACGCGGATATCCACACACGGTTTACTAGAGCCACAGCAGCAATGACCAAGTTGAATACGATATGAAAGAGCAACAACAATTTCCATACCAATTTCAAACTCTACAAATCGCTGGTCGTATTCAACTTTCCCTATAGATGTGAAACTTGGACATTTCTGGTTGAAGCAATAAAAAAAGACCAAAGCCTTTAAGAATAAATGCTTGAGAAAGCTTATTGGTATCTCCTACTCGGTGAAAAAAAAAACAATGAATATAGACACGGAGAATAAGAGCTTCTGCAAGACCATCTGTTGAAAGCGGAGGCCAGCGGGGATGGCAACACACATAGAGGAATGTTCCCCAGAACAATATATATGTATATCTATGTGTGCGTGTGTGTGTGTGTGCGTGTATAGATGTAATTGGAAAGAACAATTAGATTAATGATCCAAACTTCTTTAGTATTTGTTTTTATTTTTTTTAAAAAGTCCTCGATACAGAAGTATAGCTTGAAATTATTATTTATTTTTTTAAAAAAAATCTGATTTCATTGCGACACAGAAATTACAATGTTTCGAAACTGACTCAAATCATAAAATTTAATTTCAATATTGAACTTAAAATTTAGAACACAGTTTCATTCTTAAGCGGTGTTTAGTATAACTAACTGGAGAAATGCTTTACCGAAATTTTAAGTTTAATATTGATATCAAGTTTTTTAGGGTACAAAATTTAACATTAGCTAGGAAAAAGCAAAATTTATATGGCATTTTTAAAAAACTAAAATGAACAACCGGTTTCGTTCTAGGACTTATCAAATTTATTTTCTGGGATGTAAAAAATATATAAGCGTATAAATTAAATTAATATAACGAATGGAAGGGAAAAAATATGAATTTCAAGAAAACTAGAGTCCAATAACATTCAAACCCAGTAAGCATTCTCTTTGCAATAGCAGAGCCAGAAGTATTGGTTAGTTGGCTTTTCCTGGCATCCGGATTCAAAATCCTGGTCGGGGGTGTGTAAGTGTTGTTTTATTATTGTATATATATATATATATATATATATATATATATATATAGAGAGAGAGAGAGAGAGAGAGAGATGGGCAGACAAATATAGGTTGATTATCATTGAATATCATTAGGCAATACTTTGCTTAAAGTAAATAATGTAGCCATTAGCATACTTTCGTATTACTTTAACCGTATTCATGAAAGAATGACTATTTATATTGGCACTGGACTGACAGCATCTGTTCAATTTAAGAATCCGCCACATTGGAATGGCAGCACAAAGACCGATTCCAAGATGAATTTCTTAACAAGCTCGTCTCTTACTCTAAGTTTTCTAGCTGAGTGAGAGTGGTCATTATTAGTGCTCAACTATTGTTGCCTTGTGTTAAACTAAACCGATATTGCTATCACGCAATGGTTAGCATGAAACCTGATAGGTCAATCCCGTCTGGTAGTGTTATCAGTCGACACGGCCTCTCTTCTTCGAAAAATCTCTGTAATTAACTACTGTATTTGACAGCATATAAGACGCACGGGTGTATAAGACGCACAGATGTATAAGACACACTCCAATTTCAGTAGGGTAAATCAAGAAAAAATTAGTAGTAAAATTATTAGTAAATTTTACAGCCTAGACTATATTTATGAGGTATTATTTTGGTTAAACAAGCCATAATTACAATTAAACGAAAAATAATAGGGGAAAAAAGAACACGACCCTATAAAAAACTTTATTATATCCTTTATATGATCTGTACAACCTGCGTCTTGGAAATGTCTTATTGGAATAGATATTTATTTGTACGTTGGGACAAAATGTGGCACAAGGCCAAAAAGGGGAATGGGGAAAAAGCCAGCTTTCTTCTGTCTTAATTCTAAAGTTAGCTAGCCACAAACACTGACCCAAACATACCCAACAATAGTCCTAACACCAACACAACACATTCTCTCCTACATTTCTTACTACATCCACCGTAATACCTCAATGTCTCTATGAAATCCTAACTAGTCCCCATATGTACATTTCAAAGGCTGTAGGGGGAGGGGAATAAAACAACAATTAAAAAAAAAAAACAATGATTAATTACAATATGAATTACTATTTACATGAAACCAAAACTAAATAAGGTTAGTAATAAACACACACCCCCAATCCCTAAATGTGGCAGAAACATCAATTAACTGGACGAAAAAAAAATGCGGGATTATAATAATATAAAAACAATCATCCATCCAAAAACACTCACACAAACACACACTCAAAACAACAAATACGAAAACAGACACGCGAAATGAAAAGCATCCCGCATCTACCAGAGAACTGACATCACTGACCACCTAACGAGGGAGGGGAGGGGGAATTAAAGTAAAGAAAAATAGGGACAGGAATAAAAGGGGCCAATGAGCATAAAATGTCTTATTGGAATAATTAAGGATATAAAAATTCTGATTGTATTTATACCAATGCAACCGGAAGCTATCGCAAGAAAAACATTAATGAAACAAATAAATTTTACAAATATATAATTTGAATTTATTGCATATAATTTTAGTGAAACAAAGTACTAATATTAAACATGATGAAATGAATATAATGAATATTGTCAATGATAACACTTTTAATCTGCATAATAGCCTTTTAAATAATGAAAATGGGTATATGAATGTTACTCTAAAGTCTAAGCTAATAGGAGTTGGCAGGTAACTAATTTCGGCCGACTATCGCGAATTTACATATGGCATATAAGACGTAGGGGAATTTTAAAAGATATTTTTAGTAAAAAAACGTGCGCGTTATATGCCGTCAAATACGGTAGTTATCATACAGTGACGATTAACAAGTTTTTCCCAAAAACAATTCTACAATTTCACGAGTTCGATCCTCGCAGGCGTCTAATACTTTTGACCTTGTCTTAGGCGACGCTGTGTAGAGTAAACACCTCACCGTTGTTAATACTTACCGGAATCACCTGCATATTAAACGCATTACTACTTTAGGGCTACGAAATTAGGGAAAAAAAACTCCTGTGTATAATACGCATTGACTTTTCAAAATGTGTAGCAGCAAAATTTAACCTAAATTTAACACTTGTACACATTCTGATCCAGTTCAAATTAAAAGTACCTCCTTGTTCAATAGTTTCATTTCATTCCTTAGGGGCTGATGACTACCCTTTTCCATCCATACATGATCAGCCATGCCCGATTTCATTGTTTCGACCTCACTAGGATTTTCGGTGTTACTCCAGTCTATATTTAAGTTTTTCACCTTTACATTCTTCGCTACTATTGCAAGGAACTAATCTGCCACATAATTTCTATTCCAGTCTATTGTTAGAATTATTTTATTTTTTGTTAAACTCTTCTTATGCCTAAGAAGATCTACGATAAGAACGAATCTTCTGTCCGTAACATAACTTTTTATTTCAGTCTATTGTTATAATTGTTCTATTTTAGTATTATTCATATTTGTTAATCTTGTATCGGCTTAATAAAGTAAGATTTATGGTAGGAATAAATAAGAAAAGAAAGAAAGAAAGTTTTGTATAAGGTTCGGCAGTATCCACGGTTACAGGCATCTGCTTGGGATCTAGATACCTGGCATCCGTTGATCAGGGAGGAGGAACTATTGTAGACAGAGAAACATTTATCTGGTATGGATTTAGAAAGACTAGCTTTTGACACACAGTAGGGATCGAATTCGCAACACAGATGAATGGTTAATGAGCCGTAGGTTGTTAGCTTTCGCTCTACCGTAGGAAACTTGGTATCTACCAACTTTAATATTTATTTTGACTAAGAAACGTTACGGATGACATTCGTGAATTGCTTAGGTTAGCTTGTTTTTTTTAATTCTGCTACAACCGTAGGTTACGGACGGTCAAATTACCCAGATCGCTCGATGGATAGCGGTGTTGCACCTACCCGCTGTTTAAATGCAGAAACATTTAGAGAGATGGGGTATTGTATGCAATCCCCATCCTATGTACCAATTAACAAAGCATAGCGTACTTTATAATTCTAAATGATTAAATGGAGTCAGACATAAAGAAGTGTCGATTTCGACACCATGGCTAATCCAGTATTAAACCTAAGGTTCTGCTTCTTATTTTGATTACCGTTGGTTTGTTTTGTTTTACAGCATATCAACCTCAATGGGTTATTTAATGTCAAGATTTTTATTGCTGTTAATTTTATTTTCCCCCCAAATGTATTGTTGGTAATATTTTTCTAGAAATGTATTGCTGGCAATATTTTTTTTCAAAAATATATTGCTGGTAATTTTTTCTTTTTCAAAAATGTACTGCTGGTAATAATTTTTCCCAAAAAGTATTTCTGGTATTAAAACCTATATACTTTCAAAGAGTTTTGATCCCTTTTGGGGGAGGGG
The DNA here is from genome assembly GCA_903632075.3 of Acanthosepion pharaonis. Lineage (NCBI taxonomy): Eukaryota > Metazoa > Mollusca > Cephalopoda > Sepiida > Sepiidae > Acanthosepion > Acanthosepion pharaonis. The sequence goes on along the minus strand of CAHIKZ030000957.1, from coordinate 3,402,185 downwards.
TTAACTTTTTACCCATAATTGGGACCCTGACAGGTTCTATCACCTCGGATCAGGGTGGATCTGAGAACACCAGCAATTAAGAGGTGGTTCCATGCTCCTCAAAACCTCCTGATCTGATTGCTGTTGGGCGTAGTTTATCGTCTTACCCAGGACGCAGATGTAGCTTATCATCATACCCAGGACATAGGTTACTCAAAAACGTAACTTGCATAAATATCCACATTTTCTTTTGTCCTCTTTCCAATGTCCATGATAATCCCGTTTAGTTCACCGAGTCCAAGTACACACTGCTCGGCCAGGGAGGCTTGGACTCCAAAAAGATAGATAGATAGATAGATAGATAGATAGATAGATAGATAGATAGATAGATAGATTTGAACAGGCTGGTATTGACACATAGATACATACATATATACATATACATGAAAACACTAAGAAGATAGATAGATAGATAGATAGATAGATAGATAGATAGATAGATAGATACATACATACATACATGCATACATACACACATACGTACATACATATGAAGAGTGTGACATAGATAGATAGATACGTACATACATATATACGTGAAAAGTCTAAGATACAGACGTTTCCTAAAAGTGAAACCAATGTTTTATTTACGTTTCATCATCTGATCTCTTACGAAGACTGATTCCTTCTTCTTCGTCTTCTTCTTCTTCTTTCTTATTCGTTTTCTTCTTTCTTCTTCTTTTCTTCTTTCTTCTACTTCTTTCTTCTTATTTCTTCGTTTTCTTCTTCTTTCTTCTTCTTTTTCTTCTTCTTTCTTCTTCTTCTTCGTCTTCTTCCTATTCTTCTTCTTTCTTCTTCTTCTTTTATTTTCTTGTTCTTTTTCTTCTTCTACTTCTTCTTCTTCTTCTTCTTCTTCGTCTTCTTCTTCTTCTACTTCTTTTTCTTCTTCTTCTTTCTTCTTCGTCTTCTTTCTTCTTCTTCTTTCTTCTTCTTCTTCTTCATTCTTTTTCTTCTTTCTTCTTCTTTTTCTTCTTCTTTTTCTTCTTTTTTTTGCTTCTTATTCTTCTTCTTTCTTCTTCTTCTTTCTTCTTCTTCTTCATTCTTCTTCTTTCTTCTTTTTCTTCTTCTTCTTTCTTCTTCTTCTTCTTCTTCTTTCTTCTTCTTCTTTCTTCTTCGTATTCTTCTTCTTCTTTCTTCTTCTTCTTCATTCTTCTTCTTTCTTCTTCTTTTTCTTCTTCTTTTTCTTCTTCTTCTTTCTTCTTCTTCTTCTTTCTTCTTCTTCGTCTTCTTCCTCTTCTTCTTCTTCTTCTTCATTCTTCTTCTTCTTTCTTCTTCTTCTTTCTTCTTGTTCTTTCTTCTTCGTCTTCTTCTTCTTTCTTCTTCTTTCTTCTTTCTTCTTCTTCTTCTTGTTCTTCTTCTTCTTCTTCTATATCTAAACAGTTCCAAACTCCGAACGCAATCATAATTCAATGTGTACATTTTCTCAGCTGAGCTTTCATGGATACAAGTTGATTTCATTGATATAGAATTATTCTTCGAATAGGCAATTTATTATGAAGTTATGCCAGTAATATATTAGGTAAAAATGGTTTTATTAATTTTATCATCAGTTTATTTGATAATGTGAATCTTTTTTTTTATGTACCTTATTGGTTATCGCAGCGAGACCGAGGTTAGCCTACCGGCAAATATTACTCAGAATTTAAGGACAGATAAGGAAGAGAGATGAAGGAAAAGATAAATAGAGAGGGTTAAAATTAAAAGAAAAGAGAAGGAAAGACACCAAAGCGTATAAAAGGGAGAGAGAAGGAAGAGAGTAGGAAAGAGATATAGAGAGCTATAAAGTGATAGGAGAGAAGGAAAAATACCGGAGCGCATGAGAGAGAAATAGAGAGGGTTAAATTTGTAGGAGAGAAAAAAAGGGTATTATATATGTGGAATAATGTATTATTCCATCTACGACATTTTACGCGCGCGCGAGTTTCCTCCCTTTCTTCCACACTCGCGTGTGCGCTCGCGCGTTTGACACCCCTTTCTGCCTCTTTCGGTCTAATACAGTAGTAACTGTTTTGTCGTCAGTCAAGCGACCTGCTAGTCATGTCTATGCAAATTAGATTTTTGAAATCTTCCCGCGAAATTTGTGACGTCACGGACAAACTGTTGTTTCAAAAAGTTAGTTGTGATCCAGACTCGGACCTGAACAGACTCATTTTAGCCATGTCAATATGCAAGGTTGACTGACGAGGGATATCTAACAATACAAACACCAATAATTAATTCTTCGTCCCTTTTTGGTTCGTCGTTAAAAAACCTTCTCCGAGACGATGCAAAATACCAAATATTAATTCTTCGTCCCTTTTGGCCCGTCATTCAAAATTCTTCTCCGAGACGATGCAAAACACCAAATAATTAATTCTTCGTCCCTTTTGGCTCGTCATTCAAAATTCTTCTACGTGACGATGCAACTCCAAGTATTAACTTTTCGTCCCTTTTGGCCTCGTCATAAATCTGTTTTGAACCAGTCCAAAAAAAAGAAAAAAATATATGCATAACTTTTCACTCACATTAACAAAAAAATCGCAGTGAGTATTTTTCCTTGTATGTATATTATCATGTACATTGACTTATCTGGAACCTTCTTCTTCTGCAAGAACTTTCCCGCCTTAGCCATCTTATTTTCTATTTTGGCGCGGAACATTTTCATTGATCCCTACTACGGGATAAGTTACTTGTTTTCCTGCATTTAATAAAAATTACTCTTGTTTGAATCCAGTCTTTTTTCTGTCATTCTGTGTCGGCTATCTTAATATATTTTATTTTATGCACGTGTGGATTAACCACATTTCTTCGTAGTTCATTCACACATTTTTATCTTTTTACTTTGCTTGTAGACTCGGTAGTTTAGTGTGGTGTCTGGCACAAGGCCACTTTGTAATAAACCAGCACTGCACCCTACCGGGTCTGCAACATATATATAAAGGTAAAATGAGAGAAAATGAAATTAAAAAAGAGAGGCAAATAAAAGAGAATCTGATGTGGGCGGTGGATGAAAATGTGTTTGATAAAGAAATAGAATAGGAGGAAACAAAAAAGAAAAACGAGAAAGAGACAAGGAACGAGTGAATGGGGGTGGGATATATAGATTGATAGAGTGATAAGAGAAAAGGAAAGGGTATGAAATGGTAAGAGAAGAAAAAGGAAGAATTAAAGAAAGAAAGGAAGAATAAATTAAAATGAGAGAATAAAAGAGTAAAGGCATTAAAGTGAGAGAAGGAAAAAGAGAGAAAGGGTATTGAAAAAGGAACTAATGAAAAGATAATGTGGAAGAGGGAAGGTGAGAAAGATGAACTACTGAAGAGAAGGAAAGAGAGAAAACGGCATGAGAGATATAAGAAAAGAATGAATGAGAAAGAGAGAGAAAAGCAGGCGGGGATAGAGAAGGGAATAAATAAGAGGAAATGAAAAAGAGTTGAGAGAAAATGAAGGGATAAGGAAATGAATGAGAAGGAAAGGAAGAAGATTGTGAAAGAGAGAGAGAGAGGGGAAGGTGGATAGATAGAAGTGGTAGCAAAAAAGGAAAGAAAAAAAGAACTGAAAAAAAGAGGGGAAATGATGACGTGAAATTGATAGGAGAAAAAGAAAAGGGTATAAAATATATAAAGGTAAAAAGAGAGAAAAGAAAATTAAAAAGAGAGACAAATAAAAGAGAATCTGACGTGGGCGAGGGATGAAAATGAGTTTGCTAAAGAAATAGAATAGGAGGAAACAAAGAAAGAGACAAGCAACGAGTGAGTGAGGGAGGGGAAAATAGAATGATAGAGTAGTAGGGAACTAATGAAAAGAGAATGAGAGGGGGAGAATATGGGAGAGATGAACTGATTGAAGAGATGGAAAGAGTGAAAACGGCATGAGAGAGAGATAAGAAAGAGAAGGAATGAAAGAGAGAGAGGGGTATGCGTGAAGAAAATAAATGAGAAGAAATGAAAGAGAGGCGAGAAAAGTGAAGGGATAAAGAAATAAATGAAAAGAAAAGAAAGAGTGCGAAAGAGAGAGAGAGAGAGAGAGAGGAAGGTGTTGGGAAAGAGGGAGCATCAGAAAGGAAAGACACCAAGGACTGAAAGAGAGGTGGAAAGATGAGGAAATAAAGATATAAAAAGAGAAAAATAGCGAGAAGAGAAAATGAAAGAAAATCACAAATGAGAAAGAAACAGCAAGAGAATGAACATTGGGAAACTTACAATACAGACTAAAAACTAAAATAAATAATCAGCCAATCACATTGTCGTAGGCGTCCAGATAATTACAAGTGTTGTATTAGTTGAGCTCGAATCTTGACACTCGAATTAGAAAAGCATGCCAAACAGTGAGGAGGCTCCATAACTGAATGCTCGATCGACCCAACATACGATTGTCAATAAAACAAAAACATTACCACGCACTACTCCTCCTTACTCTCCTTTATGGATGCAAAAGGCGAACCTTGTGCTTCAGGAAAATCATGAAGTTCCACAGGTGGGAATCTTCGCTCCATATTTGGAATCACGTTGCTGGATCCTATCACCAACCCCTGATATTTTGAACTTTGTGGATCTGACCAGCATCGAATCAATGTCCATCAAAATACAGATTTAACAGTCTGGCTGCGTTATCTTCATGGAGCAACGTTGCATTCCCAGACGCCTGTTGTACCGGGAGCTGATACGAGGCAGAAGACATCAAGGCCGATCAAAGAAACGTTACAAAGTCTCAATCAAGGCTAACCTCTACTGGTACAAGATCTGGTCAAAGAAACGAGCGATGGGGAAGCTTCTGCAAACTTCGAAGACGTCTTGCATAAAAAAAAAATGACTACTCAAAGAGATCAATGCTTGGTTGGTTGTTTGGTTGACTGTTTGGTTGTTTGATTGGTTGTTTGATTGGTTGTTTGATTGGTTGGTTGGTTGGTTGCATGGTTGGTTGATTGGTTGGATCGCTGGTTGATTGTTTGGTTGCATGGTTGGTTGATTGGTTGGTTGATTGGTTGTTTGGTTGTTTGGGTGGTTGCATGGTTGATTGGTTGGCTGTTTGGTTGGCTGAATGGTTGATTGGTTGGTTGGTTGGTTGGTGTGTTGGTTGGTTGGTTGATTGGTTGGCTGTTTGGTTGACTGGTTGGTTGTTTGGTTGGATGGTTGGTTGATTGGTTGGTTGTTTAGTTGGTTGGTTGATTGATTTGCTGATTGAGTCATTGATTTTTTGGTTGGTTGGTTGGTTGGTTGGTTGGTTGGTTGGTTGGTTAAATTGTTTAGCAGCCTATCAATTATTAACATCACCTTTTTATTCTTTTTAGAGATTATTTTTCAACGTATTTCCGCTTCTCCCTGCCATGCATAACTTTTGTACCATTAAGAACTTGTTTAAGTCTCTGAATTCTATTCTGTGGAAAAGGCAAAGGGAAACCATTCAACTATCTTTACCAAGAAACCATGGCCATTTACAAATGATAAAGTAAAGGACATTTCAAAGGCACACAATGAGGAAAGGAGGCTTGGGAAATATGACAGACTGAAGAGCAGGAGAGAGTTAACTGTGTGACCTACTTAGCAAACTTATGTAAGTAGAACAGGGTTTAGGAGAAATTGCATAAAGACAAAATTTAATAAGCGCTAAAAGAAAGGAAATTGTGGAGAGCCATAGTCGCCAACGTCCTGAAAAGGCATAGAAGAGAAAGAAAGGAATTTGCAGAAAGTCATGATCTCTTATGAATATGACATATTTTAAGTCAGGGAAATTCACAAATATTAAAGAGAAATGGAAGTAGTGGAGAGCTATGATCGTCTATGTTCTGATGCTACATGACATTTTAAAAAGTAATCGTTATATCATATTAAAGCGGTAGCTTATAGAATCGTTAGAATCGCTGAATAAAAAAAAGACATTTTTTTTATCAGTTGCGTTGGCTGACAGTAAAAAAAACCCAACAAACAAAAAAAAAAAACTTCCCTGGAGTCGTGTTTCGAAAATTAAAACATCCACCCCGTCACTATTGCTCCATCAATTGATTTCTTTTACGTTTCCATTGCCAGTGTTTGCAAACAAATCGAGAAGTTACAATAATTTATCGCTAACACCGATCGGGTGTCAGAAAATCGAGAGTCAAGCAATAAAAGGATCCTGTCGGATCTGATGTCTCTGCCTTCCAGAACGACGACACCGACGTCGACGCTAGAAAAGCTTCACATCTTTCTCGGCTTTCTCTTCCTCGTCGTCGGGGTTGAGGCGCCTGCAGACTCCGTTGCCGCTTGTTGATGTTTAGATCTCATGCTCAGCGTGCTACGCTTCCAACGAGCGCTTCTGCAGCTGAATCTATTGATTTCGGCTGTGTCTCCTTGCAAATAATTCCAATCAGTTTTCCCGCCCTTCTCATCATTGAAATTACCAACAACAGAACCGACTTTACTTGGATTTTTTCCTGTTACTTAAAGATATTTTTCTCTCTTATATATATTTAACCGGATTAAATAGTTTCGTCTGATGTCTGATTTACACTCCTACCCAGTCTTTTGAACAGGAGTAGATGCTTATCTTTCCTGTTTAGGATTGAATTTCCGGTTCCTTCTAAAGCCTACTTCAACTGTATATATCTAATGCTTAACGTAGAAATTTTATTTACTATTTTTCCCTCAACAGCAGTAGATAGGTGGGTCTATCGCCCAGATCATAAACCTCAACGGACTTTAGAAAAGAAGTAGAATTTGTTTCCTGTTTAGGATTGAGTTTCCGGTTCTTTTAAAAGTCTATTTCAACTCTATATTTCTAATGTCTCCTGCTAAACTGTAAAATTTTATTTACTATTTTTTTCCTCAATAGGAATAGTGTTGTGGCCTTGTTAGGGCCAGAAATAAAGACACAAGAGATGGAATTGAATTAACAGAAACAGTAATACAAACATTTACAAAGAGAGTCCATGCGTGCGTGGGTAAATTACAATAACACTATCTATCTATCTATCTATCTATCTATCTATCTATCTATCTATCTATCTATCTATCTGCTGAGGCCTTGTTAGGGCCAAAAATAAAGACACAAGAGAAGAATTGAGTTAAACAAAGATATTAACAAAAACAGTAATACAAACATATACAAACGAGAGTGTTACAGCAAGAATGTTCGGTCCGACTGTCAGAGCTGACTGCTGGAAACTTCCCTCTCTAAAAGGCAGTACCTGCTCCTATTTATAACTGAGAGAGTCCATGAGTGCGTGGGTAAATTACAATAACACTATCTATCTATCTGCTGAGGCCTTGTCAGTGTTAGAGCAAGAATGTTCGGTCCAACTCTCAGAGATGAGTGCTGGAAAATCCCCCCACCCCCCAAAAGGCAGTACCTGCTCCTATTTATAGCTGGGAGAGTCCATGCATGCATGGGTAAATTACCATAACAAATAGAAAGGTTCGTATATTCTATCGTCCTGTTCACACTCTTCCCGGTCTTTCGAACAGGAGTAATGGCTTATCTCTTGTCCCCTCTTTAGGACTGGGCTTCCTGTTTCTTCTAAAGTATGAGAAAGAAACGGCAAGAGAATGAACATTGGGAATCTTACATTACAGACTAAAAACTAAAATAATTAAACAATCATCACATTGTCGTAGGCGTCCAGACTTCATGAATTTAAGCGTTCAACTAGGCTGGCATCTCGCTCTCACCTTTTAACTGCCGAAACTGTTAAATGTAGCCGTCTCTTCTACTCCAATAGCTTCATGTCTCGCACTTCTCGCCTCTGGAACTCCCTCCCCTTTTCCTGTTTCCCCGATAGTTATAATCTCGAACTATTCAAATGTAATGTCAATCGACATCTCCAGATGCCTTGATCTATCCCCTATCCTTCTCTTCATCCTTTCCTCTGTCACTCTTATTTGCTCTCGCTCCAACTCTCTGTAACCCCTTGCGTGCTAGTGACTTCCCGCCTTGCTTGGGGTGAAACGCTTAAAAAAAAAATGATGACATAAACTGTCATCTGTATACAAACCTTTTCTCAGATCATTGATGAAAAATGGCTTCAAGCGAATGAATCATGTTGGTCTCAAAAAAGCCATACTCCTTCAAACAAATTTAACTGGCGCTACAGAATCGCAAATTACTGTACAAAATAACGAAAAATCACATCACTTGAGGACGTTCAAGAGGTGTAATGACTTAAAGGGATAGCACGCGCAAATGGAAGCGAAAATAATGACATAATCAAAATATTCATATTTCAAACTACATACAAGAAACATTTAAGAAGGAAAACCCCATCAGATAACGTCAAGGGCGATGGTAATTACTGGACTGAGAAAATTATTCTCATGAAAAAAAAAATGCTTTTATAGAAATATTTTATAAATTTCAATCGATAGTAACACTGGCTTCTCCGTCAGTGAAAAACCGAATGTTTCCTTATAAGAGTATGGCTTATATTAGAATTACTATTACCGTAATTATCCATGTATAATACACCTTCATCTATAATACGCACCCCTAAAATTGTGCTGAAATTGTGGGAAAATGCTTATACTCACGTATAATACGCACCCCTTGTTTGGTAACCTAACCCTATATTTTGTACTTCTCCAATTTCATTACGGCCAGCGTTTCCTACTCTTATTTTTAAAAAATGGTTTTAAGCATAGAATATATATTATTCTTATTTTATTTTACGGCAATTTTTTTAAGATTTTTTGTAGCTGCGCATAATACGCATCCCTGATTTTGCTTATTATTTTTTAGAAAAAAAAATGCGTATTATACATCGGGAATTACGGTAGACATGATGAGAACGGGTACTACATTTTGATCCCAGCCTGATAGTCAGAAAATTAAGAAAAGCGTGTCTTCAGCGCATATATTCGCAAAAGATCGGAGTATACCCTGACTCATTTATATAAAATAGAAAAGAGTTATACCGAGAAGTAAGACTTGATCATACGGTCCTGAAAAGACTGGCCATTAACTTCAAGGATCTACCCGTTAACAAGGACTTAATAAGATTTTTCCAATGAATACATAGCTGGAAAGCTTGTATAGTAACTCTCTCTACCATACCTTGTCAATGGACTTTGGAATATTTAACGCTATCGTCCTTACTCTCTAAAATTCTCATACTGACGTAATTAACTTCAGCTAGACTTGAAATTTCTTACACGCTATTTCCCCATGCTTCTCTTGCGATCAGTATATCCTTGGAGAGTTAAATGCTCCAGGATCTCTTTTCTCATTATTCCAGAAATTTCAGCTGCCTCTTTCCGATTGTAAATATAAGCGACCTTGCTGTTCCTATTTTCCTTAAGTCTTCCTTATTCCACACATGTTCTGTCCATGGTATTCTCAACATTTATCGAGAGAATTCCTCTCCGTCTTCGGAGTTTTGTGTAGTCTGTTACGACACGATCCAAAATGAAAGAAAAAAACAGGACAAATGCAGAACAAATAAGATGATTCGACATAAATGAAAAGAGAGAGAAAGAGAGAAAGAAAGAGAGAGAGAAAGAGAGAGAGAGAGAGAGAACAAAGTCGAGTACAACCAAAAGAGAACAACTTGAGAAAGGTGTTCACATTCCATTGGCGCACAATAGATAATCTGAAAAAAAGAAATTCAATCAGTGATATAGATAGCCTAGGCTTTTTCTTCTAAAAACGTACATGATAAGATGAAATAAAAAACATAGTGAACTGGGTTAAATACTGACATTATTTGACTAACATTGAGTCAAGTTGACTGTGTTAAATCTATCTGTACTGTGGCTATTATGCAAATGTTTAAGCTATTGCAATGCAAATCAAAATCTCAGATATCCGACAAGCAATTTGTAAATACAGTATACTACTGCTAATAATAATAATAAGAGGAAGAAGAAGAATGGTAATAATAATAATATTATTATTAATAAAAAATAATAATAATAATAATCAGAATAATAATCATAAATCGCGAAAATGTGGCACATGGGAACATCAACAATCCCTGTTGTAGTTGAAGCCCGAGGACTGGTTGGAAAAGATTCCAGTAGACTAATTGAAGGGATTCCTGGAAGTCCATGCCTCAAGGAGATACAGAAAATTGTTCTGACAAGTACATCCCACACCTTACGAAGGGCTTTATCTATGTAAACTTTTTTTTTTTTTGTCAGAGGAAAGTGTCATGACGCCATTTCTAACCTTAGGTCCCTGGGCGGGACCCGGAAAGAAATGTGTAAACGCCAGAAATCAAAGAAAATAATAATAATAATAATAATAATAATAATAAGAAGAAGAAGAAGAAGAAGAAGAAGAAGATGAAGGTTTATAATAATAATAATAATAATAATAATAATAAGAAGAAGAAGAAGAAGAAGAAGAAGAAGAAGACGACGAAGAAGAAGAAGAAAAAGAAGAAGAAGAAGATGAAGGTTTATAATAATAATAATAATAATAATAATAAGAAGAAGAAGAAGAAGAAGAAGAAGAAGACGAAGAAGAAGAAGGTTGATAATAATATTAATAATAATAATAATATTAAAATAATAATAATATTAATAATAATAATAATATTAATAATAATAAACAAAGAGAAGAGATGATAAATTTCTTCATCTATATCGTGCTATGATTAAATTATCACCAATTTATATTTTTAATTTCGCACATGTGCCTTGTTTTTTTTTGTTTTTTTTTAATTTTGTCGACTGCACAGTATTGTCGGGCACCGTCTGTGAGAAAAAGAGCACCATGATGCAATTCACTCCGCCAGAAATTTGGAAACGGTATGCTGTACTGCTTGTCATTTGCACCGGAAAGTCCAGTACGAACATTTTAGAGTGTTCGGGTGTCAATCTGAGGACAGTGCAGAGGATTCGGAAAGAGTTGGATGATGTATACAGTCAACATCATTGTGTTTGGATTGATCACTAATGATGCTTCTATTCATCTTCCGACAGGGTCTCAGACTCAACACAGAGGCCTACATCAAGTTACTTGATGAGGTACTGTTAGCCTGGATCAAGAGGATGGCTGCTGGAAGACCCTATGTCTTACAACTGGACTCTGCATCACGCCTCACAGGCAGGAGAAGACAGTCATGGCAGTAAGAAAATTTCTGCTACCCCTTACATCTGGCTACCTAACTCACCAGACTGCAGACCCCCTTGATTATTATGTATGGGACGCAGTTGAGCGAAAGATGAAGAAAACTCTTTGTAACACCAAAGATAAACTGAAGGCAAGGATTGTGGCAGAATTCACCAACTTAAACAATGAAACCGTTCAGAAGAGTTGCAGGAGATTCCGAAGTCGACTGGAGGCCGTGGTAGAAGCCAATGGCGATTTTATTGAATAAGTTTATTCTTTACTATTTCAACATATTTTTGCGTAATTTTGTTAAATATATTCTGTTGAAATGAGATGTCAGTGTTAGTTTCATTTCTGCGTCAGTTGGACGACAATTTATCCATCGCACCCTTTATATGCCAAGTAGCGATCATCGCTCTCCACAACATTTTTTCTCCTTTGTAATTTCATGTCAATGGAAAACCTGAGATCAATGTGTAGTGTGTTCCTCTCCTGGAGTTTAGATTTTATGACAGTCAAAAAAAAAAAAAGTTCTCTCTGGTGATTAAATGAAAGCAGCTTCGTTTTTGTGGCGTTAAAATTTACCAGCCATTTCTTGCTCACAGTTCCCGACTGGCTGCAGGTCCTTTTCAAGAATAGTTGCCAGGTTTATTTTGTCAGATCTGTCGGAGTTGCTACTGAGACAGTACGAAATGGTAGTGCCATCTGCATAAATACCAAACTGGGAAAAGATGATTCTCTTTGTTTTGTGCTATAATCTCGCTACACGTATATTTTCACCATATTTCAGAATGCCATACCCCACCCTTTCAAAGATTCTTCATCTTGTGTTGTTTCCCCACAAGACGTAAGCGATCATAGCTCACTACAAATCCCTGTCCTTTGTATAAACTTCGTCTTTTTGTTATCTATTCCAAACCTGCCATCCATTTATTCAAGATCGTTATGCACGTTATGCGTTGTTCGACTCTATACCTTCAATCTGTCCTGTGAGTATCAAATATTCCAAGCTTTCTTTCCTCATTATTTGCCCTGGATTATGTGTCTCTTCTCGAAGTTAAATATAATAGTCTTTTTCGTGTCCATTTTCTCTAAAACTTCGTCTTTGATTACATGTTCGGTCCATGGTATCCTCAGTATCCTTCTGTAGAACCACGTTTCTATTACTTCAACTCTCTTTTTAACTTGTGAAGGGATTGTAGAGCATAGAAGAGGACTGATATTACGTAACAGTACAGTACTCATTTCTTTATTTCTAACGAAAAGTTTCTGTTTCTTCGACTCAATTCCAAATAATATGCATGAAAGATCTGTATCCTTACAAATTTAATAGCAATAGAAAAATATCTTGATGGATTTTTAAAAATGTTCAGTAACTTGTTTTAATTCAAAACTTATTAAATACATAAACTGATGCATGTTTCAATAAACAAAATGTTCAATAAAAAGTCATGCTATTTAAATCGATTTTATTATGAGGACGATTGTAATCAATAAGAAACTTTCGAAAAAGTAAGATTTCTCTCCCTTCTTCAAACATGAAATTAAACCCTGCCCCTAGAATTCTCTTTGTTTTGTGCTATAATCTCACTACGCATATATTTCACCATATTTCAGAATGCCATACCCCACCTTTTCAAAGAGTCTTCATCTTGTGTTGTGTCCCCTCAGGACATAGGCGATCATTACAAATCTCTGTCCTTCGTATTTCTTCATAAACTTCGTCTTTTTGTTATCTATCCCAAACCTTGTTCTGCCATCCATTTACTATGCGTTGTTTACTTCAGTGCCTCGTGTGTTCGATGTGCCTTGTGAGTATCAAATTATCTAAGCCCTCTTTCCTCTTTAGTGTCACATCACGTCGAAACACCGGTTTCCGTACGATCACCGAACTTAAGCAAATGTTCAGTACCTAGATGGGTAACCGCTTTGGAATACCTGGTGCCATCAGCTGTGATGTATTCGTGGTGCAGATAATGGCACGGAATTGGTAATCAAAGAGTCGAGTTCCAATTCCAGTTGCTTTCTTCATTGCCGCATGTGCGCAAATACCTTTGAAAAAGGCGCGAAGGCATCTCTTCCCCGCCTAGTTATTGGTTAATCAATAAAACTTGTATCACTAAACCATTGTTAGATCCAAAAAAATAGTTCTTGCAATCTAAAAGTATTTACTGGCTTTAAATAACCTGGAAAGTGTTGATAAGCCGTAGAAAACGAATCAATCAATCATTTCTTCATTATGTGCCATAGAAATGTTAACTGTCTCTTCCTGATGATAAGAGTGTGACCTTTAAGCGCCATTGTTTCTATTCTCTTAAATCTCTTCATCTTTGAGGAGATTGTCCAGCATTCACTGCCATGTAGAATTGACAAACTGCAGTTTTTTGTTTTGTTTTGTTTTAAGCATTTCACACCAAGCAAGGCGGGAGTGCCACTAGGACGCAAGGGGTTACAGAGGGTAGAGATCAAGAGTAAAAAGTGGTGTTTGAGGTAAAGATACATAGGCAAAAATGCATATTTCGAAGAAATGAAATTTTCAACAAAATTTTATTGAATTGGAATATGAACAAATAACATCTTCAATATGATTTCCATCATTGGTGATGCAAAACATAATGCACTTTGCAAGATTCACGTGAACTTGTTACAACAATTTCAAATTGCCGTCAATTTTAGCACATTCACTCTTAATGTGTTAAATCAAGTGTGGTGCATCTGTGATTTTCATTGAGTACACCTTCTCCTTTAGCAGACCCCAGAAAAAGAAGTCAACACCAATTTTTTCTTCTTTAGACAAAACCATGTTTAATCTGTGGAGGTAAAAAAAATTATAGTTAACGAAATTCCATTTGTCCGGACTTTAGGGTCACCCTGTATTTACTTCCCTCCCTACGCAAACAGGATGTGACACAAGGATAGTTTAATGTTTTGTTTTAAGCATTTCACCCCAAGCAAGACGGGAGTGACACTAGGACTCAAGGAGTTACAGAGTGTGAGATCAAGAGTAAAGAGGGGGGTGTTTGAGGAAAAGGTAAAGAGAAGGACGGAGATCAGGGTCAAGGCATCAGAAGATGTCGATTGACATTACATTTTGGTAATGAAGATGAAGAGAACAGATATTACGCTTTGAACCTAGACTGATGGTCAGGGAGTGAAGAAAGGCGTAACTCAATTAGAACTGGCTGCTTAATCAATAAATACCGAATGTTTCCTTATAAGAAAACGGCTAAGATTACCATTACCATTAGAGATAAGGAGACTAGATATTATACTTTGATATCAACCCAATGAACAGGGAGTGGAGAAAAGCCTAATTCTAGTAGCACTGGTCAATGAATATCGAATGTTTTCTCGTGAGGAAAGTGTTGGTATTACCATTACCATTGGAAATGAGTAGAACAGATATTACGCTTTGATCCCAGACTGATGGTCAGGGAGTGAGGAAAGGCGTAACTCAATAATGGCTACTCGGTCAATAAATGCCGAATGTTTCCTTAGGAGGAAAGAGCTAGAATACCTATTATAGTACACTTCCATCCCAGCCCGATGGTAAAGAAATGAAGAAAAAATATTCCTTGTTTATTTGTTGCGTTCTTTTCGAAGAGAGAAAGACGATTGAGAGACAAAATGTAGTTTGTTCGCTCGAAGGCATATTGTATTTACTTGAAGAACAAATATAAATCTGAATTCCAACGGCAACTGATTTGCGTTCGGTCCGAAGAAAGAGACAAAAATGTCGTTTATTCACCCGAAAGCAGATCGTACATTTCTACTTGCCGCCTGAAGATGGCCGGGTGTGACGCAAGGTCATAAATGATTTGCACTCTTTCAGAATACAGAAACACAAAATGTAGTTTGTCCGCCCAAAGGCAGATTATACAGAGTGTCCCTAATGTCTGGACACAGGCAAAAATGCATATTTCCAAGAAATTAAATTTTCAACATTTTACTGAATTGGAATATTAACAAATAACATCTTCAATATAATTTCCATCATTTGTGATGCAAAGGTTGATGCACTTTGCAAGATTCACATGAACTCGATGCAATAACTCTACACTGCTGTCAATTTCAGCATATTCACTCTTGATGCGTTCAATCAAGTGTTTTCCATCTGTGATGTTTATTGAGTACACCTTCTCCTTTAGCATACCCACCAAAAAGAAATGAATTCTTTCTTCTTTCGACAAAACCATGTTTAATCTGTGGAGGTCAAAAAAAATGCGGTCTATGTCCAGACATTAGGGACACTGTTATGTGTTCATTGCATTGAATAAAGATAACACAATCAAAAAATACCTTAAGCAAGATCTTGGTAAGGTTTCGATCAAAGTACTTAACGAAAACAACTCATCAAAGTCGTTCAAGTATACTGGAAATATTGATGATGGTAATGACTATATATGATTTCATCTTGTGTTATTTTCAGATATATACAATGTCCCTAAATCTGGACACATAGGTCAAAATGTATATTTTCAAGGAATTCAATTTTGAATTTTATTGAATTGGAATATTAACAAATAACATCTTCAATATAATTTCCATCATTTGTGATGCAAAGGTTGATGCACTTTGCAAGATTCATATGAACTCGATGCAATAACTCCACATTGCCGTCAATTTTAGCACATTCACTCTTTATGTATTCAATCAAATGTGTTGCATTTGTGAGTTTCATTGAGTACACCTTCTCCTTTAGCATACTCCAGAAAAAGAAGTCAATTCTTTCTTCTTTCGACAAAACCGCATTTAACCTGTGGATGTAAAAAAAATATTGTTAATGAGAACTCAGAGATCCGAGTTCAAATTTCAGTCGAGTTCATTACATTTACTTACAGGCAAATTTCTAGGGAAGATATGAATTTATCTCTTCTCTCCGTACCCCAGCTATGGTTTAAATAACAGAGCAGGCTGATCTCTCTAACCGTGGTTGACAACCAGTCATGGCGAAAGACAACTTTGAATTAAAATCCATAGAGGAATAAAAAGTTTCTAGGGCACTTAATGAGGAAGGGACGCTCGGAAATTATGATACTCACAGGACAGATTAAGGAAAGGAAGGACAGAAGAAAACAGCAAAATCACAGCCTAGTGGTTCACTATCATCTTGTTTGGCATATTCTAATCTTAATCCAGAATGGATTATTGGCTTAGGATTATCATGCAATCAGATTGCACACTGTAATAGAGATACCTTAAGCAAGATCTTGGTAAAGTTTCGATCAAAATACTTAAGCAAAACAACTCATCAAATTTGTGCAAGTGTACTGCAAATATTGATGATGATGATGATGATGATGATAATATAAGAATTCATCTTTTGTTATTTTCAACTATATACAGAGTGTGTCCCTAAAGACTGGACCTATAGGCAAAAATGCATATTTTCAAAAAATTAATTTTTCAACATTTTATTGAATTAGAATATTAGCAAATAACATCTTCAATATGATTTCCATCATTTGTGATGCAAAGGTTGATGCAATTTGCAAGATTCACGTGAACTTGTTACAACAATTTCAAATTGCTGTCATTTTTAGCCCATCCACTCTTTATGCATTCAATCAAATGTGTTGCACCTGCAATTATCATTGAGTACACCTTCTTCTTTAGCGGACCCCAGAAAAAGAAGTCAACTCCAATTCTTTCTTCTTTAGACAAAACCATGTTTAATCTGTGGAGGTAAAAAAAATTATAGTTAACGAAATTCCATTTGTCCAGACTTCAGGGTCACCCTGTATTTACTTCCCTCCCTACGCCAACAGGATGTGACACAAGGATAGTTTAATGTGGGGAACCAGAGTACGTGCACCCGGGACATATCTAAAAATAGCCCAACCGTCGGTTGTGCTAGCACTGGCATTACTACCGATCCTCTCCCCTTTTAGTACAATGAGGGAGGTACTGCTGTCGGTAGCTGTTCCGGCACACAATAATATATATTTTTAATTCCGCTGTGTCCGAAGACAGAGATACAATTGAAGAATACAATGTAGTCTATCCGTCCGAATGCAGATACTACACTTTGATCCCAGTCTGAAGATAATATTTATTGTACTAATGTAGAAATAGGCCACAAGGCCGAAAAAGGGGAATGAGGAAGGGGATGGTCTTCTTCTGTCTTAACATTAAGCTTAGCTAGCCGCAAACACTGGCCGAAACATACAAATATTCCTTTCACTAAAACAACTCATTCTTACTTACCATTCTGATGTAATGAATATGCATACACCTGGGTTCCCCCTCACAGGAATATGACTGGCTGGTGTCAGCCATAAATACAGACTGATGTGGAGGTACAGACGACGCCCATTGGACTACGCCATTGGCTATCCTATTGGTCTACACCTATTGCCTACACCTATTGACTGCGACTAGGACGAGTACCAGTTCCATTACTGCTACCTGCTAGGTTGTCTTACTCGGTTAGAGTAGCCTAAACGACTTAGCTACTGCGATCAATAAATCCCTTTCCGGGACATATCACATTCTTACCTCATACACCATCATGCCTCAGAAACTCTATGAAGTCCTAACTAGTTCCCATATATATAATTCATTGTCTGTGGGGCGAGGGAAATAGAATAACAATTAAAAATCTAAAACCCCTAATGAGTATTTACAAATGTATACAAAACTATATACAAGAAACTAAACAAAATTTTGTTAGTAATAAAAAAAAACCCACAAAGTCCTAACTGTGGCAGTAACATCAGTTAACTGAACATCCCAGTCTGAAGGTCAATTGGGTGGAGAAGACAAAGAAAGAAACGAAACATTGTCAAGGTGGGGGGAAAAAAGTTCCTTTTCTGAGTTGTTCGTGTATAATTTAAAATGATACATTGGGTTTTTCTCTTTTCTTTTTGTTTTTCATTTTAACTTAATCGCTAATGCTTTGACCTTCTCTGAATCTGCTTCAACCGATATCTTCAAAATAATATTCAATGCCTTTGTTCTTTCATTGCCCAAAATGGGTCACATGGTAATATATCGCACGCATTTTGTGCACTCACCACACCTGCGTTCACAACCTTCGAATATGAAACTTTGTTAAAGTCTTTGTCCTTCATGGTGTAAAAAAAGCAACCACCAAATATCAAATTGAACTACAGTTTCGCATTTTACGATTTCACCTGGATTTCCTATTAACTGGTTTGTTTTACTATATATTTAAATGTGACATTATCAGGGTCTATGAAACACATTCTTTTTCGTTGAGGGCGAAAAGCTTTCTTATTCTTATTTCTTTTATTCCAAAGCTTTCTTGTATATATATAAGATTATTAATGACTACACTTTAAAATTATTATTATTAGTAGTAGTAGTAGTAGTAGTAGTAGTATATAAGGGAGTGGTAAGAATGTTCGCTTTCTAACCATGTGACCAGAGTTCGAATTTCACCAAATTTGTCACGAAGGTGATTTTTGATTTTATCGGCTTGGGAAGAATGGGGCACGTTTGGAAAGTGCATGACCCAAGCCTTGTGAGTGACAAAACAAAAACATTTGGGTGTCGTCGATGGTTGTGCTAGCACGAAGTCGCAAGTCATCGTGACCGAGTTTTGAGCGTACTGGCCGTGTTCAGGCTGTTAATCGCGCTAGATAATGCAACTAAGGTCTGCTCAGCTTAGTCACAGTGTAAACCGCAGCTCTGTGGGTGATTGAACAAGCAAAAATGTACCCGAGCAGGTGTCTGTAACAGGGATTGGCTAGCCACCCGAGTAAACGAGCATACTCGAATACCAGTGGCCAGTCACTATTATATATTGGGTTGCATCAAAATATTTCAAAGTTTTTTTGTTTTTTTTTTCATGTACACAGTTAAAGACTATCGATGATTCCAGTATATGCGATCACTACAATATTACCATGTTCATGACAAGGGTTAGCCGTTATCTTTCCCCACATATCCGCATAAACTGTGACACTCTACCTCGAGTTGCTCTCGGGCCTTGTAAAGGGTGAACATCATTGTAAACAAAATTTGTTCTTAATAGGGTGCATTAAAAGCATTTACATTTTCATAGGACAAATATAAAAAAAATATGCGATTATTCCTTATAAACATGCAATGACGATAATGCTATTATTATTAGTATAGTTAGTAGTATTAGTATTGATTTATTTGTTTTTACGGTTTATCAGCCTTTATCTATCTATCTATCTTGGTCTCTTCATGTCTGCCTCTCTTGGTCTTCATATCTATCTATTTATCTATCTATCTCAGTATATATTGGTTTGGTTTTTTTTTTTTTACGGCATATCAACCTCAATGGGTTATTTAATGCCGACAAGATGGTAATATTTTTTACCTATCTATCTATCTATCTATCTATCTATCTATCTATCTATTTCAGTATATATTGGTTTGGTCTGTTTAACGGTATATCAACCTCAATGGGTTATTTAATTTTTATTGTTAGTAATATTTTTTCCTAAAAATGTATTGCTGGTAATATTTTCTCTTTCAAAAATGTATTACTGGTTATAATTTTCCAAAAATTATTGCTGGTATTAAAACCTATTTTTATACTTTCATTGTGTTTTGACCCGTTTGGGGTGTTAACTATTTTCCCATAGCTGGGACACTGACAGGTGCTACCACCCCGGGTAACGGTGAACCTGGGGACACCAGCAATTAAGAGGTGGCCCCACTCTCCTAAAAACCTCCTGATCAAAGGCCTTCTTACAACTATATATATCAAGCTGAATTCGAGGTAGCAGAACTCCCTACGATGTATTATACTGGTTCGACCGATAGCACGTTTAAAATGAAAAATCGCCAACGATGCAACGTCGTTTAGATTGAGTATGTAACGTAATAGCACTACACTTTCTAGATATATCTGGGAAATAAAAGTAACCAGAACACCCAACGGAAAATAAAATGGAGCATAGAAAAAAAAGAAAGAGCTATACGTGGGCGGGAGAAGTTTTGCAAATTATGCCAGGAGGAATAGTTGGTGATGTTGATGTTTCCTAACATTGAATAAGAGACTGGGAATTATGACAAGATATTGGTATTCTAAGAAAACAAAGGCATTAATTGGCTAATATGAAACCTGGGTGACACTCACATTTGGGCCAACCAAAAAAAAAAAAATAAATAAATAAAAACTTCGAGTCTTCCATATTTAAGACGTACACCACGAGCGACAGAAGATAAAGATTGAACCCGGCTTGAGGATCCTTCATATTTGAAGGTGAAACTTTTGTGGCCATGTTTTTTTTATTTTTATATATATATATATATATATATATATATATATATATATATATATATATATATATATATAAATAAATTACGGTTTTTGAACATTTTGCAGGTTATTTAAAACCAGAAAATATTTTTTAGATTGTGAGAATTTTCGGCGATAATCATGATTTAGTGATACAAATACTGCTAATTAATCCATAGATCATCAAGTTGGAAAATGATCCTGGAACAATATATATATATATAAAATATAGATAACTAGACTCGTTTCGAAAAACCCTCGAATTTTTGATTTGCTAATCAAATCAATCTCGAGGGAAAAAGGTTTTAAAAAAAAAAAGAGCTACAAACATGGACTTCTGCCGACAAAAAATCGCACAGATGCAGGTCTGAAGCCCAAAGAAAAAACCCCGATACGAGTAACAACTCTTCCTGACGATCCGTTTAGGTGAAACCTAGGTAGGTTTGTCTGGTTCACTAGGTGTATCTATATATATATATATATATATATATATATGTAAAAACTTAATTTTTTAATTTCAATCTTTCATGAGCTTCTGATCCTTAGCTATGATTAATTAATGATGAACATATCATTTTCGTTTAAGATCGATTTCATCACTACTCTTCTGTTAAGCTAAGAGGGTAATTATGCATTCTTATTGCTCAAAGTAGAGACTAATAGTGTTATAAAAAAACTCGAAGTATTCCGATAAGATATCTTTAATTATGATACAAAGGTTCAGATCTTAACAGTCGGGAAATTTTCCTGTTACATCTGGTATATATCTCCATATATAAAATAGTATGTGTGTGTATCTCCCTGTCTGTGCGATATCTTTTCACTCGAGATCCATCCAACTGATTTTGACCAAACTTGGCATATACATTGTACAATGTAAGAGATAGTTTCTTAGCGTAAGAAATCGATAATTTTTTTTAAAAATCAATAATCGATAAAGCCTATCAAATATCGATAAATTCAACTTTTTTCCTCCGATTTTGTTCAACCTCGGTATGTCGGTTACTTACATCATGACGAGCTCAACGATACCTCATTTTTATTTCTACGCCACTGCGTTTAGCGAAAAACCGCGAGAAAAATCGATTGCAACACAAGTTTTAAACTAAAAACACCTTCAGTTTTCAAGCGATCTAATACAAGCTTCGCCCAATTGTAGCCAACAATAAGATAATTGTTTAACAGTCATTTCAGTTGATAAGTGAGTCCACCCATATAGTGAAAACCTGCGTAAATAGCAACATTTTTTTACTGGTTCCTTTCTTATTTTTCGTTGATCTTTCAACCAATTTTCATCAAACTTAACAATTGCTTTATACATGTATCCTCTTTTACATCACTGGTAGCATATTGACAAATTGAATTTCAAAAACTTCAAAATAATTGTGGCCTGAAGTGGGTCTTCATGTTGCCTGTTTTACCCCTTCATGTCCTCGGCTAACCTCGATTGAATAAATACAGACTACTTCTGTTATATCAGTAACTGCATTAATTCAAAATGATCTTTAATGAAAGTACTTTAAAATAATTAAAGAAGACAGACTCTGTTACATCTAAACATGATGCTGTTTTTGCTCCATTCTAATTGAACGCTTTTTCTGACCGACTAGCTAGATATGGTTGCTATATGTCTATGAAGATAGACATATAGCAACTATATCTATGAAGATCTGTGTGTCTGTGTGCGTGTATGATATTTATGCACGTCCACAATTCGTGACCAATTTCGATGAAATTGTACTCACATGTTGCAAATTTAGTAAACAATTTCGAGACCAACTTTTCAATTTCCAGGCTCCCGCGTTTGGCAAAAAAATTGATAAAACTGAAGGTGGGTACGACATTTTGCAAAAAACCTAGGCAAAGTTACACGTAAACAAATTTTTTATTAGATGATCCGATATTCTTTGTAAAATGGAAAACATGGCACATGTAATACTAGCGGTAGAGCCCGGCGTTGCCCGGGGATTTAACAGTAAAAGATAGATCAAGTATCGACCATCATAAAGGCTGAAAAATAAAATTGATAAAGATTATTGTTTAAGGTTGACGGGCACGCATGTCTTAATTAGTTTTTTTTTTTTTTTTACGAATTGGTCAAACTCAAACAAAAACATTGTTTTCAATCGTTATGAATCTACCGATTGAATAGAATTTTATTATAAACAATTGTCTTGTAAATGGAATTTTTAAAGCATTCTGAATGTAAAAATAAAGAAAAAAAAGTGTGCAAGACAATAAGAAACACTACCTGCCAAAAAAAAGTGAAGTTTTGTTGAAATCGGTTGAAAAATGTAGGAAATCCAATCCCATATATAAACGAACACACACACACACACACACACAACCTGGGTTTTATAAGTATAACTCGATATGAGTTGTCCCCTTTCATTCTCGTGATGCCTCTTAATCGTGTTTTCAAATTGATTTCTTGCAAAAACAATTGTGTTTTTCCAATTTTTGGCGCTGTCAGAACCACCGCAAAGTAATTTTACGTAGTCCTGTGAAGTTTTGTTGAAATCGGTTGAAAAATGTTGGAAATCCGATCCAATATATAAACGTACAGATACACACACACACACACACACAATTTGCGTTTTATAATAAGTAACATGCTTGCTAGTTAACCAGCGACATTGCCTTCACGCAAAAAATTGCAAAAACAACGGGTTTTTCATCAGCCGGTCAATGCGTGACACACGCTTAGGCGAGCATGTATTTTTCAATGCATAAGTAACAATACTGCTTTTTCCTGCAGTAGGTTGCCATTTCTTTCTGCGGTAGACCAGTTGTCATCCAAGGCTATAGAACCTGGTCTGTCCTGCTATTTATCCATAGCTGGAGGAAGAAGAAGAAGATTCATACCCTTTCCAAGGGTATTAGCACATAAGTGAATGTAATGGATTTGACTGGAATTCGAACTCGGCTCTCCGATTCCTCAGTCGGAGCCGATAACCATTACTCCACTGTAGGGAAAATCAGGAAAAAAATTAGTAATTAATAAAATTTACAATGCATTCCTATAGTACAAATTATTTACAATGCATTCTTATAGTAAAATCATTTGCAATGCATTCTTTTAGTAAAATCATTTACAGTGCATTCTTATCAGTCAATTATGTGCCATACGTGATACACGCTTAGGCGATCATGTATCTTTCGATATATGACTGACGATGCGGATTTTTTCCCCACATTTTTTATGTTTATACGTTCTTTTTATAGATACAAATATTTAAGTAAATGCTCTGTTTATATATGAACATAAAAAATGACTTAAAAATAATTCTCGGACTTTGTCCATTTCATAATGTATGACGTCATTTGTTTACATTTGGATACGCACTGAGCAGATTATGAGTGAATGAGAGAAAATCATGGAGAATTGTGTTTAAAAACAGTAAAATCGACCTTGCTAACCGACCGCTCCTCTGTGGCCCATTCGGTTAAGAGACGTCAGGCTATGTGACGGTTCCGTATAGGATACAGGTTCGATTCTTGTCGGAGGATGCATATTTTCTATAAAGATTTCTCAGGCGTTCACGCCGGTTAATACTGTTTATTATAAACAGAGCAATTACTTAAATATTTGTATCTATAAAAAGAACTTATAAACATAAAAAATGTCTTTATATATTAAAAATTAACTGATTTACAATATGCTTTTTGTTCGCTACACAGTAATAACAATGTTTCAAAAATGGAAGCTAAATTCGCTTGAGGATGAAATGGAA
The DNA here is from genome assembly GCA_903632075.3 of Acanthosepion pharaonis. Taxonomy (NCBI): domain Eukaryota; kingdom Metazoa; phylum Mollusca; class Cephalopoda; order Sepiida; family Sepiidae; genus Acanthosepion; species Acanthosepion pharaonis. The sequence continues at coordinate 3,378,170 of CAHIKZ030000957.1, read as the reverse complement.
CTAATGTTTTTAATTTAATTACAAAATTAAATTCGAAGCTTTTAGCTTCCATTTGTGAAACATGGTTATTACTGTGTAGCGAAAAAAACATATTTTAAATCAGATAATTTATAATATTAATGCTCTGTAAATTTACATTGAGCACTGTTTTGTAAAAATAAGAATACCAATAACAACACCGGATTATATATTCTTATATATATATATATATATATATATATATATATATGTGTGTGTGTGTGTGTGTGTGTGTGTGTGTGTGTGTGTGTGTGTGAAAAATTATAGTTTTAAGGTGTGCAATATTTATGGAATAAAGTGCTCAATATCAGGGTGCGTATGTAAATCTTACTTATTATAAAATGCAGATTCTGTGTGTTAGTGTCTGTCTGTGTGTGTGTGTGTGTGTGTGTGTGTGTGTGTGTGTGTGTGTACGTTTATATATTGGATAGGATTTCCAACATTTTTCAACCGATTCAACAAAACTTCACAGGACTGCGTAGAATTAGCTTGCGGTGGTACTGACAGCGCCAAACATTGGAAAAACACAACTGATTTTGCATGAAATCAATTTGAAAACACGATAAAACACGATTCTGTCGCAGAATGAAAAGGGGACAACTCATATCGAGTTATACTTATTATAAAACCCAGTTTGTGTGTGTGTGTGTGTGTGTGTGTGTGTGTGTGTGTGTGTGTGTGTGTGTGTTCGTTTATATATGGGATCGGATTTCCTACATTTTTCAACCGATTTCAACAAAATTTCACTTTTTTTGGCAGGTAGTGTTTTTATTGTCTTGCACACTTTTTTTTTTTTATTTTTTTACATTCAGAATGCTTTTAAAATTCCATTTACAAGACAATTGTTTATAATAAAATTCTATTCAATTGGTAGACTCATAACGATTGAAAACAATGTTTTGTTTGAGTTTGGGTTTGACCAATTCGTAAAAAAAAAAAAAAAAAAATTAAGACATGCGTGTCCGACAACTTTAAACAATAATCTTTGTCAATTTTATTTTTCAGTCTTTATGATGGTCGATACTTGATCTATCTCTTACTGTTACATCCCCGGGCAACGCCGGGCTCTACTGCTAGTATAAATATAAAAGTGAACATTGAAGTCAACATTATATATATATATATATATATATACAGAGAGAGCGAGAATATTGAAGTCAACCCTATATATATATATATATATATATATAGTGATAGCAAGGGTATTTGTTTGAAGACAGAAAAAAGTAAGATTTCTTTAGAATAGATATGATATTTGTTTTCTTTGAGTCCTGTTGAGTAGTTTCCATGCTCCAAATTCCACCCAGACATTATGTAAAAATTCAGGTAAAAAAAAAAATAAGAGACGTTAAAGTGATCATTTACGTTTCACATCGGCCGCACAAATGTTTTGTTGCTAAAAGTCAGTGACGAGAACGTCGTTCCGCAATAATCCGAGAGACGTGGGAGACCAGATAATGGCGACTGCAAGCTCAAGTTACCAGCATTCTTCTGTCTGTTTTCATTTTTATTCCATCTGTTTGAAAACTGGCTTTTTTTATGCATGATCGTTAACAACAGTCGAAATGATTCCAATCAGAACCGCTTTTCTCATCGTCTTTCATGAAACCCTTTGCAGAAATAATAATAAAAGAAAAAAAGGACGATCTTTTTTTTCATCTTTTGTTTTAGTAGCATGAGGAATAAACACAGTTCTTCTCGTCCGGACGCACGTTTGTAGACAAACGGGTTGATTAAAGAGAGTCGACGAGAAAATAAAAAAGAAGATAAAAGATTTAAACAGAATCGGAGTCAAAAAAAAAAAAAAAGAAGAAGCAAGACGACGAGATTTTTTTAATGATGAACAGTCAAGGCAAAAGAAAGACATAACTCATCGGATAAAGAGAGGAGAAGAGAAAGAAATATAGCTAAGGAGAGTAACTCCTAAGAGTCATGGAAAAAAACGTGGTGGGAGAAAGAACAACAAGAGATAATAGTGGGGAGAAAAAGAAGAGATACCTGATTAAATAAAGAGTTAAAAGGGATGAAAGAGAAAAGAGACTGCAAATAGCTTATGGGAGAAAGAGAAAGAGTTCGTGCACCAGACCGTCAAAGAAAACCGGATGCCCAAGAGGGTTGACCTGCCACCGATTTCAGACCTTACACTTGCATCCGGTATTGCAAGTGTAAGAACGAGAATGTTGAATAGATGGATGGATAAACAAGAGCTCCAGGCAATTCCGGTCAGTCGCTCACACACCGCAGGCGGAGAATGTAGGGGCCACGTGTTAAACGGAGATGCGAAGACGAGGATCGCATCAGAAACTGACCGTGAGTAACTTAGGAAATATTGGAATTGTTAAGTAATTCAGAGTCAAGTGTCTTGTTGCCAATTAATTAGCATAACCACTACATTACAACGACTGATGAAAGCCGAAAGTGCTCGGAAGAGACCGGATGATTTAGGTTCAAACTATGCTCAGAAAACAAAATAAAATAAATCATAAACAAAGAACTTTCGTTAGCCTTTAAACTAAACAAGTATATATATATATATATATATATATATATATATATATATATATATATATATATATATATATATATATATAAAGGCGTGTGTCGTTAAATACTACGGAACTTTAATAATCTTTTTTTTTCAGTTTTTTCATGCTTTCTCGCAAGTCTCTTTTTTTGTGGGGGGGGGTCTATGTTGTTGGATTAAGACCCTAGTCCACGTTGTTTTGCCGATCACTTTCGGTTATCGTCAACACACACACACACACACACACATTGAAGGCAACAATTCAACTCACACCATTCCTCATCACCCTCTATTTCAATTTATATAAGCTTAATACTGCCCGTCAAAAGGGAAAATTTTAAATTCATTTTTCGTTTCACCTTTGAAAGTGAAGTCTGAAGGTCCAGAGAAAATTTTCTGGTGAAATAAATTATTACAATGGAGCCTTAAATTCGTCTGTTTTTCATTTAAATTAAATAATACATACATACATACATACATACATACATATATATATATATTTCAATAAAGGTGCAATCAATTTACAAATTCATGAATTATTCATCATAAGTGAATTTAGCTTGGACGAGAATATAAGAATCTATTGATCAAGTAAGGAAAGGATTTATTATCGAACTGTTTTTTAGAACTGTTCCATCGTTTTTTAAATCATTTTTGATTTGCTTTGTAACGTGAAGGACTTCAAGCTTGTATGAAGATATAAGAACCTATTGATCTCTACGTATTCCTATATCAACGGAAGGGGTTTCTTGAACTGTTTATATAAAATAGTTCAATCGATTTTTTTAATATTTTAATATTTGGAAATCATCTTCGAATACGTTTTCACAACATCGCCTACGTGACGACGACGTGATCATATTTAAACGGAACGCTGATCTTATATAAAAATTTCAGTTATCTGTTTGGATTAGTTGGGCTCTTATGTCCATCGTCTTTTGTGTTAAAATTTTATATGTTCTAATGTTAATTATGTTTAAATGAAAATGTCCATGAAGATGGTCTTAAATAGACCGAAACGTCCGACGTCGACTTTATATTAACATTAATACAGCATAATTGCATATTAAAATTTTTGTTTGTTTTTTCTGTATTTTTCTTCATATATATATATATATATATATATATGGATCCTTAAAGTGGTCTGTTTTTTATTCAAACATATTTGCTCTAAATTTACATTGAGCTCTTCTGATATCATCCTCCTTGGGTCTACCCATACGGATTACCTAGTTTTGCATAAACTATATATATATATATATATATATATATATATATATATATATATATATATATATATATATGAACTTTATTTCAATCTTTCATAATATTCCGATTATAAGGTATGATTAACTAATGTTGAACATGTCATTTTCGTTTAGGATCGATTTTATCAGGCTTCTTCTGTTAAGCTTCGAGAGTAATTATGCATTCTTACTGCTCAAAGTAGAGTCCAATAGTGTTATAAAAGCCTCGGAGAATTCCAATAATATATCTTTAATCATTTCTAAGATACTACATTTCAAAGCTTAATCTACCACTTGGATAATTTTGCTGTTACACCCGGTATATATATATATACATATATATAAAGAAGTAATGCATTTTTATTTATTAATCCGACAGATTTAATCACCTTAAATATTATTTGTAGTGGATATTCCTATTTGAGTAGACGCGCCGTTTACTTATTAAGCAGGATATTTTTTTCGCCTATCAGTCTGAATATTCGAGCAACTTCTTTAAAGAAAAATATGCGCTTTCCAACAGGAGTCGAACGTGCGTCCCCCTGGGCAGGGGAAACCGCAGTTAGATCCGACGTGCTCTAACAGACAGTTATCCATTCTTGCCGTGATGACTATATACTCTGTAGCTCAGTCGGTTAGAACACAACGGAACTAGCGAAGGTTCTCTCTGCCCTGGGAAACACAAGTTCATTTTTTTTTTAATACGATTCGGTTGGTAGACGAAAATAAATAAATATATTATTTAATAAATAAACTGAGCATCTACTCAAATACGACTATCCACTAAAAGTAACCTTTAAAGTGATAATATATATATATATATATATATATATATATATATATATATATATATATATATATATATATGCTGCTTTCTGAGAGAATCTTTTCAGACTTCCATCAGTATGATTAATGCTAACCTCCATGTAAGTGATTCGTAATCGTTGCACTTTCTTGGACTAATGTTTTCCGCTGAAATGAAGTGGAAAAATTATATCGAATCACTTGCTAGTTCTGCTGTTAGGAAAGTTGGTTCACTGTGTCGTATTAGAAATTTTTTTCTCGTCCCAGTCAATCTTACAAATTAACAAGTCAACGCTTCGCCCATGTCTTGAATATTACTGCCATATATGGTCTGGAAATCGTGCTATATATCTGAAGCTGACTGATAAAATACAAAAAAGAAACTGCAATATTACAGGTCTTGATCTGAGATCTCGGTTTTAGTCACTTTCCCGCCGCCGTAACAACTCCTCTGTGCCTTTTCTATGAATACTTTCAATTCTTCTAACAGGTTTTCCTTTAACTCGAGTGCCCCATGGATTTTGTATTAACTAAAGTAAAAGAAAATACAGTGAAAATCATAGATAAAAGGGATTGTCATCGGTCAGAAATTAATCCGAGTATTCTTGGTAAATAGCTTTTTCTATGAAAAAAAAATTGATGTTATTTAACATGGCCGATATAATTTTAGATGTTACGAGAAATCTTCATAAGTTAATCGTAGACGATACCTCCGAGATCCTTTTTTTACGGGAATGACGGAATTTTCTTCAGACACCGATGTGCGCATGCTCAGCGTGAGAGAAAAAGCGAAACGACTGTTAATGAATAATATATATTGTCGTCTGCTTTTTCCAATTACAATTCACTGTTTTCCGTCTCCATTTACATAGACGTGCAGTGTTACAGATTGCATTACCTTTCAATATTCTGGTTTTCCACTTGACTTACGTTCATTTCATTTTTGAAAGAATCATTGTAGTCTCTCCAATTTGTAACGTCAATTATAAACAGATATTTGTTTCATTGATGTTTTCTTACTTGGCATTGGATCGTTTTGTGACATTTGAATCAGCCTATAAATGTTAAACATTGAGATCACTATTTGTTGTGACCAAGTAAATGATTTAAGAAATAACAAAACCAGTGTTGCAGATAAATCATATATTAAACAGTAAGTACAACATAAGAGTATTACCCGACTAATGAGTGTATGTCGATTGACATTCGACTGTTAATATTTAACAGCCCCTCCCCACGAGGAATGTATGTGGCACAAGGCCGAATTTACCGTGGGTTCTCCGAGCTTTGAAGTTCGGCCAACTAGTCTTCCCCAGTGAGTGAAATAAAGGGTTCAGTTCGACATTCCAACCACATGAAGAAGGCCGGAGCGTACAACGGCCGAAACGTTGTAATAAATATGGCAACAAAAATTGGGACAATAGTTCGAATAACGTAAATAGTGTGAATAAATAACTTGTCAGTCATTTTTAATGAAAAATGTATGACAGGGATTATTGTCTTGTATATTTGATAAAATATAGCTTTTAAATCATGCTATATTTATATTTAAATTTAAAGCATGCTATATAATGATACTAGCCGAATTACCCGCTCCTTGCTGCGCGGCACACATTGTTTTTGTAAGAAAATGATGATTGATTTTAAATCATTGTTATAATTTGTGAAGAAAAATGATGTATTTCAATATTACTCAATGATTTTGCCGATGCGACCTCCATCTTCCGGCTTTCTCCTTCTATATTTTAGATAGGTGTCATTCCCTTGTTCAAAGTTAAATTTAAATCAAAGCGAAAAACATTTTCAATGGAGTGTTTTCGCTTCCACGTCTCGTATACACTAGTTAGTCGTTGCTTTGAAATTTTTCATGCAACAAAAACAGACTATCATTATTGTTCCGTGTATTGGTTGATATATTGAAAAGTAATTGTCATCCTTGATAATGGCTTATGTAAGTGAAAGTTTAGATTGGATTTAAACATGTATCAATATGATGAATTCCTTTCGTCTTTCAATGATAATGTTATTAAGCTTATCATACAATATGAAAGAAACTTACTTAAAATAAATAGTCAAAACTTGTCTAGATTATTTAATGAAACATGCATTAATATGTATATCAGGTCATCTCATAAGTTCTGTCCGAATTTTAACTTTTTGTTAAAATGAACGAAATTTAAAGAGTATTTTATAATGTTTAATGGATCTGAACATTATTCTTATGTTTTGATGCATTTAAACTGATCAAAGTTTATTTCAGAGAAAAATAAAATAAAATTTTGTTTGATTAAAAGCCTGCTAACATAAAAGTACCCAAGAATCATTTGAGGCACATAATGCTTTATGAGTTCAAGAAAGGAAACTCAGCAGCCGAAGCGGCTAGAAACATTCACTCGGTTTATGGAGAGGAATTTGTGAATGAAAGAACTTGCAGAAGATGGTTTGCAAAATTCAGAGGTGGAGATTTCATCCTTGAAGATGAAGATCGAACCGGACGTCCAGTTGAGTTTGATGAAAAGCTTCTTGTAGCAGCCCTTGAAGAAAATCCTGCTTTATCAGTTGAGGAATTGGCAGTGGTTCTCAGTTGAAACCATACAACTGTTCATCGTCATCTTCAACAACTTGGAAAAGTTCCTAAATTTGGAAAATGGGTGCCTCATGTATTGTCTGAAAACAACCTCAAATCCGAGTTGACATCTGCTCTTCTCTCCATTCTCGCCAACTTGTTTCACTTTTTTTGGATAGACTTTTGACTGGCGACGAAAAATGGATCTTTTATCGAAATGTTAAGCGTCGTAGACAGTGTCTTGGTAAAGGGGAAGGACCCCAGCCACAGCCGAGAAGGGAACTTCATGGGCAAAAGGTTCTTCTTTCAATCTTTTGGGAGAAAATTCTTCATCCACCTCCCGATCTTGCTCCTTCAGACTACCATTTGTTCACCTAATCATTTGGAAGAAATAGCTTTTGTAACACAGGAAGAAGTTAAAACTGACATTTGTGAGTTCTTCGAATCAAAGCTAAAAGAATTTTACAGTAATGGAATTAGTAAGCTTGTTAATAGATGGAAGGAAATCATAGATAATCAGGGAAAATACATTGTTGATTGAATCTGTAATTAAATGTCACATTTGGTAACTTGTTTTCTTTATTCAAAATTCGGACAGAACTTATAGGATGACCTGATATATATATATATATATATATATATATATATATATATATATATATATACTTAATCACTTGAAACGTTATTCTTAGTGGTTATATATATATATATATATATATATATATATATATATATATATATATATATATATATTTTATTTAAAAGTATTTTACATCACGACACGGAAATTTCTATGTTTCAGAACATAAATCTGTTCCATTATCAAGCTATGTTGGTTAACTTTTCCGAAAACATAGAAATTTCCGTGTCACGATGTAAAATATTTTTTTTAAAAATGAAAATATTATAATATTATGTGACACGTTGTACTGAGCACTTTAAAAAAAATCAATGCAAAAGAACTGTGGATTCTAAATCTGACTGTTTCTTCTCTTTATTTGTACAGACACACATGTATGTTTGTACACACACACACACACACACACACACACACACACACACACACACACACATATATATATATATATTTATATATATATATATATATATATATATATATATATATATATATATATATTACGTTCAAGAAGAGATTATATTTTTATATATATATATATATATATATATATATATATATATATATATATATATATATATATATATATATATATATATTGCCTTGATCTTTCCACTACCCTCCTCCTCATCCTTTCTTCTATCATTCCTATCTGATCTTGCTCTAAATTTTCTGTAACCCCTTTATGTCCTAGTGGCTCCCCGCCTTGCTTGGGGGTGAAATGCTCAAAAAAAGAAAATATAATCATTTAAAATGTTATTCTTAAAGTATATATACATAGATATATATTTTACGTTTAAAGTGCCAATATATATATATATATATATATATATATATATATATATATATATATATATATATATATATATATATATATAACACATAAGGTTAATTGTAAGAGTTGAATCAGACCAGGAAGCAGTAGTATTAAAAAGTTCTCAAGTATTATTAAAAAGTAGTATAAAAATGTCGTATTAAATATAATATTAAAAAAGTAGTATTAAAAAGTATTAAAAAGTGTTTATTTTACTTTTTTATTTCTATGTGATTTTTTAATTATATATATATATATATATATATATATATATATATATATATATATATATATATATATATAAATTAATTGATTTAAAATATGTTTTTTCTGCTACACAGTTCTAACCATGTTTCAAAAATATTCTTTTTTTATTATATATATATATATATATATATATATATATATATATATATATATATATATATATATATTATATTAAACTTTATTTTCAGTTGATTAATTATTTAACAGTATTTTTTTTTTCGCTACCGGTCTTTCTATATATAGTTCTTTGAACTATGAATGTTACATTTAGTAGACTAGAGTTTAAGTAATCATCACTTTTTCTTTATGAGAAGTGAAATGAATGTTTACCATTCTCTCCTGATAGAGAAATCCTACGAGAGAAAATGCGTCTCCTGACAGAAATTCGAGCCGTTATTCAATTCTTCCCCCATGTAAACAATTATAAAGCGAAGTATATCTTACCAAAAGACCACAGGTATGCTAATGGTTAAACCTTACAGGGATTGTTAGCCAGCTCATATTTCATTTAATGGTTAGAGTCTGATTCGAGATCTTCATTGCTACTCTACTATCTGACCTATCTGAATCTATGCAACTTAATTCAAAGAGAAACTATCTTCATTTTACTCCCCAACTCCTTTGCCTTTGTGTCAAACAAAGGTAATCTATATAACTTAATCTACAAAGAACCAGTCGTAGAGCGAGAGTTAGACAGTTCATGTCTTATTTAATGGTTAGAATCGAGATTTAGATCTTCATTTCATTCGCCATTCCCCTGACCATGTGTAAGACAAAGGTAATCTCTGTAACTTAATCCAAAAAGAACCAGTCGTAGAACGAGAGTTACACGCTGAATATCGCACATGCTGGTGACATCTGTAATTCACATCGCCCTCACACACCGCCCTCCTCTATTCCGGTCTTGTATACACGAAAACAGCTTCAGCTTTACAAGTTTCAATCGTTGGACACTTGTGATTGCAAGTTGTCTTGACGTTGGCTACAATCTACCAATAGATAAAAAAAAAATTCTACTTCGGCACTTCCAATTGGATGTTTAAAACATTTTATCAGAACTGGATCTCAGATACTGAGTTTTGTGCCTGGGCATCAACTGAGATTTGTCACCGGTTCGCTGTCACTATTTATAAACAAACATATCTTGTTGCCAATTTAAAGAATTGTCCCTTTTCCCAACTTACTCCACGATATAATCCAAATGGTGGAATTTTTATCACGTTTGACGAAGTTTCGTGTAGTTGCCTCAGCATGGTCTTTCCAAAGCCAATATAAGTGTTCAAATGTATGTTTTATTGTAAAGTTTCGCGTTCCTTTTGCTCATCATATATAAATGATGCTTTTGAAATGTTAAATTATGAATAAATAATAAGTATCATTCAAATGCATAAAAATATTAGCAGATATAAATATTAAAATTTCACAATAAAAATACAGAGTGCGATGGTAAATTGTCGCCATTTTATATCTTTAATTTAGCGCATGCGCATTGTTTGTGTTTTGATTTTGTCGAATGCCCCGTATAGTAGCCTCAGTTGGGCACCATCTGTGAGAAACAGAGCACCATGTCGCAATTCACTCCGCCAGAAATTTGGAAAGAACATGCTTGACATTCATGTCTGGAAGCTACAATTGGAACATTTCAATGAGTTTGGGTGTCAATCTGAAGAGAGTACTGAGGATTGAGAAAGAGTTAGATGAGTCAAATAGTGATTACGATGGCGACGTTATGCCTTCATTAATCCTCCCATAGGTCCTCAGAATTAACACGGAGCCCTACGTCAAGTACCTTGAAGAAGTAGTGCTGCCCTGGGTCAAGTGGGTGACTGCTGGAAGACCCTATGCCTGGCAACAGGACACTGCACCATGCTGCACAAGCAGGAGAACCCAGTCCTGGCTGTAAGACAATTTCTGTAACCACATCACCACCTAACACCACAGACTGCAACCCTCTTGATTATTATGTGTGGGGCGCAGTTGATCAAGAGACCAAGAAAACTCCTTGTAATACGAAAGATGAACTGAAGGCAAGGAATTATGGCAGCATTCACCATCTTAAACAAGGAGACCGTCCAGAAGAGTTACAGGAGATTCCGAAGTCGTCTGGCGGCCGTGGTTGAAGTCAATGGTGATTTTATTCGATACATTTACTCATTGGCATTTCAAGATATTTCTGTTAAAATTAAATGTCAGTGTTAATTTCATTTTTGCATCGTTTAGTCGACAATTTATCCATCGCACCATGTAGAACATAATTTAGACAAAATTGAATAAGTAATAAGGAAATGACGATCTTAATGAATCGATTTTTTTATCATCTTTTCAAACAATCAATAAAACAACTAAGACGCGAGGGGGATAGAGAATATGAAAAATAAATGAACATTATTAAGGAGAAAGAACAATAAAAGAACAGGAATTTAAAAGAAAGATAACGAATGACATTGCATTTAAATTTTTTGAAGATCAAAGTTAACGGGAAAGAAGTCATGAACATACTTATCAGATTAAGAAACTGTTAGCATAGAACTTATGGTTGCATCTTGCCATTTCAACTGTAAAATGATGAGACCTAGCTGCCAATCTAGTACTATGCTTAAATTCATAAAGTCTAGGTACCATAGAGGAAAGTTCATCAGAACAAATGCCATGAACATACTTATCAGATTAAGAAACTGTTAGCATAGAACTTATGGTTACATCTTGCCATTTCAACTGTAAAATGATGAGACCTAGCTGCCAATCTAGTACTATGCTTAAATTCATAAAGTCTAGGTACCAAAGAGGAAAGTTCATTAGAGCAAATGCCATGAACATACTTATCAGATTAAAAAACTGTTAGCATAGAACTTAGGGTTACATCTTGCCATTTCAACTGTAAAATGATGAGACCTAGCTGCCAATCTAGTACTATGCTTAAATTCATAAAGTCTAGGTACCAAAGAGGAATGTTCATCAGAACAAATGTCATGAACATACTTATCAGATTAAGAAACTGTTAGCATAGAACTTAGGGTTACATCTTGCCATTTCAACTGTAAAATGATGAGACCTAGTTGCCAATCTAGTACTATGCTTAAATTCATAAAGTCTAGGTACCATAGAGAAAATTTCATCAGAACAATTACCATGAAAGCATTTATAGAAAAGTCACAGCGAATCTACGTTATGGCGGTAAGAAAGAGATTGAAGCCGAGATGTCATGTCAGGACCTAGTAACATTGCACTTTCTTCTTTGGATTTTATCAAGAAATTCCGGCTAGAAAAAATTGTCTAGCACGACACAGTGAAGCAACATTCTGAGCAGCACACTTAGCAATTGATTCAATATGATCTTTTCACTTCCTATCGGCAGAGATGAGGAGACATAAAAATGAAGCATGAATATCGATTTGGATTGATTATTTGATTTTTCTAAAAAATACTGTTAAAGTTCCTAAACCGATAGAGCAGAGATTAGAGAAAATTCTTGTTTCCAAAGGTGGAATTGATTATAAATATGTATTATCTTTCAATATTATCTTTCCACTTCGTGTCAACGGAGAACGTTAGCCAAAAACTTACTATACAATATAAAAAAGATATCTAGCTAAATAAAGAACTAATCGATAATAAATATTTTAAGCAATAATTAAATGTAAATACTAAATTTTCGTTACTGTCCTAGTTTTCTGTAAATTTCTTCATTTTCACAGAACGAAAGAAAAATATCCGGGTTGTGAAAATCTAAAATCTTCAGAAAAACGTTTTATTGTAATTACATTGTCAGTCGATTTAAATATATATATATATATATATATATATATATATATATATATATATATATATATATATATATATATATAAACTATATTAATAAATATATATAAAGAGAGAGTTTATATATATACTTATATATAAAATAACTGATATATATATATATATAATATTTATAAATATATTAATATATAAATATATATAAATACGCATATAAATATCATATATAAATATATATATATATTATATATATATATTCATATATATATATATTATATTATTATATAAAATATATATATATATATTATATTTCTTATATATATATAAAAATATAATATAATATAATGTATATAATATATGTCATGTATTTAACAATATAGTATTACATATTATATTATAGTATATAATATATATAATATAATAAATATAGATATATGTTATAAATATATAGCTCATTAAATATAGTTTATATATATATATATATATAAAACTATATTAATATATATATATATATATATATATATATATATATATATATATATATATATATATCAAAAAAGTAAGAAAAAGACTGATATATAATACGTATCCACATATGATATAATACATATCCATACATAATACACATGAGAAAAACACTCGCTGGAAGAGTGACTCCTACTTCATTGTTTATTTCTCGTCTCGTTGAAAAAGAACACAGGCGTGTCCGAAAACTCCGACTTTAAAATCTTTCTCTTCGTGCTTTGGTTTAGTCAAAAGACTTATATATAATACATATCCTCAAGTCTTAATGACAATATTTTTATCATTTTTGTTTTGTCTTTTGGTTACTCGAATTAAATCCGCACATAGATAGATAGATAGATAGATAGATAGATAGATAGATAGATAGATAGATATGATTAGATTGAGATAGATAGATAGATAGATAGATAGATAGATAGATAGATAGATTACATTGAGATAGATAGATAGATAGATAGATAGATAGATATGATTAGATTGAGATAGATAGATAGATAGATAGATAGATAGATTACATTGAGATAGATAGATAAATAGATAGATAGATAGATAGATAGATAGATAGATATGATAAGATTGAGATAGATAGATAGATAGATAGATAGATAGATAGATAGATAGATTACATTGAGATAGATAGATAGATATGATTAGATTGAGATAGATAGATAGATAGATAGATTACATTGAGATAGATAGATAGATAGATAGATAGATAGATAGGAACAGACTGAGATAGATAGATAGATAAATAGATAGATAGATAGGAACAGACTGAGACAGATAGATAGATAGATAGGAACAGACTGATATAGATAGATAGATAGATAGATAGATAGATAGATAGATAGATACTGATATTGAGATAAATAGATATGAAAAAATTAATTGCTAGATAGATAGAAATATAGACAGATATTTAGACATGAAGAGATATATATAAACAGAATAAGCTAGTTAGCTAGATAGATAGATGTGTGTGTGTGTGTGTGTGAGTGTGTAATTGTACTAGCGTAACTAGCTTTGAAAACACAATGTTGAAGCAAGCCACAATGTTTTAGGATATGCGACATTCATTTTCGCACAAAACACTTTAGAAAGCTCTGAACGCCTCTCTTCTACCCACATCCAGCAATGACAAATACCAGGGTAGACTGGGCTTCCAAGCCGTGGTTGACAATCAGCTTAAGAAAAGGACAACTCTGAATTCAAATCCAAATGTCATCCTAAGGAAGCACCTGCAATGAACCATGAAAGTGATTATGCCTTGTTTTTGGACGCTATCATCTTGACTGAGCCCGACCAGCTAGCTAGGTCGGTATATATATTTATATTCGACATAAACAAGTTAGCTGTCTTGCTTTTTACTATATTTGTCCTACTTCTCTGAATCCTTGACTCATTGCTCGTCGTGAAATAGATCTTTATGTTTGTCCAGAGGACGACATTCGATCATTCCGACTTCGCTAAGAAACTAGTTTTTGTTACGTCGATTTCTCATTAAACACGCGACGCGAATTTCTCTACTGTCTCCTTGAAGGGTACATAAAAAAAAAACGTAGGAATTGTTAACATTTTTTTTTTTTTATCTCTATTAATGTCAAAAATTTCTCAGAGTTAATCTGTAGAAAAAGACAATATGTATAAAGGTAAAAGACAAAAGGAAAACTGAATTATTAGCCGACGCGCTTAGTACAATGTAGACATCTTCAAGGCAAAACGAAATGAATTTATTGAAAACAAAGTAACTATTAACAACAAAACAAAATGTCCTTAGTAATTAGAAGAATTTAAAAAACGTTATTGTATTCATATTGTCATTTTCATTTGACAGTCTAAATACAATAGCTTTTTCTAAATTCTTCTAGTTGCTAAGAACTTTTTTATTCGATCACTATTTACATTATTCGGACTAACCCTGTTTTCTGTTGCCATCTACCTGTTTTCGCTTCGTATACCCTCTGAGTGTCAAATTCTCCAAGCCGTATTTTCATTATTATGTGTCCCAGAGATTTCAGACATCTTCATCTGATTATAATTATAAGTCTTTTTTATTCCCATTTTCTTGGAAACTTCCATAGAACCTGTTGCCTCAAATCTACTTTTCATCTTTGAGGAAGTTGTCCAGCATTCACTGCCATATAAGAGGATTGATACTATCAGGTCATCCCATAAGTTCTGTCCAAATTTTGAATAAAGTAAACAAGTGACCAAATGTTACATTTAATTACAGATTCAATCAACAATGTATTTTCCCTGATTATCTATGACTTCCTTCCATCTATTAACAAGCTTACTAATTTCATTACTGTAAAATTCTTTTGGCTTTGAGTCGTAGAACTCACGAATGTCAGTTTTAACCTCTTCCTGTGTTACAAAAGCTGATTCTTCGAAATGATTATGTAAGCTACGAAACAAATGGTAGTCTGAAGAAGCAAGATCGGGAGAATAAGGGGGATGAGGAATTATCTCCCAACCAAGTTCTTCGATCTTTTATGACGTGATTCTTGCTGTGTTGGGTCTCGTATTGTCCTGATAAAACATCACGTCTTTTCGATTCACTAGAGCAGGTCTTTTTTTCCTCAAAGCTTGGCTCAAACGCTCTAATTGCTGAGAGTATATTTGAGCATTAATTGTTGCATTAGGTGGTAAGAATTCAAAGTGGATTATTCCTTGGAGATCCCACCAGATTGAAAGAAGAACCTTTTGCCCATGAAGTTCCCTTCTCGGCTGTGGCTGGGGTCCTTCCCCTTTACTAAGTCACTGTCTACGACGTTTAACATTTCGATAAAAGATCCATTTTTCGTCGCCAGTCACAAGTCTATCCAAAAAAGGTGAAACAAATTGGCAAGAATGGAGAGAAGAGCAGATGTCAACTCGGATTTGAGGTTGTTTTCAGACAATTCATGAGGCACCCATTTTCCAGGTTTAGGAACTTTTCCAAGTTGCTGAAGATGGCGATGAATAGTTGTATGGTTTGAACTGAGAACCACTGCCAATTCCTCAACTGATAAAGCAGGATTTTCTTCAAGGGCTTCTTCAAGAAACTTTTCATCAAACTCAACTGAACGTCCGGTTCGATCTTCATCTTCAAGGGTGAAATCTCCACCTCTGAATTTTGCAAACCATCTTCTGCAAGTTCTTTCATTCACACATTCCTCTCCATAAATAGAGTGAATGTTTCTAGCTGCTTCGGCTGCTGAGTTTCCTTTCTTGAACTCATAAAGCATTATGTGCCTCAAATGATTATTGGGTATTTCCATGTTAGCAGGGTTTTAATCAAACAAAATTTAATTTTATTGTTCTCTGAAATAAAATTTGATCAGTTTAAATGCATCTAAACATAAAAATAATGTTCAGCTCAATTAGACATTATAAAATACTCTTTAAATTTCGTTCATTTTAACAAAAAGTTAAAATTCGGACAGAACTTATGGGATGACCTGATACATAACAATTCAGCTTTTCTTTGCTACTAACAAATTTTTCCTGTTTCTTAATATTTTGTTTAGTTTTTGGAAAGCATCTTTCCCTATGCTGATGTGCCATTGGATTTTATTCGTTTTTGCTTTGCCTTACATTGTATTTTCATACATATTATGACCTCTTCATTCTCTTCGTATTGCTAGTGAGAATGTTGTCAATTCCACTTAACTGTGCTTGCTTACCTTAATATCTATCCCAGGTCCCATTGAGACGTGGTTGATCATAGTTTTAATTCCTTAAGCAAATATTTGTCCACTTCTTATCTCTCCTAATCTATGCCCTGCCATTCATTTAGAAAACTTTGTTAGGTATATAGGTTATTTGATCTTTTCATTTGGCTCTTGTAACTTCCTATATTGCCGTGGAGGTAAAAAAAAAATTGTTAATTTCCTTTCCTATGTGTCCAGACTTTATGAACTCCTAGCAGTTGATTTTTTTTTTGATTTTTGATTTTTATTTTCATTTTCTTATATATTTTGGACGCTGACATGACAACAACTAACATAGCAAATATTTTGTGTAGAGATGAAGGAGAAAACCAAGGATAAAGTCGAAAAAGAAGGAATCTTTTCTGTCAATTCACCCCAAAATATTAATTCACACTAAATTAAAAAGAATTTATATTTACTAAAATTCACGCCAAGTTCTCCCAGAGCGTGACCCTTCCATTACATTCCAGATAGGCTGACCATTGCCCCCAAATGTGAGCCATTCGAGTACGCTATTTCTAAGTGTGGTGGTCAAACCGATGAACAAAGCAAAAACAGATTTTTTTCATTAAATTGTAAAATATTCCTTGTGAGTACCTCGAATATCATACGTACTTACGAAATGTGAATAAGTCCCTAATTTTTGGTAATTTTTCATTCTGAGGGTTGGCGTTGTGAGGCAAGCTAAACAAATTTTGCTTTAAATCTATAATTTCAAAAGAGTTCCAAAAATTTAATAAAAAACAAACTTTGATTTAAAATTTATTATTTTAAAAGAGTTCCAAAAATTTAATAAATAAACAAACTTTGATTTAAAATTTGTTATTTCACAAAAGTGTCAAAAATTTAATATAAAAAAACGTTGATTTAAAATTCATGATTTCAAAAGAGTGCCAAAAATTTAATTAAAAACCAAACTTTGATTTAAAATTTATAATTTCAAAATAGTTCCAACAATTTAATATAAAAAAAAAAACATTGATTTAAAATTTATAGGTTTCGTCTCGGTCTTTGGCCACAATGCGACTCAGTTGCGTCTCTATCTTTGGTCACAATGCAACTCAGTTGCGCATCTGTCTTTGCCACAGTGCGACTCGGTTGTGGCTCTGAAATGGAGTAGAGTGCGACTCAGTTGTGCCGCTGTCCGCGGACAGAGACAGAGCTGAGGAAAATAAATAATGTGAGGTTCCCGGTCCCGGGAACAGCTGCCTGCGGCTGCACATCTCACTATTACACTAGACAGGGGAATCGGTAATCATACTGTTGCCATCGCAACCGACAATTTTTTTCCCCTGGACCGAGTGTACGCGCTCGGGTTCCCATATTGAATCGGAACTTGTGTCATGTCTTATCTCAGTGGGGAGGCTAGGGTAAATATATCCATTTGATGACTGATACTTCCTTTAATTTGGGATAGCCTTTAGGTAAAAATTTTTTTAAAAGAATTTCTTTTAACAGCGAATAATAAATTCTTAGGATTTCTTACTCTTCAGTATTCAACATAAATGCATAAAATATTTCTTTAATATTTTAAAGCGTCTAGATTTTTGTATATATAAAACTTAAAGAAAAGATATGCATAAAGCAATATTGCATTTCTAGAATAACAAGCGCCTCAATGAATAGACGGTTTAGATTTTTGCGAATTGAAAAATATTTGTTTTTTTTTTAAATGGTTAATGTTCTCATGCCTTTCAAATGTTGCTTCAATGTTGTTTAAATTATTTATAGGTAATGAATTCCTTATTCATTCAATAATGCGTCTACTTTTCTTCTTTTTTTCCCTCATAGGTCGTTGCCCACTGCCGAGCTCTTCATATGAGGAGATAAAAACAAAAGACAACATTAACTGAATACACATCACAGTAAGTACCACCCTTCCCACATGTATCCTGTTTTATTTCGTTACTTACAGCCATACCCAGTTGGTCGATCAGAAAAAGCATTCAATTAGAATGGAGAAAAAACAGCATCATGTTTAGATGTAACTAAGTCTATCTTCTTCAATTATTTTAAAGTACTTTCATTAAAAAAGCATTTTAATTAATGCAGTTACTGATATAACAGAAGTAGTGGCTATTTATTCAGTCGAAGTTAGCCAAGGACAAGAAGAGGAAAAACAGGCAAAATGAAGACCCACTTCAGGCCACAATTATTTTGAAGTTTTTGAAATTCAATTTACCAGGGATGTAAAAGAGGGAAGATTTATAAAACAATTGTTAAGTTTGATGAAAACTGGTTGAAAGATCAACGACAACTAAGAAGAAAAAACAGTAAAAATCGACAATTTTGCTATTTACGCGGGTTTTCACATCTTATGTTGGCTACAATTGGGTGAAGTCTGTATTAGATTGCTTGAAAACTGAAAGAGTTTTTAGTTTAAAATTTGTGTTGAAATCGATTTTTCGTTTTTCGCAGTTTTTCGCTAAACGCATTGGCGTGGTAATAAGAATGAGGTATCGCTGAGCTCGTCGTGATGTAAGTAACCTACATACCGAGGTTGAACGAAATTGGAGAAAAAAAAAGTTGAATTTATCGATTTTGATCGGTTTTATCAATTTTTTTTTTAAATTATCAATTTTTACGCTAAAAGTATCTCTTCCATTGTACAATGTATCTGCCAAGTTTGCTCAAAATAGGTCGGATAAATCGTGAGTGAAAAGGTATCATACACCGAGACAGACAAACAGACACACGGACACACACACACACACACACACACACACACACACACACATATATATATATATATATATATATATATATATATAAAAGTGAACATTTGTCAACACTCAGAGGCAACAGGCTGTTTGATGCTGGACGCAATCGTCAGGCCGTCTGTTTGATGCTGGACGCAGTCGTCAGGCCTGACGACTGCGTCCAGCATCAAACAGCCTGTCGCCTCTGAGTGTTGACTTAAATGTTCACTTTTATATTTACATAAGCTCTATCTCTGTTATTGAGCACTTTATCCCATAAATATAGCACACCTTAAAATTATATTTCTTCATATATATATATATATATAAACTTAAAGGTAACATGCAGAAAACAATATTGCATTTTTATTAAATAAATATTTGTTATTTAATCATTAAATTGTTTTTAATAGTGGGCGTATATTGTATGTTAGATAATAAAACTTAATTTTTCAAAGGATACTTCGTGCCCCCTTACCTAGCTACTCATTCTCCCCCAAATTTGGTTTTGATCGGTCAATGTATGGCTACTTTAGAGGGTGGGCCGGACAGACGAGCAGACGGACTAACGGAAGTTACAGAATTTTATATATAGTTTTTTTTTTTCGTCAGCCGAAAAAAAAATAGCTGTCATACATTGAAGAGAAGCAGCCGATAATTGAAACTAACTGAAATCATTGGTCAAAAATCTAACATGAGAAAGAAATACTGCTGAAGATGCTAAAGTTGTTTGCAAGTAGCCATGGTGATGACAGTACAACTCTACCGGAAAGGCTTATGTGTGCGACTGTCAGAGATGCGGCTTTGATGTGATTGATATTCGTCTGGACCATTAATTACACAGGGGAATATGGCATATACCGCTACAATTTAATAGCAATCTTAACGATAATTACATGTCAGTTTGTTTATTATTTGCTGTTTATGAAACCATAAAGCCTCTTTTTAATATGTCAGATTCGGTAGAAACAATAATTTCGTGAAATATGAGTTTATAAATTTTCTCGGTAATAATATTGTTTTCATCTGGTTATTATTTATCGTATCATTTTTATTCTTTATTATTTTCTCCTCCCCCCAGCGATGGGTTAAATAGTTCGACTTGTATCTAGAAAATCATTGTCAGGCTAAAAAAAATGTTAATATTCACACACCAAAATAAACGATGAAATAAAATTACAAGCTGAAATATGTTTTGGCTTTAAACAAACAATAAAGTGTTGAAAAAATGTTGAAATGATGTAAAAAAAAAATGTTGAAAGGATGTAAAAAAATACAAACAAACAAATCAATCATTTTTTTTTTAAATTCCCACAATTCTCCGCGTATGCCGAATACTTTCCTTCCCGAAATGCTCTTCAAATATACCAATTAGTCTTCTTCCCACAATCCTCCGCGTATGCCGATTACTTTCCTTCCCGAAATGCTCTTCAAATATACCGATTAGTCTCCTTCCCACATTCCCACAATCCTCCTTGATATGCAGATTACTCTCTTTTATCTTCATCCGCTTTCAAACGTTGAATTGTCACCTTCCCACTTTCAAATACAATTTTGAAGGTGTCAACATTCTCCCCATGATGTAGGCATTCATTTTTATTCAATATTTTTAGAGACACTGAAAGAAATGAAATTCTTAAATTCTTACATTTTTTGTAAATCTTTTAGAATTAGTTTGAAACAAAGGAAGAAAAAAATACATACTTATGTTGCTTTTAAATTAACTCTCTGTGTGTGTGTGTATGTATGTGTTAATTTCAGAAATAATACGAAGCGAAAAGATCGTCTGAGATTATTTCAAACGTTCATGAAAGAGTCGTGTTTTTTGACGGGAAATTAAACATTCCATTTCAGCAAAATGGCTGCTAAATTCTTATAGAGAAGGAGAAAAGGAAAAAAGAAAGTGCAAAGCGGAAAGTTATTGAAGCTCAATAAAACCGGCTCAGTCTGTTCCCACACCTCGCTACCTGATCCCTAAAATCGTAAATCATTAAAATAAATGAAAAGATAATTTTTGAAAGTCAAGAAAAAAAAAAGAAAGAAAAAAAAAACATGGATGAAGATGAAAGAAAGTGAGGAGAGAAACGTTGCCACTTTCCTTTTTCAATGAACGTTTCTTTTTATTTGATTAAACGCCGCAATAAAAATGAGTCACAATCTACGCCTATAGAATTTTACCGTTGTTTCTTGGATGTTCGGCTTGATTGCTACTTTGCTTATTCAGAAGATGAGCTCCGCTTGAGTTTTGTAAATTAACTGGCTTGTTGCTGCTGGCTGAGATTTCGGGGGAAGTTGCGAAATCGACATCAGAGGAGGCTATACTGACATCATAACAGAAACTAATCAATTTCACCTTTGGAAACATGAGTCTCCTCATATCCCTGTTCACTCAGTTTAGGAAGATTAAAAGTATTTTTTTTAGAAGAGTCAAATAATCAATCCACCGATGTTCATATTTCATTTTTATATCTCCTCATTCTCTGCTAACTGTGAAAAACATTATATTTACATGTGAAATAAAAAAGATTATAGTTTCTAGACATTATGAATTTAAACGAAGTACCAGATTAGCAAAAAGGGCTCACCAATTTACTGTAGAACTGGTTACATGTAACCGTAACTTCTATACTAATAAAATCCAAAGAAGAATCAGTGATATTATAGGTCCTGATCTAGCGTATCAGCTTCAGTCATTTTTCCTACCGCTCTAATGTTCCCTCTCTGTTCCTTTTCTATAAATACTTTCATAGCAATTGTTTGGATGAGCATTTAGGGGTCACCGGCCTGTAGGGGTCACCGTAACTAATTTATATTACGCAAATTACCACGGAATATGAAACAACAAGAAGAAACAAATTCAGCAAGAGGAGTTGCACTAGATGACGTAGGAGACCAAGACTCTCCACAGCTTCCATTGCTATATTATCTGTGAATTGTCAAGACTTTTTATGAAAGATTGTAGACTGGTTTAATGACATAGAAATTGCGTCCAGACCTTTGAAGAATTCTTTTGTGTTCTTGTCGTGAGCGTGAATATGATGACAATGAATTAATTCTTTCTCTGTTCAACGTTCCATCGCATATTAAGGCGAAATAATAGTCGAGTAAAAAAGAAAGAAAACTATCAAAATTTGAATTGATAGCATTTTTCTCATTAAATCGACAGTTCACTATGTGGCATCACTTCAGTAAGAGATCTCATTTATTCTAAGAAACATCGCGTTGGTAATAAATGTTTTCCAATAGTCTCTTCGAGTTCCATGGTTGCTTCTTTTACACACAATTCATAATTCTTAAACCGAATAGTTGAAGTGGGGGTGGCTGTAAGACTGCTTTCTTTTTGTCATCACTTTAATATCTATATATATATATATATATATATATATATAGGCAACAATATTGATGACGTGAAGTTTGAACTCTTTGGATAATGCTGACTCTCTCTACTGTAGTTGTAAACATATTTTGCTCGATACACCCTTTTCACCATATCTCTGGGGATGTCATTACCACCCCGGTCACACACTTTCCAACTCAAAAGGTGCAATCCAAATAATATGCATATATTATTAAAAATCTTCATTCTTCTCCATATTAGTACATATAAATTTATATGGATTGTTATATATATATATATATATATATATATATATATATATATATATATATATATATATATATATATATGTATATATATATATATATATATATATATCAATTTATATGGATTTTGTTATATGTTATATATGTTGTAAATATATATTATTTATTTATATATATATATATATATATATATATATATATATATATATATATATATATATATATATATATATATACATTATTTCTTTTTTATTATATATGTTATAAATATATATATATATTTATTTATAATATTATTAGTAATACATATACAATTATATGGATTATTATATATATAATTTCTTTATGGATTTTTGTTATATATGTTGTAAATATATTTTTTTATTTTTAATATATGTTATATATATAAAAATATTATTTATTTTTATTATATATGTTATAAATATATATAATACTATTAGTAGCAGTACATATACATTTATATGGATTATATATATATATATATATATACATTCTTAATATTTTTAATATAAGACATTTTTATGTGTATACATTCTTTTTATAGATACAAATATTTAAGTAAATGCTCTGTTTATAATAAACAGTATTAAACAACATTTACCGGCCTGAATGTACGAGAAATTTTCACAGAAAACACTAATGTTCCATTGTTATAATTTATTATATTGGAAACGTAATCACGATCAGGTTCATCAGACCTACGAATTCAAAAAAGAAATCGAAAAATATAACTCCGATTCTTACTTTGTCCTGGACATTGAGTTCTACATGGATTCTATCCTCTTGGGAATGCATATATATATATATATATATATATATATATATATATATATATATATATATATATATATATATATATTTGACAACTAATATTATCTATCGATCTATTTATCTATCTATCTATCTATATCTATCTATCTATCTATCTATATATATATATATATATATATATATATATATATAATTATTTATTTAAAAATATGATTCCAAATCGCTACATAAGAGGTCTCATGTTTCAAAACTAGATCCCTCGCTTCAATATAATCCTTTAAATTAAAATGTTCCAAGTAAAATATTTGTTCCAACAAAAATTTCGCTTCCAAGATGGAACGAAATATTTTACTTCCAGCAACTCAATTTAATTTAAAGGATTATATTGAAGTTTTTGGCCTAGTTTTGAAACATGAGACCTCTTATGTAGCGATTTGGAATCATATTTTTAAATAAATAATTATATTTATGCTTTTACTTTTGTATCGAGCACTATTTTTTTTAAAAATAATAACTAAAATACTAAGGGACTTTGGATTATTTACCTAACCAGTTCCTTCCTATTTTCTATATATTTTCACACACACACACACACACACACACACACACACACACACACACACACATATATATATATATATATATATATATATATATATATATATATATATATATATATATGAAATTTTTAATAGCGTAGTGGTTCCCAAATGAGCAGGAACGAACGATAACTGATATGACACAAGGGACAGAATAACAATAATAACAGAGATCCCATATCATCAGGTTAGTGGACTCCTGATGATGACCAGTGGGTACTTGGTCGTAACGTCATTTCTATAATTCCCTCAACGAAGATGAAAACAACAGTTCGAGATAATGCAGGAATATTTTGCAGAGGAGTTTTAAAATTTAATTGCAACAGAAATGTTGATGATTATTAGTAGTACATTTATATATATATATACCGGATGTCTAGCCACACTGATGAGTTGTGATACAGCGAAACAGTCTGTCTGTGGATGACAATACATATATATATATATATATATATATATATATATATATATATATATATATGAATTTTTTATAGCGTAGTTGTTCTCCAAATGAGCAGGAACGAACGATAACTGATGTAACACAAGGGATAGAATAACACAATAATCAACAGAGATTCCATATCTTCAGATTAGTGGTCTCCTGATGATGACCAGAGAGTACTTGGTCAAAACGTCATTGAAATACTTAATGTACAATTATAATTTTGATTACACTTAAGTCTATACGTCACAGGTCAGGGACGCAGAAGAGCAATTACGTGCTGAGGACGTGATACACCAGGAGAGTAGTAGCCACGTGATCAGGATATTAGCAATGGAGAGGGTATCAATATCCAGGAAAAGGTGACACTGGTAGAAACGCATTTTCTCGCATTAAAATTATTTTTCTATCACCTTCACTGATGAATGGTTGGCAAAAACCTTTGCGACTGTCGTCAGCTTTCCTAATTAGTTTATTTGTTTTTTTATCAACCCTTTAGAAGCTTATTTAAAGCTAGATAATATTTTTATATTATAAGAATTTTTTGAAGTTAATAATGATTTACTTATAAAATCCCTATTAATTAACAGAATTTTCATTTAGCTATTTTAACAGTAAACAAGTGGGACCTAAATGACAATCTAGTAGCACGCACGAGAAAAAGGCTCGTCCGAGCAGTTGCCATGAAAATATTTGTAGAAAAGATAATATGCTGTCAAAATTAAGGATTAAGTGAGATTCACACCTTTCCCAAGGATATTAGCACGTAAGTGAATGTAATGGATTCAACTGGAATTCGAACTCGGCTCTCCGATTTCCAATTCCGAGCCATTATCCATTACACCATCTGCACATCAAAGCTTACGGCACTTAATATTGTCAAGTGGTTACCCATCTAGGTACTGACCAGAATCGACATTGCTTAACAAATAAAATATGAAAAATATACGGTGTAACCCCCATACTAAGACTATAGAATTTGCTGCTCTACTTGATCTCAGGATACTGACTTCAGTGTTTTGATCTGCAAAAACCTTTCTGCTAGAACTTAACAAAATGCGAGCATGTTGGAGCAAGTGATCCAATCTAAATCTGTGAAGGATTTATTCATAAGCCTTTTCAGCACTCAAAGATTCCCACAAGAATTTTTCTTCATTTAGACTTTTGCTCTATTTTGTTCTCTTTCCAAAATAATCTTTTCTTTTTCTCCTATACTTGCACACTCAGTAACCCGTTACGTCTTCGGGTTTTATTGCCTTACTTTAGGTAAAATGATTTTTAAAAAGATTTAATATCCAAGAGCCAGCTGCTGGAGCGAACACCTGAGACACATATGCAACTTCATAAAAAAAAAACTACAGAAATTTAAAAAATAGAAAAATAGCAGGGTGCCATTTCTACCTATGCAACCCTAACCCTAACCCTAACCCTAACCCATAGTCGTAACAATTAGCCCTTAACCCTAACCCTTAACCCAAACCCTAACTCTTAACCCTAACACTTAACCCTAACCCTTAACCCTAACCCTAACCCTAACCCTAACCCATAGTCGTAACAATTAGCCCTTAACCCTAACCCTTAACCCAAACCCTAACTCTTAACCCTAACACTTAACCCTAACACTTA
This sequence comes from Acanthosepion pharaonis, assembly GCA_903632075.3. Lineage (NCBI taxonomy): Eukaryota > Metazoa > Mollusca > Cephalopoda > Sepiida > Sepiidae > Acanthosepion > Acanthosepion pharaonis. The sequence goes on along the minus strand of CAHIKZ030000957.1, from coordinate 3,351,556 downwards.
ACCCTAACCCTTAACCCTAACCCTAACCCTAACCCTAACCCTGCCAGACCTTTTTTGTTTTGGGCATTATGGAAAATTAAGTATCATTTCCGCCTATGCAAGGCCACGACTGCGCAGGTTGGTTACAGGGAGCGAAAGTGAAAGAGAAGACTGAGAATAGGGAGGATTGAGGAAAAGACAGAAGAAATACAGGATTCAAGAAGACAGAATGTGGCGATTGATGTTGCATTTAAAATTGTGAAGATTTTAGTTATCATGAAAACAAGTAAACGGAAAGGAGTTTCGCAGGCTGGAAGTGAGAGAAAGGAAACTGTTGGAGTAGAAGTTGCATTTAGCTATTTTAACAGTAAACAAGTGGAATCTAAATGACAATCTAGTAGCACGCATGTTCATGTAGTTTGGGGCACCCAGGGAAAAAGGCTCGTCCGAGCAGTTGCCATGAAAATATTTGTAGAAAAGATAATATATTGTTTTGCTTCTTTTCGAAGTGTTCAAGTTTTTGTTTTTTTGTTTTTTTTTTATTATTTGGTTAAGCTCTTCGTGTAGCGCCAGTCTATAGTGTGTGATGAAAGATTGTCTTCTTTAAGATTTAAAGGACTTATTCGATTGGAGTCATTTTAAGTTGTACGCCATGCATGATGTTCATAAGAGTCTATATCTGACGTGTCTATATAGAAACATGACTAGTTTTCAGATTTTGTAGCACCTTACCGTGCTGAAAAATAGTACTCCTAGGACAAATTATCTTGTGTAGCATTCTATAATCGAGAAGTGTGTGAGAATAAACTGTTAGCAAAGAACTTAAAACTAATAACATCTGACTTAAATCAAGAACCCCTCCCCGCCGCAAAAAAAAATTGTACCTCCCAATAGAAATCGAACCTGTATGACTTTTTCAATCAGGAAAACTTCTTGTATAGGCAAAAACATTTGCTACCAATTTGGCCACATGAAACAATGCTGCAAGTTTTTAATTTGTTTTTGTTTTTTTGGGTTTTTTTTTTACAGTGGTGTTTACTCTAGGGCCACTCGAGGTAGAGGGTTACAGAATAAGAGATACTGTTTATATGGATATGTGTGGAAGATAACGGCTAACCCTAGACTTGAACAGGTTCAGATTGTATTGATCAGGGAAGCGGCCTCTTGGGAGTCGGTTCCACAAGGCAGCGTTTTGTAGGAAGAATCTGCTTGAGTAGAACTTATATCTCACCAGGGGTATAAGGATGGAATGAGGGTGGTTCACTACAATGTGCATGGCATGGCGGGTCTTAGCTGTGAAGATTAGGACCGGTGGAACTAAGGAGTGTAGTTCATCTGAACACTCACCATGGAAAGGGCGATAGAACCATGAGCGGCATGCAACGTCTCATTTGCGAGAAAGGGGTTGAAGAGTAGAAAATAATTTCGTCGCCAACAACGAGCCGGAGACGCTTTTGGAGAGAGTGGAAACTGAGGACCGAGCAACTCCCACGCGTATAGGTCAGCATAACTTCATTTTCGGTCTGATCTGGTTCTTGTAATGGTAGAGGATAGCAGAAGGGGTGACGTACTTTCTAGATCGGTACAGGTTAACGATAATTTTCCCAGCATATTTAGTGATGGATTCTGTGTACGAGCTTCGCTTGAGTTTAATTTCCAATAGTTGTTCAAGGTACGAGGCCCTCCTTGGGGGAAAATCCATTCATCACGATTGGTAAACGTTCTACTTCCGATCGGTGATGGTAAAAGGTCATTAATTTTGGCCTTTGAAGCATTGAATGTGACCAGCCAGTTTGTTCATATCGTGTGTCTAATCCTTACGATTTGCTCGTTTCGTAGCCTTGTGCCAGATGGAGCTAATCTCAGTGTATATCAGTCTGGTCAGCGCGTACAACTTCGAAATCGAATTGACTTCAATCAATCAATCAAGAGAGACGGATAAAAATTTTATTGATTTCTTTTATCAATGCGGTCTACTCGCCAATGTATCGATTGTGGATGTAGCGATAACTTAAAACTTTTTTTTTATTCGTTATTGATTAATTTGCTAGACGTAGTGAAGTCTTATCAGTTTCTGGATAAGACTGGTTTCGCGAACAAACTTTTGTCGGGGATATTATTTTGCTCCAAATGAGCTAAGGGACTTAAATGTCGTGCCTGGATTGTCTTTCCTCAACCAAATCAATGATACAATTATCCTCAACCGGTCATATATTTTTATTAAATCACATATTCGCCACTTTAACTGCTAAGTTCGAGCTCTGTTAATTCACCCAATGCAAGACCCAAAGTAACTGGGTTAGATTGTTACAAGGTAGGAAAAAAGAAGGAAGTAAGAGTGTATTATGAGGACGAATAGAATAGGTATGGATTAACCCTGGTCTTAAAGAGAGGACTGAATTTGACGCCATATAAGACGCACTTTTCTTTACTAAAAATATCTTTTAAAATCCCCCTGCGTCTTATATGCCATATGTAGGTTTAAAATTCGCGATAGTCGGCCGAAATTAGCTACTTGGCAACTCCAATTAGCTTAGACTTAAACATGAAGGAGCAATGGAACATGTCTGACAATGCCTGATCACGACTTTACACTTACAGGAAGAATTAAAAAAAGACCCAGCATTGCACAAGTCTGAGAATGGGTGAAACAAGCTTCGGATAATATTAGACCAGAAATTGTGAAATCTTTTAAAAAGGGTGTCATTAGTAATGCTCTTAATGGAACAGAAGACGACGCATTATTTAACGACGATGATAGTAGTATTTAAAATGAGTATCAAAGTTTTGATAATGAAGACGACAAATTTTATTGATTTGAAGATGAATAAAATTTTAATGGTAACTCTACTGTTTTGCTCAATTGTAATAATTGCTTGATTTTTATTTTGTTTTCTTACCTTTGGATATAATAAAGTTTTTATAGGCTTGTGTTCTTTTTTTCCTATTATTTTTCGTTTAATTGTAATCATGGCTTCTTTAACCAAAATAATACCTCATAAATATGTACCATTACTAATAGTTTCATTAATTTTACTGATAACTAATTTTTTCTTGATTTTCCCTGCTGAAATTGTGGTAAGTCTTATACACTCGTGCGTCTTATATGCCGTCAAATATTGTAATTCTTTTTTACTTTTAGTTCACCCGCCTGATTACTCTTATATTGTTCTCGCCCTTTTCATAATGTGTTTTGTTTTCTAATTCTTCTACACCCAGAATCCCGTTGTGTCTTAGGGGCTTTACTACCTTGCTTGGGATGAACTCGGATATACTTACATTTTCTTCAGTTCTAGCAAAACAGATCGGTCTCTCTTCATTTTGAGCTTCAACCAGACTATGAGAAGGAAAATTCTGAATTAAAAGATAATTATCATAATTATGGGTGTCTTTGTGATGAAAAGGCTAATGAATAAACCCTGCACAGATCTGGATCCCTTCCCCCGACATGACTGATGCTAACCTCCAAAAGAGTAACTCTTTTCGCGTTCTCGGGCTAAAGTTTTCCGTCGATATGAAGTGGAAAGAATATGTTGAATCCATTGTTAGGTCGGCTGCGAGAAAAAGAATATTCGTTTACTGTGCCGGGCTAGACAGTTTTTTTTTTCTCGCCAGAATCTATTTCCATAATATATATTAACCTTATTTTCAATATTCATTGTTGCTTCATCTGACTTGGTACTTCTGCCATATATTTAGAGATTCTTGATAAAATCTAAAGAAGAATTTGCATTGTTATTGGTCTTGATCTGGCATCTCGGATTCAGTCACTTTCACACTGTTTTAACGTATCTTCCCAGTTCCTTTCCTATAAATAATTCCTGTAGCAGCCCTGGTACCAAATTGGCTGTCCTTTGCAATGGCTGTCCTTTCCAATGAATTCTATCAATGAAGAGAGGTAGATTCTAACGTAGGGACAGCCCAAAATGTCTATAACACCTGCCAAGACTTGTAGCGATCTCTGCTTCACCATCGTAAATAATCGAAGACATCAGGAACTTCACCTTAGGATTAATTTCTATCATTGTGACAGGTGTTTCCAGATCATGCATAGAGGAGCCTCCAGTGGGGAGCAGCACACGCGTTAGCGACTCCACCTATTAAAGCAGGGTGTGACTTACTATCGATCAGCTAAGAAAGAGACGTTGTCAGTCAGACCCTGAGGTCTTCCTTTTTCTTTTGGAGTTTTTCATCGGTTCGACAAATATCCAAGGTTGGCTTGTACACATTGAAGCTCGGGTTATGATCTCACGTCAAAATATCATTGTTTATTTAGGTACTAACTTTTGTTTGCTATTATAATTTACCTTAGTGGAATTGGAATGAGCACCACTTCCCACGCACACACTTCAGTATTCATCAGCGCTTCATCGTCTTGGTTCATCGGAATTCAGGTGCCAATTAGATAGAAATCTAGTTTCTAGGTTATACAGGCGGCTATGCAACATCATTAATAGCAGTAATATTTGAAACACTTAATAATTAGGTAATTAGTTTAAGGCTTCATTTCTTGCTTCATTTGGGTTCTCATATATATATATATATATATATATATATATATATATATATATATATATATATATATATATATATGTGTGTGTGTGTGTGAAAAGTGTCTGTATATAAATATAAATAATATATATATATATATATATATATATATATATATATATATATATATATATTTTATTAAAGACATTTTTTATGTGTAACGTTCTTTTTATAGATACAAGTATTTAAGTAAATTATAATAAACAGTATTAAATAACATTTACAGGCCGGTAAATAACATTTACAGGCCGGTAAATAACATTTACAGGCCGGTAAATGTTATTTAATACTGTTTATTATAAACAGACCATTTACTTAAATACATGTATCTATAAAAAAAGAACGTTAAACATAAAAATGTCTTTAATAAATAAATTGTCGGAGTTTGTCCATTTCTTTGTCCATTGCTTAATATATATATATATATATATATATATATATATATATATATATATATATATATATATATATATATATATATTATTATATATTTATATATATATATATATATAATTATTTATATATTAAATATATATATACAATTATTTATATATATATATATATATATATATATATATATATATATATATATATATATATAATTATTTATATATTATATGCATGGATAGAAAGCGATCAATATCCGAAATAGAGCTAACATATTTAGTTGGATTGATGTGAGTTTGTCAAACAAACTCACATCAATCCAACAAATATATATATATATATATATATATATATATATATATATATATATATATATATATATAAATATATATATAATTTTTGATGATTATTATATATATATATATATATATATATATAAGGTTTTAAAAAGTAATTTTGGATTCTGTTGTGATATATATATATATATATATATATATATATATATATATATATATATATATATATATATATTTACCGTAACTGCAAAATTGTCCAAATCATGTAACAGCGTGGGATAATTGTCCATCGCACAAAATGTTTCCTATCTAAAAAAAAAAATTAATTGATTTTCTTTTCCCAATATATATATATATATATATATATATATATATATATATATATATATATAAATGTTTTGGAGGTACAAAATTTATATATAGTTTTAAAAACAAGGAATGCATTGATTTTAATTTTAAAAGTCTCTAGAGACTTTTAAAATTAAAATCAATGCATTCCTTTGTTTTTAATATATATATATATATATATATATATATATATATAAATAAATTTTCTGTTTAGACGTTATTTGAATAGATGCAGTTTATTTTAAGTCAATGCTTTGTTTTTTTTTAAATAAGCAGTATTAATTACATTTACCGGTCAGTATTCAAGAAATTTCGTAGAAAATATGTGCTCCCTCGACACCTATCGAACCTGTACCTCCAATGGGATTCATCATTTCATTTGATGCGCTGTTAACACTTCAGCCATAAAAAAAAATGCGTCTGGTTGGAAAAGTTCGAATTACTGTTTATAAACAACAAATCTTGGACGATTTTTCTCAATTGATCATATCAGCTCACGAAACGTATTGACAACATATTATGAAATAGATTACGGCCGACAATTACTTAATATATTTTCTATTTATACGTTATTTTTATAGATACAGTTTATTTAAGTAAATGCTCTGTTTTTTCGATAAAGAGTATTAATTACAATTACTGGCCTGTATATTCAAATATCAAAATAAAATATGAACAAAAATATATTAATTAACTGTCGGACTTGATCCATTGTGTTCGGACAAGAGATTTCTTTTCTGGACAAAAAGTGTGCAAAAACTGTCCAAATGTTTTATATTTCCGAGCACTTTCGGCGATAACTTTAGCCATTATCAAGGATGATTCAATTTTTCAGCTTAATTGAGTGTGTGCATGATGTGTATGTCTTAGTGTGTGGTTGGGATGTTTTAATTTCCGAATACGGTTAGCACATTGTGGCCTTGTTCGTAGTTGATATTGTTAAGAGTTGGCTTTTTCTTTTTTATTATTAAAGCTTCGATTATTTTTAAATTTTTTTACCAGTTTTTTACAAGTGGATGAAGTTATTATATTTGTGTTTCATATATATATATATATATATATATATATATATGTGTGTGTGTGTGTGTGTGTGTGTGTGTGTGTGTGTGTGTGTGTGTGTCTGTGTGTGTGTTTATGTGTGTGTGTATGTGCGTGTGTGTGCACCAGGTCTCTGTATTCGGCTCTTCGAAAACTGTGTTTGGTTCTGCACAAAGCAGAACTTGATTAAATTTGCCGATCTCTTAAGACATGAAAGATAACGTCCTCCGAAATTTAGAATGTTAATGTAAAGAAAATATGAATAAAACATGCGAATAAAAGTTATAAAATTAAATATTTTTTAAAATCAAGATATTTATTATCAGTCATAATATTAATAATAATATTCACTCAAAAAAAAAACCCCAAAAAACCCAAATATAATGATTAAATTATATAATTATTAACCCTTTGAGCCCTGACCACTGCTTTACCGGTGGTAGAGAAAAATGACGTAATGCCCAGCCACCGGTTGAACGGTGGTAGAGAAAAATGACGTAATGTAAAGCCACCAGTTGAACAGTGGTAGAGAAATTTAACTTAATGCCCAGCCACCGGTTGAACAGTGGTAGAGAAATTTAACTTAATGCCTAGTCACCGGTTGAACGGTGGTAAACACTTGTAACTATTTTTGTATCTACCGTGAAACATTACATACCAATTATTTGCGAATTTTGACTCAAGAACACAGACAGAATGGTTAAAATTGTTCAGGAAAGCAGGACTCAAAGGGTTAACTTGATGATTGGATAAGTCCCTGAAGGCATGGAAGATAACGTCCTCCGAAATTTTGAATCTGAATATAAAGAAAATATGAAAAATACATACGAATAAAAGTTATAAAATTATATATTTTTGAAAACAAGATATTTATTATCAGTCGTAATAGGGGTGGTGCCTCTTATTCTGTGACCCTCTACCTCGAGTGGTTCTTGGGCCTTGTACAGGTTCAACATCAATGGCTATCTCTGGAATTCTATTTTCTTTCTTTAAAAGCGTGCAACGATGGTCGAACTTATTTGATCTTAAGATGTTATTTCGCTTTCCTCTTTTTCACGTCTCCATTTGAAATAAAGCGATCAAGAGATACATTACACTGTTTCGTAACAATTTGCACGCAGACATAAATTCTATGTTCCCAGACAACAAGATTTCCAGATAGATTATGCATTCTATTTACATTATTCGGACTATTGTCCTCATCTTTGTTGCCATATTTATTACAACGTTTCGGACATTATACGCTCCGACCTTCTTCAGGTGTTTGGAATGTCGAACTGAACACTTTATTTCGCTCACTGAAATAGACTGTTTAATGGATGTCAGTTATCAATTATCTTCTGTTAATTTTCCCGCTGAAATTTCTCCACTTCTTTAACCGTGTATTGAACTCACACTCTTTGGGTTCTGTCACTGGATTTAACCAACGCCTTTATCCACTGTGCCATGTGTCCTTGAGGATCATGCATTGTGTTATCGAACTCAAATTTTACGAACCCGCACCGTTCTTGTCCTATTGTCTAATTTTACTGAACGTCCTATGAAATTAGCTGAAAATTAAATCTTGTTAATTTTACTTTATTTAATAATCTGAAGGAGAAAATATATTAAATTTGTTTTTTGTGATTGAATCCTTGAATTCTAAAGATCATTTGCAAATGGTACAAAATGTAGCCCCCTTTTTTGAAGGGTTGAGCGTCGTTGTTCAAAAACAATTCAAATTTCTATATTCCAGAAACTCTGTCTGCGCAGAAACTTCATTTCTGTAGGGAAAAATATATCAGGTTGTTCACAGGTATATTTACTCGGCCACTCCCACCAAGATTGGATGTGACACAGGGTCGTTTTAACGTGGGAAGCGCCATACACATACGTATGCATATGAGCCAGGGAGAAAAATTGTTGTTTTGCCCAGCCCCCACCTCGGGACCACTGTCACGCTGGCATCGGTATTACACCGATCCCACCTCTCTAGTGTGATGAGGAAGGTGCCGTCGCTGGGTTCGAATCCCCGGGGCTGAGAAACTACTCCCAACTAAAATGAGGAGAAACATAGCCCCATTTACAGCATAGAACCAATAACCACGCCTTAGTAAACCTTCATTGGCTAACACTCCTCAGGTTTGTCACGGGCCACAGCTTCATTTTAGGTTTTTGGTATTAAGACGTTACTGATTGTACAAAACTCCATTTATCTTGAATTTGACATCTTCAACTTCAGAAAGATCTTTAAAAAAAAAGGTTTTTTTTTTCAATCATAGCAGAGAAATAAAAAGCATAAGAAGTTTTATTTGCCGCGGTCTCTCTACTGAGGCGAGATGTAACAAAAAATCGTGTTTAACGAGGGAAAGCCGAGCGCGTGAACGCGGGGTAGGTACAAGAATTTTCCAGACACCGCAACCGTTGGTTGCTCGGGTATTGGTATGATTACCGATCCCAACTCCTTAGTGCAATGTGTGGGGGGTGCAACCGCGGACAGCTGTTCCACAGGACCGGGCAACTCACAGGTTTTATTTTTCCCAACTGTGTCTCTGTCCGCAGGGTCAAAAATGAATCGTACTCTACCCGAAGACAGAGATGCAACTGAGAGAAGATAATCCTCTCCCCACCCCCTGGTATAAACAAGTGAAACAAAGACACACCCGTATCTAATATTGGTTTAGTACACTAGCACAACAACTATAAGTCTAAGATACTTGCACTTTTAAACATGTCAGTCGGTACATACGGTCTGCTTGAATATCTAGTTTATTACCCAAAAGCTACAAAATTACAAAATTGATATATATCAAAATACGTATCTCCTAATTACACTGCTATACGTAAATATTTCTGAAAATATTGGGTTAATTTAAAGGCATAGATTCATCTTTTCCATTTTTACTCTAAATTCTACCTTTCTTAGGTACCATGCGTAGAGCCGGTGCAAGAGTCTTGTCCCCACAGCTGAATTTGGGATACGGGGCCATTACATCTCAACATAAAATTTTATTGTAACCTAATTATTTTCAACAATTCAATCATATGCAATATAGGTGAACAAATCAACAAGAAAAATTTAAAATAAATCCAATGTATCTAAATAAAAAGAGAGACCTAGATCATTCCATCTTAAATAAATCAAAAATGTTTTGTGCCAACTTTTAACAGTAATCAACGCAACAATACGAATGAAACGAATGAAAGTTTGGTGGAGTAATGAATAACTTTTCAGAATGTGAACCTTAAGATGAGCATCGAAACATTATTATTATTATTGTTGTTGTTGTTGTTGCTGTAGTCGATGAGCATGTCAACAAAGTGATTCTGGGCTACAAATATACAGGCCCAACTCACCTATCATGAGACCGAACCTCGTAAGAGTATACCCGGTACACGCCTCACAGCCAAATCTGCAGGTATGACGATAGGCTACGATAAAACTTGAGATTTTTCTTGTTAAAAAGTTGAAGAATTTTAACACCTTCAACATTATGGATAAAAAAATAGTGAATTTTATAGCGATTTTTTTTCGACAGATTTGGAAGCAAAAAGACAACTGAATGACGTCAATATCTACGATATTTTTTTCATTCTGGGATAGACTGTTGTGCATATATACATGTAGATAAGAAAAAAAAATTGATAAGATAGCGAGGGTCAAAAAGCACTGACTTACACCCCCTCTAGTTGTATTGTTCAGGGGTGGTACGCGCTGGCCCCGAATATACTTAATACACACTTGGGTGATCATGTTTCTTTTCGATTGAATTCTAGAAGTAGGCTGTTGCTACTATCTGAAGTAGACCGATTGCCAATCAAGGCTATAGGACTCATTCTGACCTGTTATTTAACCCACAGATGAGGGGAAGAAGAAATTGTTTTCTATTTTTCCCAATGATATTTGTGCGTAAATTAATGTAACGGATTCCACTGGAATTCAAACTCGGCTCTAAAGATTTTTTTTTTTTGATTTTTTATTCTGAGTGGTTATCCTTCACAAATATTTGTATATCCAAGCTTACATAACTTCGTATTCCCAAGTGAACACCCATTTAGGTACTGACTAGAATCAACATTGCTTACTTTCGGTGATCGAACGAAAACCGTTGTTTCAATTTGATATGGTCGTAAGCCGTAAATAAATAAAAATGGTGGAGTAAACAGGGGCTTCTCTGGCCTTGAATAGCTGCTATTCACCTCCTCCTCCTCGTACCATTAGATCCCCCACCGTGAAGTATAGAATCAATTTATTCCAATCAATCCGAGGGCACTAACTACATCTGGAATTATTAATGTCCTCATGTGCCACATTTTTGAGATTTCGATTTCAAGGTCCTTGTATTTTGATGGTTTTTTGAAAATCTTCAGATACATTGCAGTCAGCAGGGACTGCAATATCAATAAGGAGGCACATTTTGTTTTTTGCGGTCACTAATATCGATGTCAGCCCGATTAGCTTTGATTGTTCTGTGTGTATTGTCCCATAAAATTAGTACAAGTCCTATATCCTTAACCGGGTCTGGGTGGTGTTAATACTTATTTCTTTCAGTTTCCTTTCCGTGAAAGTTGCAGATTTTCCAATGCAGATATTGGCCCACTCTGTCATGCCGGGTTTTATATGCAGGTTGGTCAATTGATTCTGGATATTTTTCACAGAATCTGCATTTAGGGTTAACACAGTTTTTCAGTATGTGTACTTGGTAATTTCTAGTTAGCTCATTATTATTATCATTATTATTTTATTTCCTTTGATTTCTGGCGTTTACACATTTCTTCCCCGGTACCGCCAAGAGACCTAAGGTTAGAAATGGCATCATGATATTTTCCACTGACAAAAAAAGAAAAAAATATATTATAGATAAAGCCCTTCGTAAAGTGTGGGCTGTACTTGTCAGAACAATTTTTTGTATCTCCTTCAGGTATGGATTTCCAGGAAACCCTTCAATTAGTCTACTGCAATCTTTTCTAACCAGTCCTAGGGCTCCAACTACAACAGGGATTGTTGATATTCCCAAGTGCCACATTTTCGAAATTTCTATTTCAAGGCCCTTGTATTTTGACAGCTTTTTGAATATCTTCAAAGATACATTGCAGTCAGTCATATCAATCAGTAGGCACTTTTTTGTTTGTGGTCTTTAATAACAATGTCTGGGCGGTTGGCTTTGATTGTTCTGTCAGTGTGTATTGTGTAATCCCATAGAATTGTAACAGGTCCTATCTCCGTAACCGGGTCTGGGTGGTGTTCATACCAGTTTCTTTCAGTTTCCTTCCCGTAGAAGTTGCAGATTTTCCAGTGCAGATATTGGCCCACTATGTCATGTCGTGTTTTATATTCAGTGGGTGCCAACATCGTGCAACCTGATACAAGATGATCAATCATTTCTGGATATTTATCACAGAATCTGCATTTTGGGCTGACACAATACTTTAGTATATGTGCTTGATAATTCTTAGTTAGCAAGCATTGGTCCTGCGCAGCAAGGATAAAACCTTCAGTTTCCGCTTTCAACCCTGCACTACTTAGCCACTGATGGGTACGGGTTTTGTCTACGTCAGCTTGTTTGGTACGGGCAGAGTATTGGCTATGAAGCGGTTTATCTTGCCATCGCTTCTGTATCTGGTCGGTTGCATTCGTCTTTGCTGTCTTTTTTAAGTATTTTGCAGTTTCAGCCGGTGTATTGTGCTGTAGTTGCATCTCTACACCCATTTGAACCTCTATTTTGAATTTGTTGTCTTCTTTCATTACGGAGTAAAGACGCTTACTACTTTCATGTTCCTTGACGCATATCATCATCCAGTCTTCTGTAGTTTCCAAATATCTTTGGAGGCCAATTGTTGTAGTTTTGTAGGATAGTTCTAGTTTAACTAATCCTCTGCCTCCTTCGGATCTGGGCACATACAGACGATCAACATTAGCTTTGGGATGATGCATGCGGTAGCAAGTGAGAAGCTTTCTCGTTGGCGTCCATTCGCTTAATTTCAGCTATGGTCCAGTTAAGGACATTAAAGGTGTATTGCACCACAGGGACAGCCAATGTGTTTATGGCTGATATTCCGGTTTTTTTTTTGGGGGGGGTAGTTTAGCTCAGTATTTAGTACCAGACGTACACGCCTGTAGTACTCTTTTCTTACTTTTTTCCTTCATTTGGGGGTGTTGTATGCCATCTCCTTCGCTAATTCCTAGGTACTTATAAGCTTCATCATGCTCCAGTTCCCTAATCTTTGTGACAAAATCTAAATCTATTAAGGGTGTTTCTGTAATTCTACCTTTCTTGAATGTTACTTTTGCACATTTATCTAATCCGAAGTCCATACCTATGTCGTCACTGAATATTGAGGAGGCCTTTCAACTCATTATCGTCTTCGGTAAAAAGTTTGAGATCATCCATGTAGAGTAGGTGATTGAATATTTTCTTATTTATTTTGTAACCATAGCTACTGTTGTTCAGCTTATGTGTAAGAGGGATTAAGGATAAACAAAACAGAAGGGGTGACAGAGAATCTCCTTGAAAGATTCCACGTCGGATATTCAGACAGATGGATATGGCAGTGCCTCTGTTGTGACTAAGGTATAGTTTGGTGTTCCACATTACCATGCTGTGCTTAAGGAAATTGAATACCACAGGGGAGACTTTGTACATTTCCAAAGTCTTAAGGATCCAAGAATGTGGTACAATATCAAAGGCTTTACGATAATCAATCCACGCTGCGCTAAGATTTCTACGTCGTTTCCTGCAATTTTCCAGGATCATTTTATTTATCAGGAGTTGATCTTTGCAGCCATATGAACCTCTTCTGCACCCCTTCTGTTCCAGCTGGAGAATGCTGTTTGTTTCGAGAAAGGAATAAGTACGGTTCGTCAGTACAGACGTGATCAACTTATACGTTGTGGAGAGACATGTTATCGGTCTATAATTTTTCGGTCGTCTGTTTCAGTTGTTTTTGGTATGAGGTATGTAATACCGTCAGTAATCCATTCCGGGATTTTATTGGGATTATTTACAAGCGTTGATAATGTTTTTGCAAGAATTTCATGGATAGATGAGAGATTATACAGCCAGAAATTGGGCAACTTGTCATTTCCTGGGGATTTCCATTTTTGGGATTTCGTTAGAGCTTGCCTAACATCACCTGTGGATATATTTTCCAATTCTTGCAGAGGTGAATCCAGCATTCGTTCTTCTTCCCGCCGGATCCATTCTGAATTTGGGTTATATTCCTTATTATCATTATCATTATTATCATTATCATTATCATTATTATCATTATCATTATCATTATTATCATTATCATTATTATCATTATCATTATCATTATTATCATCATAAGTATTGCTATTATCATGATTATTATTGGTAACTCTTACAATATTTTGCAACAATTAGAGAAAAACTCGATTTAAGAAAAGGATAAGAAAAAAAATGACAGTGTTTAACAAAGTTTATTGATATTTCGACAATAAGACTGTCTTGATATGTTTTTAAAATTGCTTACAAGTATAAGAAATATTAAAAAAATATTCAAGTGTTTGTACAGACGTCGCTTGCCTTGAGGAAAACGGATGTATTGGTAATCAACGCGACAATACGAATGAAACGAATGAAAGTTTGGTGAAGTATTGAATATCTTTTCAGAATGTGGACCTTAAGATGTTCATCGAAACATTATTATTATTATTATTGTTGTTGTTGTTGCTGTTGCTGTTGTCGATGAGCATGTCAACAAAACGATTTGGGGCTACAAATTTACAAGCCCAACTCACCTATCATGAGACCGAACCTCGTAAGAGTATACCCGGTACACGCCTCACAGCCAAATCTGCGGGTATGACGATAGGCTTCAATAAAAGCCGCGTATACCCTTAAAGGGATTATTATTATTATTATTATTATTATTATGTTGTTGTTGTTTTCGCACATTGGCGTAATCAATGAAAATTCTGTCTTTCAGGCATGGCGTCAACAAGAATCTTTACGACTCAAATATTTCCTTTAATTTAAAGAATAGCAGTTTTCCGTGTGTCTACAGTCTTGGTCTTCATTCCAATTCTCCCTAAACGCTGTTTCAGTTTTCTAGGTGATATTCCAAGAAAGCCCATTACTACAGGAATTGCATCAAAAGTCAAGTTCCAATGCTTCTTCCGCTCCCAAGCCAACTCTTGGTAATGTTAACCTTTACAGTTACATTGGAGCCAATTCTTGTATCATATGGAACAGCAAATCAATAATTTCACATTTTCTATTCTCTTTATCTATAACAATAAGGTCGGAATTATTATTATTATTAGTAGTAGTAGTAGTAGTAGTATTCACATTTCTTTCAGGGTCCCAACAAGAGATCAAAGGTCAAAAATATATTCATGAAATTTCCCATTGATCATTTTTGTAAAAAAAAGAACTATGATCGCATACATTTTACATTGCTAAAGCTTTTCATAATATGTTAGCTCTACTTTTAAGTACAATTTTTTATATTTCTTTAAGGCATAGACTACCAGGAATCCCTTCAGTTAGTTATTATTATTATTATTATTATTATTATTGATAATAATAATCGATCAATAGATTCAACATCTACGGGTTATTTAATGCCGAAATCTCAATATTTTGATTGGTTGAACAAAGGATGTATAGAGGGTTTGAAATTGTTCAATACGCTCTTGCAGAGACGCCAATAATCTTTGGAGCCAAATTTGCGAGATGCAATACGCTCCTTCATCCGAGCAGCAAATAGTGACTTAGCATCGTTGAGGACACGCTTACACTCGTTACGGGCGGAAGCAAAGAGACGTCTATTGCAGTCAGACATGTCGCTACGAAATATGTGAAAGAAGTGGTTCCTTTGGGCGATGGCGGCTGAGCAAGCAGCGGAGAACCAGGGGGAGGAGTGCGACTTGACTCTATATTTCCTTGATTCCAGCTTTAACCCAGGACGAGACCTCAGAAGCACATTCTTGGACGGGGAGCGTAAAGACAATATCCCAGGGGACATCGCGGAGGAAATCACGGAACGCGTCCCAGTCAGCTCGTTGATAGTAGAACGAAGTTCTAGTGGTAGGAGGTTCATTGCAGGGGGTGGAGTTGAAGGAGATGTTAACATTTACTACCGCATGATCAGAGTTACCAAGAGGGCAAAGTTGCGTGGCGCTACAGGACTCGGGGATGGAGGTAAAACACAGATCGAGAAGAGAGGCTTTACCTTCCCGGTTGAAGGCAAAACGAGTGGGGAAGTTAACTATCTGCGTGAGGGATTGAGAGACTGAGCAATTGAGCGTTTGAATGCCTGCGTGGTCAGTAGTAGCATTCTTAAGCCACATGGTATGATGGACGTTAAAGTCGCCAAACACAAATATGTGAGCAAACGGGTGGAGGGAGAGAGCCTTGTCTATGCTGTTCGAAATGCTATCGAGTATCCCACAGTCTTGAGAGGATGGAGAGCGGTAAAGGAAGAAGAGATAGCTTACCGCATTGAGAAGAGATAGTCGGAGACACATGTATGACTGGTCTGGCGATTCGAGAGACAACTCTCTCGCCAGAGAGAGATAGTCCTTGACGTAGACACCAAGGCCGTGCATGTGGGTTAGTGAGTCTTTTCTGAGGAGAGGAAGGTAGCCTGGGATCGAGAGATCAGAGGAGAGGATAGACGAGACAAGGTTGGTCTCACAGAGAGCCAGTATATCCGGCCAGTTTGCAGTGAGGAAAGATTCCATACTGCAGAAGTTTGTTCTAATGCCATGGATGTTGGAGAACGAAATGTTGAGGGGTTTAGGTGATTTTTGAGTGGCTGATTTAGGATTACTTTTTCAGTCATGTGGAATTTTGGTTGGAAGATGAGAAGGCCCGAAGTAAAAGAAGCAGACAGTTATCAACCGTGACGTGGGCAGAGAGGAGTTGACACAACCTGCATCATAATGTGACCTCAGGGTTGCCCACCGGAGGTGACTGCAGGGACACCTTTCCATACGCGGCATGGCACTACAAACACCCCGGTATTATACAACTGTTGATCAGAGCGGCCGCTCAAGACGCTACGCCAGAGTCGGAAACAGCAACCAGAGAACTGTCAACCGTGTACCCTCAGAATGAAGAGGTAATGCCACAGACTGCACACATCACGGGAGAAACGGAGCTGCACTAATACAGAGACACCTTCCAGAAAACATATGTTCATAGCTGCATAGTATCACGTTCGAACCTCGGTGTCAGTAGTTACTCATTTTCTTCCTATATGAGTATTAAAGAAGAAAATTATTTGTCAGACCATATAGATTGACAGTACGAAATTCCTTCAAGTCAATTTCAATAAGAAACTATTATTAAGTACATCTTTATTATAAGGTTCTTCATTTCAGCACACTGTACAATCAATAATGAATATTTTGTTATTGCTGTCTTTCCTACTCGGTTCATATTCTCATTATTTATTCAAAAGCTCTTGTATTACTAGTATTAAGTGGTACGGTTTATCAAATCATTCATCAGATCTTATAGATTGGCGCTAGAAAATCACCTTTTTCAAATAACAAAATCCACCGCTATTTATATATCTGGCGGAAAATATATATTCATAAATCCAGTGTCACGCTCCAGCCTCGGCGTCGATAGTTACTTATTTTCTTCCTATATGACAAGGTGATACCACCTTGGGGACAACAGCAATTAAAAGACCTTAAAGACCTTCAGCGGCCTTGCTACTGGATGTAGTTTATCGTCATACCCAGGTCTCTGACCTGTTGGAAAAAGAAAATAAATTACATTAATGCCATATGTATTCGTAACTATTCCTCAGACGATGCAAACTTAGCAATTAATTCATCATATCTCTACTGAAAACAGATTCACAATTCTTTCTTTTTTTTTCTTTAATAACAAGGACTGAATATTTCGCATAGTTTAAATTCTATTTTTTCTATTTCTTCCTTCCTTTCAAATTTTCCAGCGATTAGCATGGATTCGTATCATTCAATGTGTTTTTATTTATTTAGTTTTTTTTTCAATGGCGTCTCTCCGCTTAGTGGCTTGTTAATTATAATCAATAATCAGATATAAAACGAAACGAAGAATTTTTTTTTTTTTTTATGCAAGTTAAAACATTCAGAAACGTTCTCCTATTTCCTGCCACTCGCACAGCAATTCCAGTTTCTGCTTAAAAACGGTCGACACATATATATGATTTAAACTCCAGTTTGTTTTATTCGAGTACGTCTGTGTTGATGGTAGAATCAGGATGAAGACTAAAATAGTTAATTAGACCAAAAGGTAGTCGAGGAAAACAAGAAGAAATGACTAGCTATTAACGGCATAAAGACAAAATACATAATTGTCGATAAAAGAAATAACCTAAAATACAAATTACTTATATCACGCATAAAAATCACGCAAGTGTGGAAATTTCAAAGTCTGACTGAAACTGAGATACAAGGTGCAGACAAATAGGAAAAAATAGTTTCAAAAACTAAGAAAAATATCAAAGGATCGGGAAATATATTTTTAGAAACAAACAAAAGAGCGTTGAACTATTTTAGTTGTTATTCTAGGATAAGAAAAAACTTGTTTTTATTATTATTATTATTATAAATACAATTTTTACCAGAGCTTATACTGCACTTTTTTTGTTGTTATTCATTGCTTCTCTCTAGTACTCCATATTACTGGTTCAAAAACTGCAATATGAGCACTGGTAAAAAAAAAACGGTTGCTGAGACATTAGGTTTACAAAATTCCTGCACAGGTGTCCTCGAGGACACCATGTCTCAGTGGATAAAGACGTTGGTTAGATCCAAGGGACTAGACCCAAAGAGTTGTGAATTCAATATAAGACCACAGCAGCGGTAAAACCAAAAACTTGGAGATTTGAGTTAAAGGGAAATAACTGAAACATTCGGAAGAGGCATGACACGCGGAACTAGAACAATCAACCCCGGTGGATGAAATAAAGGGTTCGGTTCAAAATTCCAATCACCTGAAGAAGCGTACAACGGCTGAAACGTTGTGAATATGGCAATAAAGATGAGAATAGTAGTTCGAATAATGTAAATAATGCAAGGAAGTTCTAAGTAGAATAAGAACTACAAAAATTCTGTTTCTAGCAATCAAAATGCAACAGCTTTACGATACATATGAGGAAGGAAGGTTTGGAGAATCACAGGCCCTATTGAAGACAAGAGAACTGATTGATTGGTTTGTTTAACATCATTTAATGCCGACATTTAATATTTCTTGGGAGCTTTGAAGTAATAAAAATATTATATACGTTATTCTGCTTTCGCAATTGAATACATGGTAGATGATACTCCGCTTTTGTTCATATACATGTTTGTGTGCACATAATTACTAGAGGCGGTAATGTTTTATGCTGTAGTTTTGTTGAAGTTAAATTTTGATTTACAGTTTGATTTCTTCAAGAAATTGTCGGATGTTATATGGATTTATGTCCTGAAAAAATTCTTTTGTGTTGGTTGGTTGATATTTTTAGTGGCATATCAACACCTCTATGGGTTATTTAATGCCAAAATGTAAATATTTTTAACAGTTTTATGGCTTCAACTAAATATATTTTGAATGCAATTGTATACCTTCTACTTCTAGATAAAATGTATTGCTGTCCATGTAGCTTTAAAAATCTATCATGACTATTTTCCCATGTAAATTATCAATTCTTTAAGACTACAATAAAATGGATTCTTACTTGTTGTAAAATCGAAACTGAAAGAAATTGTTTATCTAAAATAAATTATATGAAAAGGAAGATGGGGGTTGGCGCTGCTCAAAATACTGTTTTTATTAAAGTGAGGATTTACAATTGTAGCTGAATTTATAAGAGTACTTGACAGAGAGGAAAAATATGTCAGTGAAGTTCATGAAATGCTCAGATGGTTTTTTAAAGAGTGAATGTAGAGCTGTCAGTTTTTATTTAACCATTAGGAAGTTGGACGGGCGTAAAGGTGATGAATAAAAGAAGTTGCAGGATGATTGGTGCGCGCAAAACTCTTTCAGAAGTTGGTACTGCCTTGTAGAATTATAATCGAATTATAATTGGCTTAAATTTTTGGAAAGTCAGTTGACTTCGTTTCATTTAGGAAGATATGATCCTTTGTGCTTGTTTCACACAAATATTATCAGTTTTTAAGTTTTTGCAAGTTGCCCTGGAATTGTTTGCGGACTGTGGGGATCTCAAACTCCAGCGACCTATTTTCTCAAATCGCTGACTACTCACGAATAGGATTACGGTTGGTTTATTGATTTTGTTTAGCGTCATATCAACCACTATGTATTATTTAATGCCGAAATTAAATATTTTAAAACAGTTTTATGGCTTCAACTACAGATATAATGTAGTGCTGGTCATGTTCCTTTGAAAAGGTATTGTTGCTAATTTTACTATAAATAGGAATTGCTGCTATATGTTTTTACATAAAAATGTATTGCTGATAATTTTACTATAAATAGGTATTATTGCTATTTGTTTTTACATAAAAATGTATTGCTGATAATTTTACTATAAATAGGTATTGGTGCTATTTGTTTTTACATAAAAATGTATTGCTGATAATTTTACTATAAATAGGTATTGGTGCTATATGTTTTTACATAAAAATCTAATTGCCCAAAGCTGGTACCCTAACAGGTGCTACCACCCCGGGTCGTGGTCGATCTGAGAACAACAGCAATTAAGAGGTGGTTCCACGCTCCTCAAAAGCACCAATCTCCCGATCAGAAGCCTGATGTAAATATATGTCAACGTATCGACGTCTGGGTTTTAATACTGTGGTTTCTGTAGCACGCCTCCTTTTACCAGGGTGGAGTTTTGGGCCTCATTCCAACTGTTTTTGAATTCTGAGTTTTCCTCCTCCTATCTATTTACTAACCTCCTCGCAAGGCAAAATGTGGCACAAAGCCATGTTTAAAGGTGTGGAATTCGGAGCCTGTACGATCGATCAAAAATTGTCCGTAGACCCTTGTATACAAGGAGCAGGGTTTTGTCTACCTCCCCAAACAAGACTCTGTCTTCGGCATAGCCTCGTCTGGGTTCCTCTCCGCCCGGAGGCAGAGAGTTCGACAAGAGAAGAAGAGAAAGCTTCCTCCTCGTCCTCGTCTGTTTGCCAACCAAATTTAGAGAGATTATCCGGCCCGCCACTAAGCAATCTTCAGCTGGAATTTGAACTCGGCATACTAATTCCATTTTTCTGCGTCCATAGCCACAGCGCTACACGCACATCCGTAAATAAATAAAACGAAGAAAATCGAAATACTGTACTGATATACAATTAGAAAATATATCCTCGGTAAAATTATATGACTCTTTGCATTCTTCCTATCATATTGATTATTATCTATTGTAGTCTCCGACAGCAAGTAGCAATTTATAGAGCGACAATATCATTAATAAGTTCAGTGCTCAGTGCTGGCAACAACAATTATAATACTACACACACACACACACACACACACACACACACACACACACACACACACACACACACACACATATATATATATATATATATATATACTAAAGAATGGTAACTGCGTTTGTTGCAATCGTAACCTAAGTAAATATACTATAGAATGGGAACTTCATTTGTTGCAATCTAAACATGAATAAATATACCATAGAATGGCAACTGCATTTCTTGCAATTTTAGCCTAAATATACAATATATAAATGGGAATTACATTTGTTCCAAATATAACCTAAATTAATATACCATAGAATGGAAACTACATTTGTTTCAAGCTAAACCTCCTTTTTCCTCTTTGTGTATATATATATATATATATATATATATATATATATATATATATATATGGGTGGGTGTGTGTGTGTGTGTGTGTGTGTTTTAGACAGCACATTATCTTTTATAGATATTCTATAAAATTCTATAGATGCCTATAAAATGTAATTACCAACTTTCGCCATCCCCGCTGCTTGTCAGAAGACAATATCCAAAATCAAGGTCGTTGTGTAAAGCTTTCGACTCACGTGTGTCATCATCAGGAGTGTGTATAATTAAGTAAAGTGAAGAAAATGTATAGCATTTTATGTATATAAAAGATTTACCAAGTTCTTCATTATCCAGTTGCGGTTCATTTGAAGACAATGTCACACGCAATTGAGAATGGATATTCATTGTTTTCCCATCTTTTGTCTGTATGTCTCTCTTGCCAAAGAATCTGCAGACAGAAAGAAATGGTAAATGGCTTTCTATGAAATTTCTACATTCTCATTATATTCTGCTTTTACTTCTTCCTCCAAAAGAAACAAAAATGCTGCTTTTTCGAGAAGCAAATTCCTTTAGTTGGCAGTCTTTGTTCGCACACTGACACTGCGAGTATGGAACACAGAAATCTATAAAGTAAAATACTAGCTTGCCGACCATTGGCCCCCGAATGCTAGTGAGTGAGCGTCTATATTATTATTATTATTATTATTATTATTATTATTATTATTATTGTGTGTGGTATCATCTTGCCAGAGAATAATTTTAAGTGCCTAATTACCAAGTCCGCTCCGGGGTCTAAGTAAATAGGCACTGTAGGGAAGTTATTTATATATTCGTGACGATTCATTTAGACGGCGAGGGTTTTACGGATATGTGCAGTTCGGTACAAAGTAAACTTTTGCAGCTCTCAGGTGCTGACCTGCCCAGGAATTTTACTCACGTGATTTTCGGCCCCATTCTTTATCATACCTAATGCCCTTGTCACAACAGGGGTAACCGTAGTTCTATGTTTCTACATTTCTGTTACTTTGATTTGCAGGTCCTTATAATTTGACAATTATTGAAATTCTTTTTTTAGAATCCCGTGGACAAGTCATATTAATTAGTTGGCAGGTTCCTTTTTTTTAAATCTTTTATGAATGTCACGTCTATTGGCATCGATTTTCAGTTCTGTGAGGATCGGGAAATTCCACAGTACAGTCATTCCTTTACCATTTGTGACATCATTCGGTGGTGTTTGTCCTATGTATCCGGAGATTCCGCACGGTTTTTGTTTTCAACCGAAGCTTTTGCATTATGGGTGTGCTCCATCAAGCTATACTTCCTCAGATAAAGATTATTCTCGCAGAATATTTGCAGTGCCAGACAAAGGAGACTTCTGAAGCGACGGTATTCTGATATTTGTTCTGATATTCCCAAAACAAGAATTTAAGTTCGATTGTATGGACCACAACGACCCAAGGGTAACTGGGGCAATAGTGGTCTCAACGTCCCACATTCTGCCATTATTATTATTATTATTATTATTTCCTTTGATTTTTGGTGTGTATTCATTTCTTTCCGGGTCTCGACCAGAGACCTAAGGTCAGAAATGGCGTCATGACATTTTCTACGGAGCAATTGAATAAGAAAAATTTTAAAAAGAGCACATATATTTTTCATAGATAGCCCTTTGTAAGATGTTGGCTGTACTCGTGAGAACGATTGTTTGTATTTTGTAAGGCATGACCTGCAATAAATCTCTTCAATGAGTCTACTGGAATCTTTTCCAATCAATCCGAGGGCTCCAACTACAACAGGAATTTCAAGGTCCTTGTATTTTGATAACTTTTTGAAGATCTTCAAAGATACATTACAGTCTGCAGGGATTGCCATATCAATAACGAAGCAATTCTTTTGTTTGCGGTGTCTGGGCTATTAGCTTTGATTGTTGTTGTTGTTGTTGTTGTTGTGCTTCTTCTCCTTCTCCTTCTTCTCATTATTATTATTATTATTATTATTATTATTATTTCCTTTGATTTCTAGTGTGTACACATTTCTTTCCGGGTCCGGCCCAGAGACTTAAGGTCAGAAATGGCATCATGATATTTTCCACTGACCAATTAAAAACACACACACATATTTTATATAGATAAAGCCCTTCGTAATGTGTGGGCTGAACTCGTGAGAACATTTTTTTTGTATTTCTTTAAGGCATGAGTTTCTAAGAATCCCTTCAACGAGTCTACTGGAATCTTTTCCCTATCAATTCGAGGGCTCCAACTACAACAGGGATGGTTGATGTTCCCATGTGCCACATTTTTGAGATTTCTATTTCAAGTCTTGTATTTTGATAGCTTTTTGAAGATCTTCAAAGATACATTACAGTCTGCGGGGACTGTCATATCAATAACGAAGCAATTTTTGTTTGCGGTCTCTAATAACAATGTCTGGGCGATTATCTTTGATTGTTCTGTCAGTGTGTATTGTGTAGTCCCATAGAATTGTAACAGGTCCTATCTCTGTAACTAGGTCTGGGTGGTGTTCATACCAATTTATTTCAGTTTCCTTCCCGTACAAGTTGCAGATTTTCCAGTGCAGATATTGGCCAACTCTGTCATGCCGGGTTTTTTTATTCAGTGGGTGCTAATATCGTGCAACCTGATACAAGATGATCAATCGTTTCTGGATATTTAGCACAGAATCTGTATTTGGGGTTAACATAATATTTTATTATTATTATTATTATTGTTGTATTGTTGTTGTTGTTTTTGGTGGTGGTGGTGGTGGTGTTTCCCGCGAACGAATATTTAGGAGAGTGTTCCACGTCAGCTTCAGCCTCTCAGGAGTTTATCGAGTCCCATATAAGGTGGTATGTTTTACTTTACTGCAGAAGAAGGTCTAGCAACCAACGGAAGCTCTGACCTTACAGAACTGCCTCATTTTCTACTCTGTTTTGCAAGTAAGTCAATCCTGCACTGATACTTGACCCTGCGCTGACAGGTAAAAGAAATGCCAATATGTTGAGCGTACCAAACAAATCTGATGTCGCACACTACACTTGGAACTTGATAGTAATGCGCATATTTCATTAGAAGTTGAATATAGTGAAAGCAATGCTACAGTAGCGCCCTTATAGTGGGAGTTGTAACTATTTGTTGCGTTACAGTCGCTTCTTTATTCACCTGAGCGTGACTGACGCTGATTGAACCTGACGTCCAAATCCCTACTGTAATCAATTTTATCTATTATTTGTGCTCGCTCTCGATATCGGCTTATTACTACTGACCCTTGAATCTTAGTTCGGTAGGATCTTTATGGAGTGGGGGGTGCTTTATTTTAAATATTTGAAGTTTTAGATTTTAGAATTTTCTGCACTGAGATAAGACTACGGCAATGTATGAGAGATATGCTGTATTGTATTCAGAAAATCAATATGGACGAAATAATATATATATATATATATAATAAAAAGGCTTAAACACTAATATTCCATGGTCATAATTTATTCCATTGGAATCGTAAATACGATCCAATTCATCAGACCTACAAATTCAAAAAAAACAGAAAAAACAACTCCGGAAATAAAAATAGAATTTAGAGAGAGTATAAGTAAGAGAGTGTGGGATGAATGCTAGAGCTAAAGAGAGTGGTAACAGACGAGAGAAGGTGGGAGATTAAAATTTAACAAAGAGAAGTTTTAGAGAGGTGAGTTGAAGACGGTTTATGTGAGAGAAATATGAATGTTGTCGGATGTCTAATACATTAAAGATGTAACAGGAAAGGATACATTTTGTGGTGACATATGTATGTGTATATTTACCACTAATATTATATATATATATATATATATATATATATATATATATATAATTAAACCTAAAGATAAGATAAACCTACCAAGGTTTCATTTACGGATCGTCAGGAAACACTGACCAGTATTCCCTGACGATCCGCATAGGTGAAACCGTGGTAGGTTTATTTGGCTCTTTAGGTTTAATTAGGGTTTGCTCTGCTTAGCGTATAGAGCACTTTACTTAGTTTACTTTACTCGTATCGGGGATTTTTTTTTTTTTTTGACTCTGAACTTGGATGCTAGACGACTGTCTTCGGCTGACGTACATGTTCTCTGCTCTTTTTTTTTTTTTAGTAATTTTTTTTCCTTGGGTATTGGTCTGTTTATTTACATATCAAAGTACCCAAGGTTTTTCCGGACGAGTATAATTTCTTATATTTATAAGATTATAATATATATATATATATATATATATATATATATATATATATATATATATATATGAAAATGTAGTATACGAGGCAACAATCTTTCCTGATGAAAATATAAACCAGAAAAAATGATATATAGGTATATCCACCGGTGACTGGAAGCAGCGTCTATACAACCATTGACGCTCTTTTAGATATAGATAGCTAAAAATTCAAACTTCCTTATCCAAACACTACTGGGATCTGGTGCATAAGGGACTAACTCCACTTTTCGAATGGAGATACTTATCAAGAGCTAGAACCCCTAATAACTTTCGCGATCGGTATGATCTGTGCATGGCGGAAAATTTTTTATGATTAAATATAAGAATCAAGATGAGTTGCTAAATCTTCAGGGTGAGATATTTTCTAAATGTAGACATAAGAAACGATTCAAAACATAAACACCGTTTTATAACGTGTTGTCACTAATGTCAGTTCAATCTTGTATGTATTTAATTTTAATTTTGAGACAATTATTTTAAATTTTACGTTTTGATTTATATGTAGATATGTGCATGTGTGTGTATGTGTGTATATGTGTATATATGTAGGAATGTATGTATATGTATATATATGTTTATATGTGTATATATCTATGTATATATATATATATATATATATATGTGTGTGTGTGTGTGTGTGTGTGTGTGTGTGTGTGTGTGTGTGTGTGTGTGTGTATCTGTATATGTGTATGCATGCGCATATGGATGTATGTATATGCAGGTAGATGTGTACGTAGATGTGTTTATATGTGTGTGTGTATGTATATATGTATGTATAGTTAGACGAATACATAAAGGGATACATTGTTTATTTGTTTAGATGGGTGTATGTAATTGTATAGAGATGTAAGGTTTTACGTATATATGTTTATGTGCACGTATGTGTATGTCCGTATGTATATACGTGTGTAAATATATGTAGAAGTGGATGTTTATATATATATATATATATATATATATATATATATATATATGTATGTATGTATGTATGGGTATATGTATGGGTATGTGTGTATACGCCTATATGTATGTATGTACGTGTAAATATAAATATGTTGTTGTGTATGTGTGTATACGCATATGTTTTTGAAAATACACATATAGGTCCTTGCTAGATTAGATAATCGTTATATTTGTTTTTTTTATATGTTTATACTTGATTTGTAACCTGTAGTCGATATTACTTTTGTCAAATTTTCTTGATTACACAGCGGCCCTTTTATAAATGCCCTTCGGTTTTAGTTCCCCCCGCCCCATCTCTCTCTCCCACCCCTTTTTCTTTTCTTTTCCTCTCCCTCTCTCATGTTCTGATCTTTAAGTTTAAATCGTCTATTGTGTGTGTATGTCACCACAAAATGTATCCTTAATGTATTAGACATCCGACAACATTCATATTTCTCTCACTTAAACCGTCTTTGACTCACCTCTTTAAAACATCTCTTTGTTAAATTTTAATCCCCCCTTCATCTTTAGAACTTCTTGTTCTCTCTGTTACCTCTCTCTATAGCTTTCATTTACTCTAACATTCGTCCCACACTCTCATACATACACTCTCACTAAATTTATTTTTTTATTCCCGGAGTTGTTTTTTTTTTTTTTGTTTTCTTTTTGAATTTCTAGGTCTGATGAATTGGATCGTATTTACGATTCTTATGTAATAAATTATGACCATGGAATATTAGTGTTTAAGCCTTTTTATTATATCCTTACTCTGTCCTGGATATTGAGTTCTACCTGGATTCTATTCTATTGGATTTATTTTTTATACAAATATATATGTATATTTTAGATATATGATTGCATATGTATGTGTACATTTACCACTAATATTATCAATCTATATATATATATATATATATATATATATATATATAAGGGAAAAGTTATAGTTATTCCAACGATAGAACAGTGTATATTTTAAAGAGGAGAGAAAACCGCAAACATGTTTGGTTATTATGTGGATTTTTTAAAAATATATAATATACTTTATTGTCAATATTTTCCCTACACGTGATTACGGTTCACGATCCTCATCAGGCAGAGTGTTTATTTCCGCATATTATTAAAACGAATTAATTTTCCTTATGATTTCCAATGTCTAACCATTGTCTTTTTAGTGTAGTAGTAAACCAATATACAATCGACTCTCCCGTCGAGATTCGACGTATGAGGGTCAAGCAGATCAGTTTCCAGGAAACCGACAGCCCGACACCGGCACATG
Organism: Acanthosepion pharaonis; assembly: GCA_903632075.3. Lineage (NCBI taxonomy): Eukaryota > Metazoa > Mollusca > Cephalopoda > Sepiida > Sepiidae > Acanthosepion > Acanthosepion pharaonis. The sequence continues at coordinate 3,323,782 of CAHIKZ030000957.1, read as the reverse complement.
AGATTTGATTATCGTGGTGAAGGCCTCGTGCAGGACCATCCACACTTTTTGAAGGGACGAATACAGAGACCTGGTGCACCGAATGCCACAAGGTTCCCAAACGACCCTCCACAGGTTTTGAATTCAGAGTTGTCCTTCTCCTAGACCAGTTGCCATCCAAGGCTATAGAACCCAGTCTGTCATGCTATTTTACCCATATACATATTAAGCATTTCACCCCAAGCAAGGCAGGAGTGCCACTAGCACGCAAGGGGTTACAAGAGTAAAGAGGGGGTGTTTGAGGAAACGATAAAGAGAAGAACGGGGAACAAGATCAAGGAATCAGAAGACGTCGATTGATATTACATTTAAATTTTTGAAGATTATAGTTATCAGGGAAGCAAGTAAGAGGAAGGTAGTTTCACTGTCTGGAAGTGCGAGAGAAGAAGCTGTTGGAGTAGAAGAGGCGGTTATATTTAACTGTTTCGACAGTGAAATGGTGGGACCGAGATGCCAACCTAGTAGCACGCTTAAATTACATATATATACAAAACGTAATATGTATAGTGATTTACTAAGTCTAGCTTAGGTCGAACATATAGAACACCCTCTGAAGATCGAACCCACTAATCAGTCGAAACTGATCTAGCGAGACATGTTCTCTAGCCTTAACACTGTGTCGAAGTGTCCTAGAGATTAATTAAGTATAGCTTAGGTGAGACACATGGATGAAAGTTTAGAGCCCCCAATAAGAATTTATAAAACTACTCAGTGATAATTGACCTAATGGAACAAACCTGCTAACTATTATAGTATGTCGAATTGGTCCAGGGATTTAATAAGCGTAGCTTAGATAAGGCACAAGGCCGAAATCATGGAGCGCTCAGTGAGGATCCAAGTTATTACTCAGTTGTAATTGAACCAGCGAGACAAACTTGCTAGCCATTACACGTCGTCGAAGTGCCCAAATAGTGATTTATAAAGCGTAGCTATGGATTAAACAAGTTATTATATAGCCCAATCATCAGATTCATGGTTTGAATAATTAACTAAAAACATGCATACAATATAACACCCTTCATAATCCATAGCCCAAATAAATAGTTTAAATACCCTACAAAAAAGATAACCCTTTATGAAGTCGTCAAAAAATAAACGTTACGACAGTTTTTTTTATATGCACAAATCCCTTTCATAAAAAAATAAATAAATCTCCATAGGCATGCAAACTAGACGAGGGTTAATACATCTTCCGTTTCAAATTTAGACACCCCCACCTTTCCCTGACTTGACATCTACGATAGTAACTATATACTGATACTTATTATTAACACCCAACACTCGCCTACCCAATTTAAACAATTTGCCCTAGCTGTTACCATGGAAATTTTAATTTCAATTTTTAAAACACGTAAATTTCAGAAATACGTTATTCCAATAAAAATTTCGCTTGAAGATGGAACAGAGCTTATTTTAACTCAATTTAATTTAAATAATTATATTGAAGTTTTCGGCTCTTGTTTTGAAACATGAGACTTCTTATGTCGCGTTTTGGAATCATATTTTTAAATAAATAATTATATTTATGCTCTACTTTTGTATCGAGCATTATTTTTTAAAAATAATAACTAAAATACTAAGGGACTTTAGATTATTTACCTAACCAGTTCCTTCCTATTTTCTATATATTTTCACATATATATATATATATATATATATATAAGTAAACCTAAAGAGACAAACCTACCTTAGGTTTACTTAGTTTGCTCTGCTTAACGTATTGAGCACTTTGTTTAGTTATTTTTACTTTTTACTCGTGCCGGAGGTTTTTTTTCTTTGGACTTTCATTCTAGACGATTATTTCCGCCGGAAGTACATGTTCTTAATTCTTTCTTTTTTTTTTTTCACCATTTTTTTCCCCTTGGGTATTGGTTTGTTCATTTACAAGCTAAAACATCTAAGGTTTTGCCGGACGAGTGTAGCTGCTTATATTTATAAGATTATTAGTATCATATATATATATATATATATATATATATATCATTTAATGCAGCTGACAGGGCAGATTGAACTATTTTTTTAAGGTTTTCCAGCACGCTAACATTTTTCCGTTTTATAGGAGTTAAGGAATATAAAAATCGTCCATAATAGTTATTATCCAAGCGTTTTCGGCCACATCTCTAGCCATTTTCAAGGCTGTTTTCTCTCTGGTGCTGTTATTTTAACCCATCTTTTAAAACACCCTTGAAAATTTCCCCTTGTGTTTCGATTATAGCAGTGGCCGAAAGCATTTGCGACAATAGCAATTATGGACAATTTTTATATTCCTCAACTCCTATAAAACGAAGGAGGCTGAAAAAACATAATAAGAAATTAATTCAATCTGTCCTTGTCGGCCATATTCAATGAAAGATGTGCGAAAGAAATATTGCTACTATATATATATATATATATATATATATATATATATATATATATATATATATATATATGTATGTATGTATGTATATGATAAAAATATACTTTTATGGTATGCTATATTCATGGGTCAAAGTTGTCAATATCAGGCATATGGTTTGGTTTATTTCGTTTTATGGCATATCAACCTCAATGGTTTATTTAATGCCGACAACATTTTTAGGATAGATTCGTATGAATATAATATGTATTCTTTGCTTTAGATTGGTTTGGTTTATTTCGCTTTATGGCATATCAACCTCAATGTGTTATTTAATGCCGACAACATTTTTAGGATAGATTCGTATGAATAGAATATGTATTTTTTGTTTAGATTGGTTTGGTTTATTTTGTTTTACGGCATATCAACCTCAATGGGTTATTTAATGCCGACAACATTTTTAGGATAGATTCGTATGAATAGAATATGTATTCTTTGCTTTAGATTGGTCTGGTTTATTTTGTTTTACGGTATATCAACCTCCATAGGCTATTTAATGCCTACAAAATTTTTTATTGCTAGTAATAATTTGTTTTGTCAAAAATCTGTTTCTGGTAATATATTTCCTTCGAAATTGTATTTCTGGTAATATTTTTTCCAAAAAGTATTGCCGGTAATATTTAACTATTTGCCCATAGATGGAACCCTAACAAGTGGTACAACCCTGTGTCAGGGTGGACCTGGGAACACCAGCAATTAAGAGGTGGTCCTGCTGTACATAGTTTACCGTCTTACTCAGGACGCGGATGTAGTTTAACGTCTTACCCACGACGCTGCAGTGGAAAGACTATATTGAATCCATTATTAGGTCTGCTGCTAAGAAAGTTGGTTCAGTGTCGATCTAGACAATTTTTCTCTCCAAAATCTATCTTACATATTTATAAGTCTACCATTCGTCTATGCTTCGAATATTGCTGCCATATATGGTCCGGTGATCCTGTTATATATTTAGAGCTCCTTGATAAAACCCAAAGGATAATCAGCAATATTATTGGTCCTCATCTGGCGTCTCGGCTACAGTTACTTTCCCACCGCCGTAAAGTTGCTTCCCTGTGCCTTTTCTATAAATACTTTGACAGTAATTGTTCGGATAAGCTCTTCATTGTGGTATCTAGATTTTATGAATTTAAACCTAGTACCAGATTAGCAACAAGGTCTCATCAATTTACAGATGAATTGGCTAGACGTAGTTCTATTCTAACAGTTTCTTTTCTCGCACTTGTGGAACATCCCTCTGGCTCCTTTCTTTCCAGTCATGTTTGATCTTCGAAAATTTAAATGCAATGTCTATCGTTATATACGGTCTGTCTTGATTAATCTTCTTTTATTCTCGTTCCTAAATAATGTTTCTGTTTTCTAATTCGTTTACACCCAGTAACACTTTGTGTTTTAGTAAATTTACAGCCTTGCATGGGGTGAATTTGGTTAAAATAAAAATAAAAAAAATGACTATTAAGGCATGAAAAATTTTTGCGGATTTTAATGTCATTCTGAAGTATTTGTTTATGTTTTCGTCCAAATCCGAGAATTTGATTTACTCGAAAAAACACAATATATAAAGTTCACTAATTTCTTTCTTTTTTTTTTATCCATAATGCAAAATGAGCTAAAATTATTCAACTTTTTAACAAGATAAAATCTCAAGTTGATGTTAAAAAATTCCGCAGAACATTGTTGATTTATTTAAGATGGAATGAACTATTATGACTTGTCTCTAAATTATATTTAAAGACATTGTATTTAATTTAAACTTTTCTAGTTGAATTGTTCACCTACGTTGCATAGGATCCATTATTGTACATAATTAGGTTAGAATAAAATTAGTATTTTATATGAATACTACCTTATGAAAATTAAGGTGTGGCTGAGTCGGGGACCCCCGTAGCATGGATTGGGGTGGGTTATATAATAGATTTCAGGGAGCACGAGACACTTGCATCAGCTCTGAAGTCAGCATCCCGATTTTTCATATGGGTCTGAACATCATATATAAAAGGAGAGATAAATATGTTATCATGTCGTCTATAAAGCAGGTGACCATCTAACACTATCGGTCTGCCATTTAAAAATAACAAAAATTATTGAAATATTTAGTTGGAGTGTAAAATAAAACAAAGTTACGATAGAGTCTTATGATTATGACAATTCACCGATGCACATTTATATATATAACTTTATGAATAGATATAATTTGCCACTTATATAGATGTGTGTCCTTATGTAGGGTATGAGTTATAATTTCGAATCTTAAAATCCTGAACGTCGAAATCCTGAAATTTGAAATCCCGAATTTATAAAATCCCGAAAGAACAGAATCGCGTAATTTAAAATCTCGAAATATCAGAATCCCGAAATTTAAAATCCTGTAAGATCAGAATCCCGAAATTTAAAATCCCGAAAGATCAGAATCCCGAAATTTAAAATCCGGAAAAATTTTCGCGGATTTTGATGTCATTCCGAAGTCTTTTTTTATTTTATGTTTTCGTCCAAATCCGTGAATTTCATTTACCCGGAAAAACACGATATAAAATTCACTATTTTTTAGTCCATAATGTTGAATGAGCTAAAATTATTCAACTTTTTAGCAAGAAAAATCTCAAGTTGATGTTAAAAACTCCCGCAACACATTGTTGATTTCTTTAAAATGGAATCATTTATTATGATATGTCTGTAATTTATATTTAGATACATTGTATTTATTTTAATTTTTACTAGTTGAATTGTTCACCTACGTTGCATAAGATCCATTAATGTACATAATTGTACAATAAAATTTTATTTTATGTGAATACTACCTTATGAAAATTGAGATGTAGTATAGTGGGGATGCCATATCATAGATTCGGGGGAACCACAAAACCTTTGCACTGTCCCTGCTCAACATTATATATGTCTTACATAGCAGTAAAATTTGTTTAGAAACAAAGAAAAGTCTACTGAACTGTTATGCGATATTGGTCCTTGTATATGTCAGTGAATGCTGGACAAACTCTTCGCGGATGAAGAGAAGACTTCAGGCAACAGAAATGTGGATCTACAGAAGGATGCTGAGAATACTATGGACTGAAAACGTGAACAAAGATGATGCCTTTGAGAGAATATAAACAAAAAGGACACTTATAATTAGAATCAGAAAAGAACAGTTGAAGTTCCTGAGGAAAGTGGACTTGGAAATTTTAACACTTACATGATATATCGAAGGGGATTGAGGAAAACAGAGAATAAACTAGCTAACGAACCTGTTAGCAGAACAGGGATTAGGAGAGTTAGCAAAATGTCAAACATTCTTAAGAGCTACAAAGAACAAGAACTTGTGGAGAAACATGATCGCTAACGTCCTGAAGGGACACGGCGCATAGAACAAGAAGTTGTTTGCAAACAAGAGAAGGTAAGAAAAGTTACCCAGTTCGGAGAGAAAGACAGTATTGGCATAAGATTGCATATATATTGTTATTGATTATATTGCTTCTGTGGTAAACAAACAAAAAAAAACGTACCTCAACAGGTGATATTAATCTCACAGCTGATAATGCAATGACCTGTCATAATCATAAGACTCTATTGTAACTTTGTTTTATTTTACACTCCAACTAAATATTTCAATAATTTTTGTTATTTTTAAATAGCAGAGCGATAGTGTTAGATGATCACCTGCTTTATAGACGACATGATAACATATTTATCTCTCCTGTCTATATATGATGTTCAGAACCATGTGAAAAATCGGGATACTGACTTCAGAGCTGATGCAAGTGTCTCGTGCTCCCTGAAATCTATTATATAACCCACCCCAATCCATGCTACGGGGTCCCCGACTCAGCTACACCTTAATTTTCATAAGGTAGTATTCATATAAAATACTAATTTTATTCTAACTTAATTATGTAGAATAATGGATCCTATGTAATATAGGTGAACAATTCAACTAGAAAAACTAAAAATAAATCCAATGGATCTAAATACAAATTAGAGACATGTCATAATGGATCATTGCATCTTTAAAAAAATCAACAATGTTTTGCGGCTATTTTAACACAAACTTGAGATTTTTCTTGTTAAAAAGTTGAAAAATTTTAACATATTCAATATAGAATAAAAAAATGAATTTTATATTGTGTTTTTTATTTCGACACGAAGCATGAGCAAAACAAATTCACGGATTTAAACGAAAAAAAAAACTTGACATCAAAATCCGAGAAGAGAAGGCAATAAAAGTTTTCCAGTTCGGAGAGAAAAACAGTACTTGTATTAGTTTGCATGTATATTGTTATTGATTATATTGCTACTTTGGTAAACAAAAAAAAGGACTTCAACAGGTGATGTTAATCTCACAGGTGATAATGGCAATTCGTTATTGTTTCCTTTTTAATCCCATCAGCTGGAGGAGAGCCTGGTGACAATATCTAGAAACCGCGTCTTTCATTGAAACTATATTCATCACAGGGTGAATGGGAAAGGATTTTGTTTGTTTTTTTGTTTTTCTTTTTCCTTTTTTTACATCCGCCGGACATAGGCAGATGAAGAGTTGGGTTAATTTCAACATGTCCTATTCTGTACTTGTATAAAAGGTGGTTTGGTTTTGTTAAGTGATACAAATTCTCCATGATATGTTGTTTGGACTTTTCCTGTTTTCTCTTCAGCATACACGCTTATCAAATATTTGGGATTTGATAGATAGATAGATAGATAGATAGATAGATAGATAGATAAAGGGAGAAACAGACTTAGATAGATAGATAGATAGATAGATAGATAGATAGATAGATAGACAGACAGACAGAGAAAGGTAGAAAGCGACTGGTAGAAAGAGAGAGAGAGAGAAAGGGGAAACGAACTAAGATAGAGAGAGAGAGAGAGTGAGAGAGAGAGTGAGAGAGAGAGAAAGAGGGGAAACAGACTTAGATAGATAGATAGATAGATAGATAGATAGATAGATAGATAGATAGATAGATAGATAGATAGATACTGATATTCTGTGTCTACCAGACGTTTGGTCAAGAATCCACCCATGAAATGCTTCGCCTGTCATAATGTATATTTTAGACAGTTTTTTTCTGTTTAACCTTTTTATTGTTTTAACTCTCTCTTGTTACCATTTTTATTTCTTTATTTTTCTTGAAATTTCTCTTGTATTTTTCTTGAAATTTCTGTGTTATTTTTTTTAAATTACTACTTTTAAGCCTTCTTTTAGGCAAGTATGTATGTACATATATATATATATATATGTAAGGACGTTCTCCTCCTACCCCCCACTATCATATTAATTCAGTGATTTACCAATATAAGTGTAGTTGTGGACTCGACTACATAGGGAGGACGTCTCAACGTTTGGATCTGAGAATAAAATAACATTTACCCACCAGGATTTTGAATCCGTCTGCCAGGAAGAGCCAACTAAGCAATACTTCTGACTCTGCTATTGCTGAGCATATAATAAATAGCAGGTATTGTGTGGTTGATTTTAGTGTGGACCTTTTTGATTTTATCTAGGTCCCACTCCTCATATCATCTCAAGGATCTAGAGTCCTTGTATATCAGATCCCGTGGGCCTTCCCTTTGTAAACAGAGGGAATGCTTGCTGGGTTTGAATGTTATTGGACTCTAGTTTCTTAAAATTCAATTTTTTTTCTTCCATTCCATTCGTTAATTTAATTTACACGCTTTTATAAATTTTCTATTCCCAGAAAAATAAACTTGATAAGTCCTGGAACGAAACCGGTTGTTTTTTAGCTTTTTTAAATAATATATATATATATATATATATATATATATATATATATATATATATAGATAGATAGATAGATAGATAGAAACCTTGAAAGTAAACCTTGTTTCTATTGCTCATCAGAAAGCACTCTTATCGAGGCGACCAGACCCATGGAACAACTAAGTTTCGACTACAAGAGACCCATACCTTCTGTTACGCGTAACATGTATTTATTCGCAATAATTGACGAATACTCGCGGTTTCAATTCACCTTCCCGTGTCCAAACATGTACACATCAGTAATTAAATCCTTAGATCTATTGTTCAGCTAAGCCTGGACACCCGGCTATATACAGCCGGACAAACAATCTCTCCCCCAAAGGGGCCGCAACATGCAAAACCACTCCATGCCACCCAACTGGTAACGCACAGGTTGGCCGATTTAACTTCACAAAACGAAAGGCGATTCCTCTAGCCGTTAGGTGGAGTAGCCTACCTGAAAAGTACTAGGAATTGGTACTTCCTGAAGTGTTACCCCCTCTCATGAACGCTTCGTTGCATTACTGCGCTGCTCAACATACGGGGGTTCACTATCGTCCAGGCCAATGTCACCAGGTCCCATGTTATTAAAAAGGTTCATACGAAACTGTAAAACTGGTCCTTATGGGGACAAAGTCGAGCTCCACGATGGTAATCCGAAAAAAAAGTTTCTAGGTCTGCTCTACGGTTGTATTGAGCTCTTTTGTTAGTTAGTTGTTACTCGTATCGGGTTTTTTCTTTGGGCTTCAGACCTGCATCTGTGCGATTTTTTTGTCGGCAGAAGTCCATGTTTGTAGCTCTTTCTTTTTTTTAAACCTTTTTTTCCCGAAATTGATTTGATTAACAAATCAAAAATTCGAGGGTTTTTCGAAACGAGTCTAGTTATCTATATATATATATATATATATATATATATATATATATATATATATATATATATATATATATCAACAACATCTGTACTGCACTAACTGTCGATTCACATGATATTTAATGCAAATTTGTCTTTCGTAGTAACTTGGCCCGTGTGCCAATATTGTACGCTTTTCAAAAGATGGGATCTTGGGACTTATACTAAGTTAAAACTTTATAACTATCAAGCCCATTTCTAATCTATCTCCTATCCTCATTGATAAGGCGATTCTGATGAATTCTCAGAACAACTGTCAATTCCCGCGTTGTGTGACCTTTTTCCCCACGAAACCAATCAAAACAAACATGAGGGCAATCAACTAGCAAACCCAATCTAAAAAAAACCAAAAAAAAAACCGTAGACTTAGTTATACCATCACTTACATCAATGTAAGGGGTCTGCGTTCGAACTTTCCAGAAGTGAAACTTCATCATCTTTAATCACAAACTGACCTCCTTCTCCTGTCTGAAACGGTTATCAATGCTCAATCCCATTGCAGGAGCTCACAGTCCCGGGTTACTCGCCCATTATTACAAAATACAACCACCTAAATCGCGACGGTCACAGGCTCGATGCCTACATCAAGGACGGGTTTCCCTGTAGGAAGGGCACAAAAAAATGAGGACCCTGATCTCCCGTATATGTGTTTCCGCGTGGCACGTATCCATCGTACCACATTCGTATCGTCCTTGGGATGATTCAGGGAAAATTCCAGTGGTCGTCCTTAAGAATATCAACCCAGAATTATCCCTGATTCTAGCAAAGTTATTTAACCGCTGCTTGAAAGAGAAATCTTTCCCAAGCCTCTAGGTGTCAAGAGCATGCCCGGTCTTCAAGAACGCGAGCAACCGATCACCCCCGCCCCAGTATGGATCCATTAGTCACCTCAGTATCATCAATCAGCTTTTTTAAGGAATTTAATCAACAAGAAGGTTGTTGACCACTTGGAGAGGAACAACCTCTTGTGCGACAAGCAGTATAGGTTTCGATCAGTCCGATCCACTGCTGATGTCCTAATTACCATTACACACAGAATTAGTGAGGCTCTGGACGACACCCACGCCGAAAAGATCATAGCATTAGATACGTCGAAGGCCTTCGACAAGGTGTGGCACAAAGCTTTGCTGCACAAGCTCTCCAGCTATGAAATCACTGGAAAGTCTTTCTCTATTATAAAATCCTTCCTAAAGATAGTTATTAACATTCAGTCATCCGAGGCCCTGGCGGTCAACGCAGGCGTTGCCTAGGGCTCACTTCTTGGACTAACCCTTTTTTGATTTACCTAAATGATCTACCTAAGAATATACTCCGACCATTTTTAAACGTCCTTGTCGATGATATGACGATGATACGACGAGATTGTCGGAACAAGGGTGTCTCCGAGTCCTTGTTGGAGAATAATTATTTTCCAGCCTCCAACCTCTCTCTCACAGGCGGGATGTGGCGAGTCTCTCACTGCTCTATCGTTACTATCATGGAAAGTGCTTGGACGAACTGCATCTCCAAGTTCCACCAGGTCTGACCTTCACTGCTAGGACCCGCCAGTCCACTTACATTGTAGCAAACTACACACATTCCCTCCGTATCCCATCGGGGAGAAGTAAGCTCCACTCAAACAGCTTCTCCCCGCAAACTACTGCCCTGTGGAACAGACACCCAAGAGGATGTTTCCCTGATTACTACAATCTTAACATTTTAGAGTTAACCGTTATCTTTCCCTCCTATCCATATAAACTATCCCTTACTGTAACCATCTACATCGAGTGCCCCCTGGCCGGCCTTGTACAGAGTGAAACTTATTGTAAAAAAAAGACAGACAGACAGATAGATAGATAGATAGATAGATAGATAGATAGATAGATAGATAGATAGATAAAGACATTCATAGATCCATGAAGCAAATTACATAAATTTGTGTACTCTAGCATACGCGCAGACACAAATTACGAATGTAGAAATCCTGAAATTTAAAATCCCGAAATTTGAAATCCCAAATGTATCAAAATCTTGAAATTTAAAATCCTGGAAGATCAGAATCCCAAAAAATATCCTTGGGGAAAAATTTTTTGGAAATACCTTTATTTCTAAGCATTTACAAAATAGCGTTTAAATAGTGTTTATACATTTGAAACAACCAAAATTCATTAAAAGATATAAAACCAGAATATAGCATGGGCAATGGGAGAGTTTAGTAAGCAATGATTATGTCGGAGTTTATTGCATTATTGGAGAGTTTCAAAAAGTGCAGCGGGGCGTAGAAAACAAATGGGAATTCATTCTCCGTGGAGAACCGTGTTCAAAAAGAAAAAAAAAATGTTTTTTATCGTGATGAAAGACAAATTTATAGTTAACGTTCGTGAAAACCGACAAGATCTTACGGACTATCACTGAGCTCTTGCTCATAATCATTCATTATAAATTATCCATATATTCTGGTTATATATATATATATATATATATATATATATATATATATATATATATATATATAGTTTATGCAAACTTAGGTAATCCGTATGGGCAGACCTGAGGAGGATGATATCCAGAGAGCTCAATGTAAAATTCAGAGCGGATATGTTTGAATAAAAAACAGACCACGTTAAGATTCCATGTATTAAGCTATTTCACCATAACCCCTTTAACAGGGTTCTGGATCAGCAGACTTTACTTTCAAAAGCTGAAATGAAATATATATATATATATATATATATATATATATATATATATATATATATATATATATATATATATATATATATATATATATATTAATGAATTTTAATGTTTTAAATGAATAAACATTATTTAACTGGTATTTTGTAAATATTTAGAAATAAAGGCATTTCCATTTTTTTCAATTTCTCCCAAAGGGATTCTGATCTTTCAGGATTTTAAATTTCGGGATTCTGATCCTTCGGGATTTTAAATTTCGGGATTCTGATCTTTCAGGATTTTAAATTTCGGGATTCTGATCTTTCGAGATTTTAAATTTCGCGATTCTGTTCTTTCGAGATTTTATAAATTCGGGATTTCAAATTTCAGGATTTCGACGTTCAGGATTTTAAGATTCGAAATTATAACTCGTACCCTACATAAGGACACACATCTATATAAGTAGCAAATTATATCTATCCATAAAGTTATATATATATGTGTACATCGGTGAATTGTCATAATCATAAGACTCTATTGTAACTTTGTTTTATTTTACACTCCAACTAAATATTTCAATAATTTTTGTTATTTTTAAATGGCAGACTGATAGTGTTAGATGGTCACCTGCTTTATAGACGACATGATAACATATTTAGCTCTCCTGTTTATATATGATGTTCAGACCCATATGAAAAATCGGGATGCTGACTTCAGAGCTGATGCAAGTGTCTCGTGCACCCCGAAATCTATTATATAACCCACCCCAATCCATGCTACGGGGTCCCCGACTCAGCTACACCTTAATTTTCATAAGGTAGTATTCATATAAAATACTAATTTTATTCTAACTTAATTATGTATAATAATGGATCCTATGCAATATAGGTGAATAATTCAACTAGAAAAATTGAAAATAAATCCAATGGATCTAAATACAAATTAGAGACATGTCATAATGGACCATTGTATCTTAAGAAAAAATCAATGTTTTGCAGCATTTTTTAACACAAACTTGAGATTTTTCTTGTTAAAATGTTGAAAAATTTTAACATATTTAGCATTATAGATAAAAAAAATAGTGAATTTTATAGAGTTTTTTTTTTTTTTTTTTTTTTTCGTGACTAAACATGATCAAACAAAACAAATTCACGGATTTGGACGAGAAAAAAAAAGACCCTAGAATGACGTCAAAATCCGCGAAAATTTTTCATCTTTCATTTGTGCTTAGTAAAGTTTAATTTGTAACTTATATAAATGTAGGTAGAGAAAAGCAAACATTGATAAGATCGCGAGGGTCACAAAGCACCGCCCGGGGTCCTAAATCAGGCTTGCCCACTACCTTCTCCTGGTCGGGAGATAGTACGCGCTGGGCCTGTTGATTTTTTTTTTTTTTTTTATAGATCGAGATACAAGTCTTTTTCTTTATTTGTAAGGCTAGTGTAATCCAACCTTCCTTAAGTTTTTGATAGACTTCTGACTGTTTTGTTTTTTTTATTTTGCTACAAAGAAATGAATGGTTGATCTTAAGCGGTCATAAATTAATTCATATGCATGCCCTACGCACGCATCTGTGATGGAAGCCGTAAATTAAGCAATTATATTAGTACTTTTATTTTATTTTAGTGACGTACACCTGTCTTTAGCGAAACAGTTATGGCATATTTAAAATGATGCAGCTAACGCTCATCGTTATTCCCTTAGTCAAATTTGTATTTGTTTTAGATTCCCTACGTTGCCTTTTGGACGACTTAAACATGCAACCGAAGGCATTTCCAACGCAATGAAACGCGATACGCACTTAGGTGCAGAGTAACGCTTACTGCCTTTTTGTAGTAATTCTTTCGTTTTACTTTCTCTAAATTTCGAATTTAAGAATGGTTTATTTGGAAGAAGATGGTGACTTTGTTGACGAAATATGGAGTCCAGATTGATAATGGGGTTTATCTGACATCGTTGCACTGAAATTAGTAGTGATAATCGGAAAGTAACAGTTATTCTGTGGATGGATTATTTTGCGTTGCGGATGCATTAGGATGTGATAGTGGGGGAGGTTAGTAAGAGGAAAATAGTAGTCGTAGTCAAAGAAGAAAGAACGAGAGAAGAAGTACGCGTAGTGAGTGTTTCGGTCGTGATTAGGTTATGGTTTTAAGAGAACGGTGGGAAAAAGAGTTTTTAAAAATGAGGAAAGTAGAAGATAGACAAATAAAAAGATGATAAATACATGCAAAAAAAAAGGAAAAAGGAAGGAGGAGGGATAAGAATAAAGAGTAGGAAAGAAAGAAAGAAAGAAAGAAAGAATATAAGACGAGGAAAAGAAAAAAAAACCTAAGTTGAAAATTAGCAAAAAAAAAAAAAAAAGAATAGAATAGAATAGATAGATAGATAGATAGATAGATAGATATGATTAGCTTGAGATAGATAGATAGATAGATAGATAGATAGATAGATAGATAGATAGATAGATAGATAGTATTGATTAGAGATAGATAGATAGATAGATAGATAGATAGATATGATTAGATGATTAGATAGATAGATAGATAGATAGATAGATAGATAGATAGATAGATAGATAGATAATGATGATAGATTATTAGCTTAGATAGATAGATAGATAGATAGATAGATAGATATGATTAAATTGAGATAGATAGATAGATAGATAGATAGATAGATAGATAGATAGATATGATTAGATTGAGATAGATAGATAGATAGATAGATAGACAGACAGACAGACAGACAGACAGATAGATAGATAGATAGATAGATAGATAGATAGATAGATAGATAGATAGATATGATTAGCTTGAGATAGATAGATAGATAGATAGATAGATATGATTAGATTGAGATAGATAGATATGATTAGCTTGAGATAGATAGATAGATAGATAGATAGATAGATATGATTAGATTGAGATAGATAGATAGATAGATAGATAGATAGATAGATAGATAGATAGATAGATAGATTGAGATAGATAGATAGATAGATAGATAGATAGATAGATAGATATGATTAGATTGAGATAGATAGATAGATAGATAGATAGATAGATAGATAGATAGATAGATAGATAGATGTTGCTTCTTTCTTGACTCAAGCTTTTAGAGTCGGTTGGTTGTTGGCGTAGGGAGACAACCTAAATTGTCACGTCTACCTTCTTACACTTAGCTTTGCGTGTGTGTCTTAGTAAATCAAGCCAGTGCGCGAGTGGCGTGCGTGAGCCCTTGTTTTTGAGTGCATGCCCCCCAACCCTCTCTCTCTTACAACTGTTGATTCTTCTTCTTCTTCTTCTTCTTTCTGGAAATAAACTTTCTCTCTCGATCCCTCTTTCTTTCTTTCTTTCTTTCTCTCTCTCTTTCTCTCTCTCTCTCGTTCTTTTATTACTTTTCTTTTTTTTTGTCTTAACTGATCTCTTTCTCTCCTTATTTTTTCTCAAACTTTTCTTTCTCTCTTTCTTTTTCTTTCTTTCACCCCCTCTCTCTTACTCTATTTCTCCGTTAGCAGCCTCCTATTTTTCTTCTCCTCTCCCTTTTCCTCATCTCTTCCTTCCTCTCCTCCTCCTCCTGCTGCTGCTGCTGCTTCTGCCGTGGTCGTGGTTGTGATCGTCACCGATTCCCGACTCTGATGCCGCCGCCTCTGCCTCAACATTATGTGCTTATAATTCTTTTCACCCTGTCTCCTCACCCTTAACTGCTCCTCACCTATGTGGCGCATCCATCCCTGAGTCTGCAAAAAAAAAAAAAAAAAAAAACCTGTTTATTTAAAAAAAAAAAGAAAAGCCACAACAACAAACAAAAACAAAACACAACTAAATATCAAACCAAAAAAAAAACAACCCTTTTTAAATTTTAAAAAAAATCACAAAATATAACAACAAAAAAAAAATACAAAAAAAAAACACACACTTTTATCCACCACCAGACCCTCTTCTACTTTACCCAGGTATGTTTTCCATTGCATTTTTTAGTAGTTGCACATTTGCCTTCTACGTCTTTATCCGTCCGTCCATCCTACCTTTCTTCTTCTCTCTATCCAGATCCTGTCCGTCTACCCTCGTTGTAAAACCAAAGACACTTCTATTTTTTTTTCCGTTTCTGTCTTTTTAATAATAGTAATAATAACGATCATGACAATGATGATGATGATGATCATGTCGCTGACTGCTATCACACCCTCACTTCCATCGCAGTAATCAAAATTTCCCACTACAATAACCTTTTGAGAGTAAATCGACTCAGCACCCTGCTCTCATTACTTAGTTGAAAGTATCCAACTCTTTCGCAAAACAACAGGAATGGACGCAAAAGAAAAAAATGGTAAATGCATTTATACGGTACCAATTCATTTTTCCCCCTTTCTCTTTCATTCTATTTCTCTTTCTAATGTGGAGTGTAACAGCAGTCATCGACAGTTAAGTAATTTGATAACATCTAATTTTTTTTATTTGTTGTTGCCTTGGCTTAAAAAAAAAAAAAAAAAAAAAAGACATCAGAAGTGTCAATGTGGTCAATTTACTTTTTACTTTCTTTTTTTTTAATTGTTACAATTATTCTAACCCTATACCTTTTTTTTCCTTTTTTAACCAACCTTACCTTTCAAAACCTAACAATTTACCTTGTATTCTAATATATATACCTATGTTTACCTTTCATACTTGTTGTTTGTTTTTTTTTTAACCTTTATCCTTTCTAATATGACATTCCTTTAAAACCAACCTTCTTGTTAAAAAAATGAAAGGAAAAAAAAAACTTGTTCTGAATATTGTTTGCCTGGTGTGTGTGTAGATAATTTAATACAATTATTAACTTATAAAGCATAAATTTCTTGTGTATATATTTAAATTAATTGACTTATTTGCATGCAATCAGCTTCTTAAAAAGTCAACAATTGGGTTACCGGTGACAGGTTCTTATAAACTTAGCATTACATACAGGTACGCGCTTCAGATGATTTTTTGTCCACTTAAAAAAAGTCTCTGAATACTTGTTTATATATTTACAAAAGTGGAAACTGTCTTCTGCGATATTAAAAATGTTAAAGGAAGGAAAACACTTGCATATTTACCTACCTAGATGAGATATGAATGAATGTTTTTGTGGTATAAACTGAAATTTAGTGGAAAGAAAGACCACGTTTGTGTCTTGATGGTGTACGTATATATCTATAATCTTTGCATGTCTATACCACATCCTTTGTATCCCTTTTTCTTTTTTTTTTTCTTTTTTTTTTTACCAAATCGTTATTATTTTTTTTATTAATTTCCATTATTTTCCTTCACGTTTCTTGTACCAAAACAACCTTTCTACCTCACCTTACCTTCTAGTAACCTCACCAAAAAAGTAACTTTACCCTCAAAATCCCTTCCTATTTAACTTCAACAATATTTACAACACCAACATTACCCACCCCGCAAAAAAAAAAAAAAAAAAAAATTTAAAAAAAAAAGAAAAAAAAAACAGAAAAAGATGTTGCTTCGGATTCCACACGACTTCGTCATATCTAAGAATTCTATAAGCAACTGTTGGCATCATTAGCTATTCTTTGATCCACTACTATACGATTATGATTTCGTCTATGGATTTTTCTTCATCGTCTTCATCTTCTCCGGTGTGAATCGTCATCTATTTCCAAATCGCATCGATTCTTTTTACCTACTTTCTGGTCATATCAGGGAGGATATTGCCAAATTGTTTTATGTTCGAATGCAACTGGAAAAAATCCGCAAAAAGTACAAAACACAGGATAAAAAAAAAAAGAAGAAAAATGGAAAAAAAAAGTAAAATTTCTTATATAGAAAATATGAAAACAAAAATCAAAAGAAATTTTAAAAAAAATTTTGGCTTATTTTACCAAAAATTTCCAACAACGTGAGGATGAAAAAGGCTATTACTACATTTTTGTTTTTTGTTTTTTTTTACTGATGTTATTTAAAAAAAAAAACGGATGAATCTACTAAAGTCCAAAAAAACTCAGGAAAATAACTACAGAAAAACAAAATCTAAAGGTCAAACTTGGATATACATACATTACATACATGCATAAACCTAATTTATATCGAGAATGTCAGGTGTATGTATGTATATATATATATATATATATATATATATATATATATATATATATATATATATATATATATATATGTACTTGTTCTTACTAAATATGGTGAATAAGGATGTATAAATTTATTATTTAATTCATTGAATTTTTCTGAGTGCTTGACTGAGAAAGAACTAGTGGATATCCAGTAGTTTCTTTTTGTTTTCTGTTTAACTAGAATCTCACTTTATTTTTAATTTTGCAATATAATTCCTGGTTTTATTTAAGAACTTCAAGAAAAAGAATAAAACAATACAATTGGTCCGCTAGAATTGTTTTGTTTCGTTTTATTCTTACTAGAAATTTCATATAATTTATCTACTTTTCTTTCTTTTTTCTTTCTTTCTTTCTTTCTTTTTCTCTCTCTCACACACACACACACACACACACACACACACACAGGTGTAATAATATACACACACACGCTTACATATATATATATATATATATATATATATATATATACATAGCTTTATAAACTTTTTTGAGTGTTTTATGTTAAATGACTTATTCTTTCCTGCTAAGTATATCTTATGCAAATATACTTACACCAATACTTACAGATATATAATTTGTTGAACGAAAATGCAACTTAAATCGTTCGATAAGGTAATTAAATCAAACAACAAAAACAAAAAAAGATCTAAGCCGGTGCGTATGTCTTGTTGATCGAAGGTTTGGCTGTTTTCAATAAAAAAAAGGAATGGGGGCTCTCTTGTTGTAAATTAGTATATATATTTTTATTTTTTTTATTTTTAAAACATTTTTTTTTTCAATTTTCATACATGCTTTCTAATCTACCTGTAAACCTTTCTTGTTCCTTTCCTACGAATGATTTATTTTCTTAATCTATACTAGGAAACTAATAATTCATATTGTTTGTCATGGCGGTCCAGTAGCAGACGACAGCTGTTGTTGGTCTTCAACTAAAACTAGCATTTTCGATTTTAATCCACTTTTCCTTTCTCAATAACCTCCTTCCCACAAATCATAGCAAGATAACATGCTTTTTATTTCAATTATTATTACCCTGTCTTAACTGAAAAAAAACCTTAAAAACATTTTTGCCCATTTGTAAAGGAGAAAGTGAACAAAAACACGCACCATTATTTTTAAATAATTACAGAAAAATAAAACAAAAAACTCAGTTTTTTTTTCGCTCTTCTTCAACCCAGAAAGAGTAGGTGTATTTTGATCTAACCATCTTAACATAACTTATATCAAAATCAATCAGGGCGGTGTGTTTTACTCGCTTTTTTTTTTTTTTTTAACAAGTCGTTAGTAAAAGAAAACCGCGACTTATTATTAATTATTAAGTAACCTGTAGGTTGCATAAAAAATATTTTATCTAACGCAATGTTCCAGACATTTTTTTATACACCTGGCGTAAGGTGTAATTTTAAACTTATTTAGTTAATAAATACAACAAAAGTAAAACAACCTTAACACACAGCCGGTGTTCATAGCAAAAATGGCGATTTATCAAATATCGGAAAAAAATACTTTTTTGTGTATATCTCTTTTTACGGATATTTAAATATTGGATTTCCAATTGAATCTCATGCACCAGATGTGTGAACTGTTTGGAACAGTTGAAGCAATATAAAATTCAGGTATTTTCGTTTAAAATATATTATATTGCTTGCGTGAGTAAACTAGAATTTTTTTTTTTTTTAACGTATTTTACCTTTTTTTTAATTGTTTTCCCGGCGTCAATTCTTTTAAACAGGTCATTAAAAAGACGAAAAGGTATATT
This sequence comes from Acanthosepion pharaonis, assembly GCA_903632075.3. Lineage (NCBI taxonomy): Eukaryota > Metazoa > Mollusca > Cephalopoda > Sepiida > Sepiidae > Acanthosepion > Acanthosepion pharaonis. The sequence goes on along the minus strand of CAHIKZ030000957.1, from coordinate 3,304,166 downwards.
TGCAATGTGAAGTAGTCCAAAAATAAAATAAGGGATGGAGAGAAAAACGAGACAAAAAAAAATAAACATAAAAATAAAGATATCATTTTTACTACAAATATTTTCTTTTTCTCGATTCGTTATTGCTCGAAGAACGTAGAAAATAAATCCTTTCCCTGTCTTCTTATTTCCATTCTATTATCTTTCCTGCTACTGTATCATCTAGCAAATTTCTTCTTCCAAGGTGTCACTCCATCTTTTCCTTCTGCGACTAAACAGTAGTCGTACTATTTTGGTTCATTTTTGTTTACCACAGCTATGATTGCCGTAAATAACATATTTCTTGCATTAAGTCTCCCTACTTTTCAACGATACTAAATGGCAACATCTTAGATTCAATTATTACTATGTACTCTACAATGTCTGTCCTTATCATGAGCTTACTTGCCATAAAACTATAAGAATTTTGATAGAATTATCGATATGCGATCGAAAAATAGTGGCCGGTCATTCCTCTGATTAGATTATGGGATGTTCGATTTATTAGATTCCAAATTAATAGATTTCCAATCATTTCTCGAGATTTTTTTCATTGCATTCAGTAGTTTATTGTAAGTTAAAAAAATCCGTTGATAATCCAAGTGGATTCTAGTGATATAAAAATATTAGAACAGATCCACAAAAAAGAGCTCGATATATTTATACAGAGCAATATAATTCCACACTGGTTCCACACCGGGGTTGAAAAGACAAACGACCACTTTCGTCGTCTGCCAAAATAACCTCTTCCTCATATGAGGTAAAAGGATTTGTTTGATTATTAATTTATATATATATATATATATATATATATATATATATATATATATATATATATATATATATAATTGACACTTTTGTTCCGTTTATCTTTTCTTTATCTATAATCGATTATCAATAAACGACCCACGATTATTAGTGATTATTCAACAAGGAAGAAAGCTATCCTCACTGATAGCTTTCTCGCGATTCATTTTGCAAGTTCCCCATTATTTTTTATCTTTTTTTTATGCGTGTGTATCTTATTTAAAATACCTGAGAAAAGAACTTTCCACACCCATCAAGAAAGAATCAATCCATTAAAACCGAAATCCCTCTACGTACAAAATGGATATTTGCTGTTAAAACCCCTTTTTCTATTCACCTTGTTTAAAAAAAAGTAACAATCTGTTCAAATTGTTGATTTCTTGAATCTTTTCGACGCCCTTAATGCGAGAAAAAAACGTAATTTGAATTTTTGATCTTTTTGAAACGAGTCAATTTTCTTTTTAATTAAGCGCTCGGAAGATAATTGATTTTACTAGTGTTTTTGTGACTATCGTTTACTGTTTTTTTGTTTTGTTGTTGTTTTTTTTTTTCCTAAACGACGTTCAACCTGCTTTGACTGCATTTTCAGAAAACTGAAGTTATCTATCGCGTAACAATTGATATTGTGTGGAGTTCCACGCAGCTGTCATTTCGCCAATAAATCTAACTTCAAAAATAAAATCTAAAATTCACTTTCGTGTTTCGTTCACTGAACAAGTTCCTGGTATTCCTAAAGGTTTTTATAGAAAATTTCAGTGTGTGTAGTTTTGAATATTTTAAAATTTACCTAAATGAGGAATAATCTTTTAAAAACCACAGATCTTACCAGTCGAAACGTATTCGTTTAACTTAAGTAGCAAAAACAAAAAAGAACAAACTAAAAATTCAGTTTTCTGGTTCCTTTTCACCTGCCAAATTATAAGTAATTTTATTATCGTTTTGTACGCGTTTTCTCAATGCCATTGTATCTCTTCTAAAAGATACCATACCCATTATCTCTTCTTCCTCAGTAAATACCTTTTTTTTTTTTGTTTTCAGAAGTCTCGTTTGTTTCGACAGTGCTTTTGTCTGGATATGTCCAATTCGTATCATATTACGTTTAGCTTTTAAAATGGAAATCAAGTAACAGTAAAAACGCTTTTGTACTCTAGCGCTCTTCTCTCTTTTTAAAACCTGTTGTCGTCTTGACACCAAATGTTCTTGGAATTTCCAATGATTAGAGAAATTTCTTGCAGTAGTACTAAGACGAATAACGGATTTTCACAGGAGTTGTATGTGGTACCTTGTTTTTTGGCTATAAAAAAAAAAATTAACCAAGTCTAACTTATTTACCACGATAGAAAGAGCGTGTACTGTATTGTATTGTATAATAAAATTCAGACATGATTACACACTCCGATAATTTCAAAATATTTGGATTTTAAATTGTCGTTGTTTTCTTTATTTTATTTTTAATTTTTAATTTAAAAAAAAAATTTTTTTTTTATGAATTAAATTACCTTGAACCCTGAGGACCCGGTTTCCCACTTAATTCCAACTCCAAGTATTTCCCCCATTGCATCATGTTGGTTGTTAAGACCTCTAAAATATATTCATTTGAACAGCCTATATCATATTTATTTACATACAAGGAAAGAGGATCTGATGTAGTTAGAAATATATAGCTCTATGTGTGGCGTAGTCTTCCATCTCTGATATGAAAACACCGACCTTAAAAATGCTATATTGCTACCGCTACTACGAACTATGGAGGGAAAAAGCGCTTCCCTCTGAATACATCAGCTGTTCTGGGAGCGACTCAGCATTGAGTATTTGCTAGTGAGCTAGTCGAGTTGATCATTACTGGTGGTTTCGATCCTCATTGTGTACCCAAATTTTGTGGCCTTGTGCCAAACAAAGCTAAGCTTAATAAGTAACAAAAATCAACTGTTATGTTTTTTGGGGAGATGATAAATTCTTGGATTATTTTTTTTGCATTTGTCTTTTTAGCGTAAATGTGAATTTTTCGGATTCCACCTTTTTATTTATTTATTTATTTTACGGAATATTTCCTTTATTCCATCTTTTTAAAAAATATGTAAAATTACAAGTAGTCGCGATGTACTTTACTGTCAAATCGTATTTATAAATTTGTTTTTACTAGATTTTTTTTTTTTGTGTGTGTGTGTGTGTGTGTGTGTGTGTGTGTGTGTGTGTGTGTGTGTGATTTTGGGTGCTTTCAGCAGACAATGGTAATTCTAAGTCGGTAAGACCGATTCACACCAGGCTTGTGCATCAATGAGGTTGCCGGCATTTAAGTCAGTGTACTAAGAATTTGTACACTAAAAAGCTACTTCACACCATTTTCACAAGGCGATGGGGGTGGCTGCAAATTAATTTTTGAAGGTAGGGCAGTGGTCTAGCGACGGGTATGGTTCTCACTAGGTGACTTCAACTTAACAACCTATTTTAGCCTGGTGCCATATTTATGTTATTAAACGTGAAAATATCACACACACACACACACACACACACACACACACCCACACCCACACATATATAAGTTAAAGATCAAATGCAGATCAGATAGGGTGATAAGATAAGAAGAAATAGGAAATGCATATCAATCTAACATGTTTCGCTTTTATTAAAGCTTCATCAGGAATTGAGAATTTCCTCTCAATCTTTGACGAATTATGTTAGATTAATGTTACCTATTTTTCTTTTGCTTATCATACAAACGCACACGTATGTGTGTTATATATAGATAATATATATATATATATATATATATATATATATATATATATATATATATATATATATACGTAGATAATTAGAGAGAGAGAGATAATTATAGATAGATAATTATATATATATAGATAGATAATTATATATAGATAATTTTATATATATATATATATATATATATATATATGAAGACTCGCCAATTCATCATTATTACCTTTTTCTTTTTTTTAACTACAAAGTTGAAATAGCAAGACCGTAGCTAAATTGTCATCTCAAATTTTCCTTGTATGTATGTAATTAATGGAGAAGGCCGGATTAAATGCATTGACAAGGAAGGAAATTGTTTTAAAATGGATATTTATTGTATATGAAACAAAAACAAAAAGTATTTTTCCTGGACTTACTGGTATATATAAGTGAATAGTTCTTCGCATTTTAGTATGGAACGCTAATTCACACCTGTTGTTAAAAAGATGAGATGTCGTAAAGTAAAAAAGAAAAAAATAGAAAAATCGCCATAAATAATCTGTAATTGATAATTCGATACTTAATTATTTATCTTAAGTGCTGTGATTATTATTAATTCATTGCAGACTTCTGGTAATAGCGCGCCCGCACACACACACACACACGCACACACACGCACACAAAGACACATAATGTAGACAACTGATAATTGATTATGTCGATGGTAATGATGTATTTAGTTACCTGGACATTTTCATAAAGAACTCATAGATGCACTACTTCTGTATATCTCCTGCCACTGAATATTCAAATAGCCTGCAATAATTATACTTGTACTCCTCCTCCTCATCTTTCTCCTCTTCCTCCTCCTCTTCCAGCTTCTTGCATATTAAATGTTTGCATACACAAACAGACTGACATCTGGCGATGAAGGAAGAAGCCACCGCCTCCAACAGCACCCCCCGCCCCCTGCAACCCCATTTCTATAACTCATTTTCCGTCGGAGTAAGTTCCGTTCCGGTTGTAAATGTTATTCGACCAACCATTTTCTTCTTTCTGGAATACTATTCCGAAAATTTCGTAATGACTTTTTTTTTTTTCTTTTTTATGTGATTTTTTTTTTTTTATATACTTTTCTTTTTTGGTCTAGTAATATCGATAACAAGTTGACACCACTACTACCACCAGGGAATATAGCAATAATCACACACACACACACACACACACACACACAAACACACACACACACACACACGCACATTCCTGTGTAATAATTAAATACAAAGTGTGCTAAAATGCTACAATTTAACCCACTTCCCGTAATTTGACCAAATGGAATTAAGGTCTCCTTGGTCGAAGCCAGAATTTTTCGAAACCCCAACACACATACATCTCTCTCTCATATATATATATATATATATATATATATATATATATATATATATATACATTTTTTTTCCTTTGGACTCTGAGTTTGAACTCTCGACGATTGTTTTCGCCTCAGTTTGATATTCTTAGTTCTTTCTTTTTTTATTCCTCACTTTTCCTTGGGTACTAGTTTGTTCTACTATAAGCCAACATACCCAAGGTTTTTTCAAGTGAGTACCACCATTTTATTTTTATATATATATATATATATATATATATATATATATATATATATATATATATATATATATATATATATATATATATATATATATATATATATATATATATATAAGTATAGGATTGGTGTATACAGAATAAATTCCATGCTTAATACAGAGTAGACCAAATATAATTATTTATTCGAAAATTATAACAGAAACATGTTATAAAAAAACTCACTACAAAAATAGCCATTTTGTTTACCAACATTAAAGCATTAAATAATTATTATAACCTTAAAGTCCGTTGTCAAGTTCTTTGAATTCCCGTATACTTGTTTTTTAAATTGTCATTCCAGCTTATGTAACAGCGTTTCCCCTTGCGAGGGTTGTTTGATTGATTTGAACCTTTTAAATCCCTTTATTCTACATTCAACATCACTTGATAAGACACCAGAAGTGTTGAAACAAAATGGCTATTATTGTAGTGGTTTTATAACATGTTTATTTTATAGTTTTCGAATATATATATATATATATATATATATATATATATATATATATATATATATGGTTGATGAATCGGAGAGCCGAGTTAGAATTACAGTCGAATCCATTACATTCACTTACGTGTGCCTGAATCCTCTTCTTCTCCAGGGTTCTATAGTCCTGGATGTCAACTAACCTACGAGAAGATTGCGTCCAGCATGAAACAAACTATGGCCTCTAAGTGTTGACTTCTATGTTCACTTATATATATATATAATATATATATATTCATTTTTCCCAGTCAGCTTCAGGAGTCGGAATATGTCAATCACCATTCAGTGATGATTCCTATATCCACTGTCTCTCTCCTCACTTTCTCTCTCTCTCTCTCTCTTTCTTTCTATATATATATATATATATATATATATATATATATATATATATATATATATATATGTATGTATGTATAATGAGAGAGAAACGCTTATCTCGAATATTGAGCACTCTTCCTTAGTAATCGTAATCTCTATCTCATACATATGTATATATATATGTGTGTGTGGGTGTATGTACATTTATATATATGTGTGCCGAAAATGTTGTAATAACAAGAACTAGGATAAAAACAATAATTATTCGCATATAAATTATATATATATCAGAGAGAGATTATGATTACAGAGGGGAGATTGCTCATTATTCGAGATAGAGCATCTATAGATATAGACAGTGTGGACATTGGTATCAACATTGCATGATGATTCTCATTATATTCCGACTCCTGAAGCTGATTTTGAAAATTATATATATATATATATATATATATATATATATATGTTTGTGAATCTGGCTTTCACGCTTTTGCGATAATCAGACAGATCGCAAACTCATATGACTGAATATGTTAGCTCCATCACTGATATTGAGCACTTTCCAATAAGTACTCCACATACAATATATATATATATATATATATATATATATATATATATATATATATATATAGTTTTAAGATATGTTATATTTATCGGTTAAAGTGCTTCTTAATATGAGCGATAGGGCGCATGTAAAATCATTGGATATTGAAGTCAACACCCAGACTCGACAGTCTGTTTCATACTTTAAAACAATCTTCAGGTCATATATATATATATATATATATATATATATATATAAAGAAATACAGTCTTAAGATTTATGTGATAAAGTGCTCAATATCAGAGATAGAGCGTGTGTAAATATAAAAGTGAACATAGAAGTCAACACTTAGAGGCGACAGTCTGTTTTTACATGCTATATGCAATCGTCAGGCCACGATACACACATATATATATATATATATATATATATATATATATATATATATATTAGTGCAGTGTTACATTTGATCAGATGAAGGAATGTGGCTCAGGCTGTTACATTTTTGCACACTTTGTACTAATTATTTTACAGAAAGTTGTGAATGAGAGAGAGAGAGAGAGAGAGAGAGAGAGAGATTACGATTACTAAGGGAAGTGTGCTCAATATTGAAGATAGAGCATACATGAGAAAAATAGATAGTGAAGACATAGGAACCCTGACTGATTATATTCTGAAGCTGATATATATATATATATATATATATATATATATATATATATATATATATATATATATATATATATATATATATATATATATATATATATATATATATATATATATATATATATATATATATATATATATATATATATATATATATATATATATATATATATACAGGGCACTTTCGAGGCGGTGTAATGGTTAGCAAGCTTGTCTCGCTAGAACATTTACGACTGAGTAGTGAGTTCGATCCTCACTGGGTGCCTCATATTTTCGGCCTTGTGCCACATCTAAGCTATGCTTGGAAAATCACTATGTATATAATGTCAGCTAATTGAAAACAAATTATAATATAAAGAAAAACAAAAGCTGTTTCATAATACAACAGATTCCCAAGAGTATTAATGGAGCAGATAATTTCGCCTCTCGCCCGTTTCACACGCCTCTCCTGTCTTTTTTAACAATAGTTCTTTATCCGTCCATATTTAGGGCTGTGATTTCTGTTCCTTCTTTCATTCCTAGAAGCCCCTTCCATCTTAGTGTTTTTACCTCCTTGTTTGGGGCGAATTAATTTTAACAAAATAGGATTCTTCTCCGATCTTAACGTCTTGAAGACTAGTTACAATTGTCATCTATCCTGCGCTTCTTGCTCCCTCCCTGTACGCTCTTAAAACAACCTCGTTCAATAAACCTCTATCTTGAGTGGCTCTTTGGCCTTGTATTTAGTGAAAATTAGTTAAAATAAACAGTCAGGACATAATTTTATAAAATTTATTACCCTCTCGACGACACCCCAGACATAGTAGTCCTGGTGAATTAGTAATTCACATATTGTTGGGGGTGCCTTGATCGTGAAAATTCCAGACCAGCTACTCTTGATTCACATAGTCCATGTAGAACAGATCTAAGTTCCTTTGTGACACTTGCGCTCAACCCAATGATCCTCGCTACAAGCGGTGGCACTGACCCAGGGGTCATGCAAAAAAGGGGCAACACGACATGGCCCTTATCGCTTACAGCACACAGGACCGTCACCGCAACACCGTGTGTACATCGATGAGGTCAGCTGAGAGCCAACTGTCATTGATCACCTGGCCACTTTAAAGAAGCTGGCTATCACCGAGTCCGAGTAATTGGCGTCTATTATCAGGAGCGCAGCGTTTTTTCCCCGTTCAGACGAGAATCTGCTGAATTAACCTGCTCGAGATGTCCGATCCATAATTCTTAACATTAAAATTTGACGTATGCCTAGTAACATTACGTTAGGTCGATTTAGTTTAGATCGCTAAAATATATACTTAAATATTTAGCACACACACACACACACATGCTAGATGCAATCGTCAGGCCACAGGCGGCATCTAGCATGAAACAGCCTGTCGCCTCTGAGTGTTGACTTCAATGTTCATTTTTATATTTATATTTACATACGCCCTATCTCTGATATTGAGCCCTTTATCCCAGAAATATAGCACATCTTAAGACTTCATATATATATATATATATATATATATATATATATATATATTATAAAATTAATTGAAAAATATGGGTTTCGCTTTTACAAATGTTCTAACCATGTTTCAAAATAAAGCTAAAACCCCGAATTTAATTTGCAATTGCTCAATTAAAGCATTAGTTCGATTTCATCTTCAATTCAAGCTTGAAGATGAAATTGAATTAATGCTTTAATTTAATTGCAAAATTAAATTTTTTTTTTAGTTCTTTTTTTTAAACATGGTTTTGAAACATGTGTAAAAAAAACCATATTTTAAATCAATTAATTTATAATATTAATGCTCTGTAAATTTACATTGAACACTATTTTGTAAAAAAAAAATATCTATAAGAACACCGGATTTTATATCTTACTGTTCTTTCTTTTTATTTATACACACACACACACACACACACACACACATATATATATATATATATATATATATATATATATATTTCCAAGAGGATAGAATCCACGT
>CAHIKZ030000957.1:3275000-3290000 GCA_903632075.3 Acanthosepion pharaonis | reverse complement strand
TCAGTCAAGTGGGTGCCGTTACTTTCCTTCCAAAGACTGTCGAAGACTTTCACGAAAGTTAAAAGGTTCATTTAATATGGAATGGCAGCAGTTTCTCGAAGAGTGGCATCTTTTAATTGTTCATTAGACCGTGGGAAAGGAGGGTATACCTTTGATTTCAAGTATCCCCACAGAAAAAAAAAAGCTCATGGGTTCAAACCAAATGATCGGACGGCCAACGCTGTTTCAGTTACCAATTCGTTGTTCTTGATAAACCTTTCCACAATGAAAGCTTGATGCTCATCGATCCAATTTATGTTGGCAACTGAAAACGAAATGAAACAAAATGGCATTATATATCAGTCAGTTATGTGCCATTCGTGATATACGCTTAGGCGATCATGTATCTTACGGTACATGACTGACGAGGGAGATTTTTTTTTCCCCACAGTAGGTTGCCATTTCTTTCTGCGGTAGACCAGTTGCCATCCAAGGCTATAGAACCTGGTCTGTCCTGCTATTTACCCATAGCTGGGGTGGGGAGAAGAAGAGGATTCATACCTTTTCCAAGGGTATTAACACGTCAGTCAGTCAGTTATGTGCCATGCGTGATACACGCTTAGGCGATCATGTATCTTTCAATACATGACTGACGAGGCAGATTGTTTTCCCCGCAGTCGGTTGCTATTTCTTCCTGCCATCCAAGGCTATAGAACCCAGTCTGTCCAGATATTTACCCTTAACTTGGGGAAGAAGAAGAGCATTCATACCTTTCCCAAGGGTATTATTAGCACATAAATGAATATAATGGATTCAACTGGAATTTGATTTCAAAAATAAAGACACATTTTTCGTTCTTTACTCTATATTGATTTTATTAAACTTGCAAATATGTTCGATCAGTTTGCCATACCCTGTATATCAAACCAAATCTGTTTATCATTGTTAGTTTCTAGAACTCAGAGTAGGCAATGGCTTTGTTGAATCTTTCAAAGTAAGATAATCTTTTTTTGCAGTGTTTTTTTATAAATTCATTGAAGACAGAATTCTTCTCTCTTTATTGGTAATTATAATCATAACCGTTTCCCTATAAGGAAACATTTGGCATTCTTTGACCAAGCAGTTAGTACTGTTTTCGGTTGAGATTTATAAAATCTTTCTCTTGAAACAATTTTTCAGGAAACCAATTTTCTCAATCCCAGTAACTGTTATCGCTCTTTCCAGTACTTATAGCGGTTTCCTTCCTAAGCATTTCTTTGAAGTCGTGTGGAAAGCTAACAACTTGATAATATGATTATTTTCACTTTGAGTTACATGTTCTATCCATTTTAGTTGTTGCTGCTGTCCTGAAAGTCCTCAAGGAATGTAGTTTCTGTTATTGGGTACAGTTCTTTGGAAATGGTCCAATGTTCTAAAGAACACACACACATACACACTGAATAGTTTCGTGACGACTGCAGTATTTACAAATTCCTACATGCACACTCACATCATACTAGTGTGTGTACTTGTGTGCATGTGTGTAGAAACACTAGTCGGTATTAAAACGTTTCTTCTCCTGGCCCACTTTCCCAAATCAATATTCCAGTGACCAAATATCCGAATGTTGATCCGATTTTGCTAAGTGGGTCGGGCCGAGAACTTTTCAACATCTGTTTTTACGGATCATCAGTTGTTTGTGTGTCATTTAAAACTGAAAAAATATGTTCAATTGTTAGAATATTTTTTCCACATAGAAATCTTACTTATTTGACCCATATATGAGGGGGTGGTATAAATTCATATCTTTCACGAGTGTATTTGCACACAAATGAATGTAATGGAATTCAAACTCAGCTCTCCAATTTATTATTCCGAGCTATAATATATATAATGTATATATATATATATATATATATGTAAGGAGATGTTGAAAGGGTGTATGGATCGTGAAATGAGTAGCAGCTTGGAATAATAAATTGGAGAGATGAGTTTGAATTCCAGTCACGTTCGTCACTTTCAGTTGTGCGCAAATAAAATTGTGAAAGATAGGAATTTATACCATCCCCTCATCTATGGGTCAAATAGTAAGATTTCTATGTGTAAAAAATATTCCAACAATTGAACATATTTTATATATTTATTGAACATATATATATATATATATATATATTTTATTTAATATATATATATATATATATATATATATATATATTCCAAAAGGATAAAATCCAGGTAGAGCTCAATGTACAGTAAAGAGCAAGAATATAATATAAAAAGGCTCAAACACTAATATTCCATGGTAATAATTAATATTAGCGTTTAATTAATTAATTAATAATTAATATTAGTGTTTGAGCCTTTTATATTATATATATATATATATATATACACACAAAATATTAATACATGAGTTAATACCATATGTATGTGAGTATGTGCACACACACACACACATATATATATATATATATATATATATATATATATATATATATATATATAATTTTACATATGTACAAAAACTGTAAGTTGTTCTTTTGAATTAGTGCTGTGAACGTTAGAATTTATATTATTTTCGTTCTCATTACATTCGGAGATATATATATATATATACACACATATATATATATATATATATATATATATATATGATAAAATATAGTTTTCAGGTATGTTATATTAATGTGTTAAAGTGCTCAATATCAGTGATAGTGTACGTAAATATAAAAGTGGACATTGAAGTCAACACCCTATCTGTGTCCTGCTTAAACACAGTCGTCAAGTGTCATGCCTGACGATTGTGTTTAGCATGGAACAGACTGTCTCCTCTGGATGTTGACTTCAGTGTCCATTTTTTTACACACACACACACACACACACACACACACACACACATACATACACACATATATATATATATATATATATATAACTCTTTTAATTTCGTGTGATTATAGATTTCTGATATCTAGCTAAGAAATGACCTTTCTATTTTCTCTCTACCCTCAAAATTGATTATTTTTCTTTCACTCAGACCTTGTTTATGATTGATAGGGTGTTCCGTATTCCCATGTAAGATTTCATTGCCAGGGGTCCATTCGAAATTCAAATACCTTTCTGAATCCGACATTTATTCAGAACAATCTTCGGCTCAGACTCCCTTGTCAAGAACTTGAGATAACGACCAGACTCACAATAATGATCTATCAATTATAGGGGCTACCTGCAATGCCACTCATCACCAACCTTTTTACCGGTTGATCAAACGCAATGATCCCTCAGTATTGCAATACAGATATGGCACCAATCTGAATGTAAATTACATCTGTGGTTTCTTTTTCCTCTTCTTACTATTCATTTGTTAGAATTACTGTTTCAATGCTTGATATGATTGTTGATTGATAGCAGCAACCGTTGGTTTATGGCAGTCGCACTAAGCATGATTAAACAGAGATCAGCATATAACTCTATTCACACTGAATCTATTTATTGTTGCCACTGCTTTCTGCATTCCGTTTAACTGCTGCTGCTGCTGCTGCTTTTCCTGACTGAAGTTTTCTCTCGAAGAACACTTCAAAACTACCTTCAGCATCTCATCATAAATGGAGGCTAGAACAAGAATTAATAAAATCATATTGAAATAAAGTAGGGAAATCACTTTAAAAAAACATCTACATCAAATTCATTGGTCGGCTCTTGGGACGTCTCCTCAATATCAACTTCACTTCATTGCATTTCAATTTACTTCATAAACAACAATTGGGGATTTCCAATTATCGAAATCTGCTGTCAGAAGCAATGATGTTAAATTCCTTTTATAATCTGTCTTCAAACAATTTCATGAGCAATTCATTAGGATCATGAGAATTTCTATTCTCATCTTTATTAGATGAAACTTTGTCATTAATATAAATTTTTGATAAGTATTTATTTTCATTTTTATTGGCCAAATCATTCTCTAACATTAATATTAATTTTTAACATGTATTTAGATACATTTTCATTTTTCTAAGATGACATATTAGCAAACATTATTATTCATGTTTGACAAGTATTTACTTACATCTTCATATTTTATTTGATGAAGCATTGTTAGCCATTATTATTAATTGTTGACAAGTATTTATTTCCATCTTCGCATTTTATTAGATGAAGCATTGTTAGCCATTATTATCAATTGTTGACAAGTATTTATTTCCATATTCATTTTTGACTAGTATTTAATTTCAACATCATTTCTTATTAGATGAATCATTGTCAGCTCTTATTATTAATTTTTTACTAGTATTTACTTCCATCAACTACTCAATACAAAATATAGCAATATATCATGAGTATATTTTTATTACAAGTGACTTTAATAGAAACATTTTGAAATCAATACACAAAATCTTTTGTGTTTCAATACTATGATTATACTTCCTTCAGGCAATAAGTTACTTACCATGGCCTGAAAAAATACAATCATAATATTGATATATATATATATATATATATATATATATATATGAAGGAAAAAATATATATACATATATGAAGGAATATATATATATATATATATGAAGGAAAAAAAATATATATATGAAGAAATATATATATATATATATATATATATATATATTTTGAACAATAAGAAAATAAAAAAATTAAAATCTTTAGACATACTGGGTTGTAGATTAATATTCTTTCATTTTTTTTTTATTATTCCATTTAGATATATATGAAGGAAAATGTGTGTATATATATATATATATATATATATATATGAAGGAAAAAAATATATATATATATATATATATATATATATATATAAATATATATATGAAGGAAAAATATATATATATATATATATATAAAAATATATATGAAGGAATATATATATATATATATATATATATATATAAATATATATGAAGGAAAATATATATATATCTATATGAAGGAAAAAATATATATATGAAGGAATATATATATATATATATATATATATATATATATATATATATATATATATATATGAATGAAAATATATATATATTTAATGATTTTTTATGGCTATGGTGTTTATACCTGTATTTATCAGTTGTCAACGATAAAATGAATGCAACTAATTTTTAATTTACTAGTATGTCTTTTCATCTTGTTTCTATTGCTTTTTTTGCCCTAATCATCTCCAGACGAACATTCTGTGATCATTATGTATGCAACACTTTATCAGAAATAAAAGATGAAACCAGTTTTTTTTTCTGTATTTCCGCTGCTTCATGCTGCTTATTTAATGACTGACATAAAATCACAGCCATGAATGCTTGATAAATAATAATAATAATAATAAAAAGAAACAGCATCAAAATTCAATGGGATCAACTTTAGAGACCGACTTGATAGTCTTTCAAAAAAAATGGATATTTTTGAGTCTTCATCAAGCTAAAGAAGAATCGAAAAATATTGATTGTTTTTATTGATTTAGAAGTCATGTCCAACTCTTAGAATTGATGCAGCATAAAATCGATCACTAACTTTATATATATATATATATATATATATATATATATATATATATAATCCCTCATCACTAGTATGGCTCAGAGTTTCATGCACAATGCAATCTTCAGGTGTTGAGTCTGCACTAAATGTCACGTAACTTGAATTTTAAAGAATATATCTGGTTATCGTAATGTTGTCACTCTTATATATTTTATTGGGATTACAGTTTTTTTTAAAATTATTTTTGATATTTTAAATAAACCGGATTTCTATATGTATGTAAAAAATATTTTAAAATTTATTTTTGAGTTGTGAATATTAATTTTTTAATTAAAGGGAGATTACTAGTTCTTATATATATATATATATATATATATATATATATATATATATATATATATATATATATATATATATATATATATATATATGTGTGTGTGTGTGTGTTTGCGCTATTTACAAATGTAAAGTTTGAAACTATGCCTTATGTCATTGATATCTCCATATATTTTTTATTTTTGAAAGTTTTCTGAATTTTCAAAATAGTTTTTTTTAAACTTGGTTTTAAACTTTTGGTATAGGGGATTTTTTTTTTTTTTGGAAGCACCTGCTCAAACATTGGCACAAAGTAATTATTTATCTTATATGAAATGTAAACTGATATATATATATATATATATATATATATATATATATATGTAAATGTATACTGATATATATATATATATATATATATATATATATGTCTGTATGTATGTATGTATGTATGTGTGTGGTTAAATTTTTTGTTCATTAGTTATATATTAATTTGATTTTTAATTAAAAATTATATCTGTTTTCCATTTTTAATTGAAATAAATTTGTTTGTAAAAAAAAAAATGTCTTCTTGCACAGAACAACTAATTCCAATAACTTGGTAAAAAGTCAGGGATCGATTTTTCACTCTCTCGATATTATGAACAGGACGCCCTTTTCTAAAATGATAACAAATCAATATTTTTCAATTCTTACAAATATTGTGGCCCAAGGAAGATCTAAAGAATACTAATTTTTGAAAAGATCATTTTCTTAAAAATAATATGTCTCTATTTTTTATGAATGGAACAACCTATTTAAATAATGTCACAATCGGTCCACATTTCTCCCTGCTCTTTTGAACAGGAGTAGAGGTTTATCCCTTGTTTGCTGTTTAGTATTGGGTTTCCAGTTCCCTCTAAAGCTTTTTTCTTCTCTTTCATTTCTGGTGGCCACTTGTGCCTTGGTGAGATTATCTCCTTGCTTGGGGTGGTACCTATTACTCTGTAACCCTCTGCCTGTGTGGCTCTTGGGCTTTGTGCTGGGTGAACATCATTGTACAGAAAAGTAAAGAATTAACAAGTGGAAATGAATCATCAAAGAAATTTGGATTTTTTCCTTGTGTTTTTTTTATTTATTTTGCTTCCAGAACAGTCATTAAAATTCACTAACCAAACTCCTGACTCGGTTATTAAGGCTATGAAGGGATTTTATTGTTTACCTCAGGGCCAGCCCTAAAAACTGCAGGTCCCAATTGGAAACATTTGGATGAATATGATTGAATGGGTGAAAGAACAACAACAAAGAGGCACAGTTACTTAGAGCAACAAAAGACAGGAAATTCTTAGGAGAATCATGATTTGCTAATATCCTGAAAGAACATTGAAAATAAAGGAAAATTATTTAATTCAAGTACACTTAAATATTTTAAAATAATATATCAGAATATTTATAAAATAAAATAGTAACTTTTTAAAGAATTCAGTAACAAGTTAAAATTAGTGTTTTCTCCGAAAAATCATGTTAGGGAAATGTTGCAATGTATTCTGGTCTTTGATAAGACTTGAGTAGGTGACTCTAGTGTGAGAACCTTTAGGCACGGTGTCCAATTAGAGGCATGTTGTCCAATAAGAGGCACAGTGACTAATGAGAGGCATTGTGTCCAATTAGAGACATCATGTCCAATTAGCGGCACAGTGTCCAGTTAGCTCAAAAACAGTCCTGATCTGTTGTTCTTAAAAGTAATAAAAAGATTTATGCAATTTACCTTGAGTTGCTTATGTTCATAGTTTATTTAATCCATATTTTTCTGGTGTCAGTTTAAACTGACTCTTCTTCTTTTCCATATATAAATTATTATTATTATTATCTATAAATTTGGAAAGTGAAAATTCCATTGAAATATTCTGAAAATTTTCAAAATTTTATTTGGAAGTAAGAAAATATAAATCTTAAACAAAAAGGGCACAATATATTTAAAAAAAAATGGCATCTGTTTAATTCATACCAGATAATCCATACACATATCCTATAAACTATAATTTTGGCAAGTGAAAATTCCACTGAAATATGTTGAATAATCTCCATGTTTTTATCTGGAACCAGGAAAAGATGAAATTTAAGCAAAATGGTTGCAATATATCAAAAAAAGTGCCTGTTTAAACAGAAAGATATGAGTTAATCACAGTTACGGTGTTTAGTTGCATATTGCCTCTCATTTATTTTAATTTAATATTCACATTTTTATGGTGTTTGGCTAGATACAAGTACTGATAGTCTATGATTCTGGGTAAGCATTAGCTTTCTAAATACTGATAGTCTGTGGTTTAAGCCCTTTTAAGTATTGATTCATTCATATTTATGGTTTATCAACCCTTTGCAGGTTATTCAAAGCCAGAAAATATTTTCTAGATCATAAGAATTTTTTTTTTTGAGATAATGGTTTAGCGATTTAATTTTTACTAACTGTAACTGATGGAAGAAAAAGTGGATTTATACCTTTCTCAAGGTGTAAGTGAATATAAGAAACCCAACAGGAATTGAAACCTGGCTTGCTGAGTAATAATTCTGAGCCATTATCCATTACACTGCTTGCACATCCAAGCTTACAGCACCTGGTATTCTCAAGTAATCCCACATCTAGGTACTGACCAGACTTGATGTTGATCATACGGGAGCCGGTGTTTCAAAGTGGTGTGGCCATAAGCCCCTTTTGAAGGTGAAAACTGGGTGGACTTTTATACCATCAAAACAATATATATCCGAATAAAAGATCAAATAATTCAAGGAATGATGAAAACATACTATCCCTAATTTCAAACAACACTGAAAAGGTCAAAGAGCACAGCAACCAAAAACCAGCGACCAAATTAAGAACCAGAAGGATGCTCCCAGAACAGTGATAGTATTAGTAATAATAATTCTGTTCAACATGATTCTTTACTTGATTTGTTCCTTACCTCCTCTCCTGGCTCTTGTCGAGTCTCACGACTCTGTCAATTTCAATCAAGCTGTAGTGTCTATCGATGTTTCTTTTGACTCATTTATTAGACATGGGCCCCATATTCTTAAGACTTCTTCCTATTACTAGTGTCCCCATTGGGATTCATTTCATGATTTTCTACATGATACTCCTTGGAGTAAAATTTTTAAACTTCCTATTGAGAGTTGTGCTACTAAGGTTTCTTTTTGGTTAAAACCTGGCATCAATGCTTTTGTGCATCTCAGAAATACCAAGTGAGGCCACAATCTTTTTGGTTCACCACTTCCTGGTCAGCTGCTATAGCTCACAAAAATCACTTTTTTCAGGCTGTATCTACATGATAGTTCTAATTACAACAGACACGTCTTTGTGTCCCACTCATAATAATTGTAAATGTCTCTTCTATGTCACTGATAGAGTAAGACACTGGATAGATTCTCACAAGTTTGCTTTTCGTTATTACTGGTAGTTGCGTAATAGGGTTTTAAATAAGGATACTTCTCTATCACTTGTCTCTTCACTCAGTTTGAGGTGTTATTATCATCTGCTGATAAAGCAGCATGCCTTGCACGTAAATGCTCTTCCAACTCTACTCTCTATTGATCTAGAGTATCTTTGCATGATTTTTCTCATAGAACTGTTTCTACTATGTGATTTGCAAATAACTCTGTCCATGGATTCTGTCATATTCTCTAAACTGGATCACTACAAAGCATGCAAACCTGATAGCATCCCTGCAATAGTGAAAGAAATGACATGACTCTTATTCTCTCTAAACTCTGCAATAAATGTGTTGCTTATTGCTTTCCTGCTTGTTGGAAATCCTCTTCTGTAGTTCTTAGTTTTAAGAACTCCGTGGAACTGTCTGATCCTTTCTTACTGTCGGCCTATTAGTATTCCGCCTCTTTTTGACAAAGTCCTAATGGTTCTAATCAACTCTGAATTGGTTAATCAGGGTCTGCTTTCAAACCAAACCATGTATTTCATTTCTCTAGGTTGACTGCTGATATGTTAACGGTTATTGTTGAAATGATATGTATATAAATCTCTCCATGGTTTTTGCTATCATCCTCACACTGGATCCTTAAGAAATGTTCTCCTGAACTAGGTCCTGTTCTCTCTAAACTCTACAATAAATGCCTGGCTGTCTCTTGCCTCCTAGCCTGTTGGAAATCCTCTTTAGTTCCAGTCTTTAAGAACTCAGGCAATTTGTTCCTAATTTTCATTAACAACCTTCTTGGTTTTATCTTGACTTCAGTATCTATGCTGATGGCACAACTATCTGGTAAAATCTGTTAGGTTTGATAAGGTCAAATTGGCAGCTGATCTTAAAATGGCATTCAGTCTGTTGATACTAGAGGCCCTAATCAACGCTTCTCCAGATTAAATGCTGATGTGTCAATAGTTATTGCTGAAAGAGTCTATCAAGCTTTAGATAAGAATGAAGTTTTTGTTGCTTTTGAAGGTGTTTGGGTTTGGCATATTGCTCTTCTTTACAACTTAAAGGGTTATGACAAATTTTTGATTTGATTCAAATCGCGAAATGAAAGTTGTCTCGAATGGACACTCTTCTAGATCTTACGCTAACGTTGGTGTCCCACAGAACTCTATCCTTGGGCATACTTTATTCCTAATTTTCATCAACAACCTTCTCGATTTTATCTTGACTTCAGTATCTATGCTGATGGCACAAATATCTGGTAAAATCTGTTAAGTTTGATAAGGTTAAATTGGCAGCTGATCTTAAAAAATGACATTCAGTTTGTTGTTAAGATCCAGAGATGGATAAGCAATCCGATTGGCCCTGATCTGGCATCTCGTCTACAGTCGCTCTCTCACAGACGTGCCATTGCCTCCCTCTGTCTTTTCTACAAATTCTTTCACAGCAACTGCTCCGACAAGCTACTTTCGCTAGTTTCCAGACTGCATGAATTCAAGTGTGCTACTAGGCTAGGCATCACCGTCCCAACCTTTCACTGTCAGAACAGTTAAATGTGACTGTCTCTTCTACTCCAACAGCTTCATGTCTCGCACCTTCCGTCTGTGGAATTCCCTTCCTATTACTTGCTTCCCTGATAGCCATAATCTCAAACTATTCAAATGTAATGTCAATCGACATCTCCAGATGCCCTGACCTATTACCTGTCCTCCTCTTCATCCTTTCCTCCCTCATGCCTCTTTACTCTCACTCCCACTCTGTAACCCCTTGCGTACTAGGAGCATCCTGTCTTGCTTGGAGTGAAATCCTTAAAAAAAAAATGGGACAAGAAATGGCATATTAATTTTAATACCTCCAAAACAAAACTGCTCTCTTTTAATCATCTTAAAGAAATGGTTTTGCCTTCCATTAGCATGGCTGATGCTAACCTTCAGAGGAGTAACTCATTGTGACTTCTCAAACAAATGATGTGGAACAATTATATTGAATCAGTTATTGATTCTACTGTATGGAAAGTTCTTTCACTCTGTCATTTTAGATAAGTTTTCATGTCAGAATCTTTCTTACACTTTTATAAGTCTACCATTCATCCATGCATTGAATATTGCTGTTACAATTGGGCTATGTATCTAGAGATTCTTGACAAAATCCAATGAATCTGGAATGTTATTTCCAGACCTAACACGTTGGCTTCAGTCACTTTCTCACCAGCATAACATTGCTTCCCTGAGGCTTTTCTATTAATATTTTTGTGGTAACTCTTCTGATGAGCTTTCTTCTGTGGTGCCTCACTTTCAGGAACTGAAGTGTAATACTAGATTGGAAGCTAGGTCTCACCATTTTACAGTTGAAAATGCTAAATATAACCATGTTCTCTTGCAATTCTTGTTTGTAGAACTGCTTCTTGCTTTGATCTTCAAAATTTAAATGCAATATCAATCATCATCAGTTATCACTTTGAATTCTATTCCTTCATTGTTTTCTCTCTTTGATGATGATTTTCACACATTCTCTCACTCTCAATGACCACTTGTGTCTTAGTGGCTATATTGCCTTGATTGGGTTGAAATGATTAAAAAAAATTTTATCTGAGAATATCAGACCTTTTTTTCTCAGAAAATAGAAAATGTACACAGATATAATAAAGAAGTAATTAAGATTTAATTAAATATAATCTAAGGAAATTACCTGATCCAATGGGATATAAATCCTTCACAATTTAGCTTTGGATTTAATATTACAATATTATTGATTTCAGTTTGGTACAAAGACTGGTGGTTTATATTAATTTGCAAGATATCTCAACTTTGTATGTTGCAAAAGTCATTTCTAAGCCTGTTTGGGAGCATAAATAAGGGCTCTTATATATCAAATACAATAGTTATCAATTGATCTTTTACCTGAGCTACACAGATTGTAATCTAAATGTTTATTTCATATATTTTAGGTTTATTTTATACAGTTCATAATAATAGCATATTTGTTGGTATATAAGAAGGCCGGAGAGCATATCTGCCAAAAACCAATGATGAAACTAACAACAAGAACGTTTTTATAATAATAATAATAATAATATTAAATCTGAGGGCATCAGAGACATTTTCTTGGAAAGGCAATATCAAATGTAGACAGTTATAAAAACGGAAAAAAATTAGGACTGACTCAGATACCAGTTCTGGAAATTGATTCATTCAATGCGATATAAATCTACCACAAATAAGATTTAGATTCAATACGACAATATTTTGGATTTCATCTTGACTCAAAAATTGTTTTCTTCTGCTATCAACCTACCAGATACCTCAACTTCAAACATGAGAACCAGACGACATATTTGGCTTTATTTTGAGATATAAATAAGGATTTTTATATATCATCAAATACAGTATGTAAGTCTCCCAGCATTTAGATTTAATATGACAATATTCTGGACGTCAGCTTGATGCAAGTACTGTTGATTTATGGTATCTTAGAAAACATTAGCCTGCCAAATTCACATAAAAAATCCAGAAGATATTTTTGAGCCCTTTTAGAGTAGAAAATATATAGCAGCATGCTTAATATACCGTCAAATAAAGTAGTTCAGATAATTAATATTTTATCTGTGCTTTATAGATTTTAATGTTAAAGTTTAGACTTATTCATTACTTAACAGATCATAATAATACCGTATTTTTTATGCATAAAACCTATAAACAATTTGCATTTAACATTCAAGTTACAGTGTTCGTCTCTAGCATCTGAGTAAATGACCCAGGAGAACTTTTTAGGAATTTGATAATATTTAATCTAATGACATTAGGCACACTTTCTCAGAATGCCTATATGAAATACATATGATTGTGATTTAGTTGTGAATTAGTTGGATGTTGTCTCCAAGAGGTTTTAAGTATAGCTCTCAGCATCCAAGTGTAGGTTCCATCAAGCTTAGACTCTAGGGCAATCATTCCCAATGTGGGGCACATGGTAATATTTTGGTGGAGCATGCGTAGAATGTGTAGGCAATTTGATAATGAGTTATTAACAGTGAATTGTTTCCAAGTGAGTCTGAGTGAGAGTCTTAATGTTAAGGTATGTTAATCCATACGATGCATATACAGTATGCATACATAAGAATATTTTATGTGTATGTACGTACGTGTGCAATTGGAATACATGTATGAATTAAATATTACAGAGATGCACCAGAATTTTAGAAATATGCAAGTCAGGCATGGCCCAAAATTGGTTAAGAACCACATCTCTAAGGCTTCAGTTAATGTCCTGGCAGTGGCACCATACATTAAAACTGCCTCTACAGTGACAAGAAAGTAACTCTATTTGGGGTTGTCTCATAGATCAGATTTCCAGACTCCATCCATTTTATTCAAAGCGACCCAGCAATGTGAATTTTCACTTTCATTTCAGTAGAACTTATCTCACTTTCTTAATATATAAAAGACTAGCAGCATGGCCCGGCGTTGCTCATGCTTGATTCAAAAATCATACAGCAATCGCTATCACTTGACTTAAAATATTTTTGCCCTTCCTTGCCTTTAAAGGAGTGCCCTTTGCCTTGCTGATGTTGCTACATGCCTTACTTCTTGCCTATCTCATACTGCGAATTTTTTCTAAGCTCTATACTAAACATTAAATCTGTTACAAAAAAGAACTAAACAAAATGAACACAAAATGATCAGCTTTAAAAAAGGACTCATAACTGGAAAAACTGAATGAAAAAAGAATGTTAACAACAAATAGTCTTTCACACCCAACCCAGTTCTGTGGAATCAGAATCAACATTGAGTTTAAGCAAGCAAATGAGCCAATTGGAGTAAAGTGCCATGTAGATTTAAATTTTTCCCACTTGTGACGAATGCAGCTATTGATTTTTTTGCATGCTAGCACGCTAGTTAACATTCATGTCAGTCAGCTGTTGGCTCTCACGCTGACCAATAGAATCTTGCTGTCTATTTGTGGCAGCCAGCTATTGGCTCTCACACTGGCCAGGGGAAAATGGCTTCAAACTACATGAAAACTGCCGTAGAAGCATAAAAAAATCAATTATTTCCACTATTGATGGGAGTTGGAAAATGCAAAGTTGGTCTTGGCCATTCCGCTAACTTGGAGCAAATTTTGGTGCAATTCCGTTGAAAATTGCGGCCGTGCATTCGTTACACACACACATCCTGCCTTTTATAGATAGAGATATACAAATATATTATATAAATCCACTGCCATTTAGATTTAATGTGACAATATTCTGGATGTCAGCTTGATATAAGTATTACTGATTTATGGCATTTTTAGAAAGATTAGCCTACCAGATATCTTAACTTCACATAGAAAATCCTGGAGGAATTTTTGTGCTCTTTTAGAGTAGAAAATAGTGTAGGAGTGTTACTATACCATCAACTACAGTCGAGATAATTGCTATTTTATCTGGGTTATACTGCTTTTAATCTATTAAAGAAAAGACAATAGGAAAACTGTTGTTTTAGCCGACGCGTTTTGTCCAATGAATTGAATTTATTGAAACAAATATCTGTAAACAAAAGCAAAATGTCATTAGCCACTAGAAGAATTTAGAAACACTGTTGTATATTCATATAGTCAGCTGAAAAATTACGTTAATTACTTTATGTTCAAAGAGAATATTTTCACATGCAGAAATATTGTTTGTATTGTTTTACTGGTGGATTCAACCATTTTCTTTTGATTTCTTGATATATTTGATGTGTATGTTACCTTGGGAGAGTGGTGATTCAGTTAGGAAAGGTGTTTCAATAAATTCATTTTGTTTTTTTTTTGTTTTTTTTGTTTTTTGCAATAATGTTCACCCTGTACAAGACCAAGA
>CAHIKZ030000957.1:3200000-3270000 GCA_903632075.3 Acanthosepion pharaonis | reverse complement strand
TTAAGGACTTTTGATAGACCTCTGGGTTGAGTCAGAGACCCCGTGGGAAGATGAATGGAGGTATAACGTCACTATCACTAGTGATCACTCCAAACACCATGATGTTGACTGGATATTTGGTTTTCATCACTCTCAGTACATCTTTTGGGCATGGATATATATTATATATATATATATATATATATATATATATATAGAGAGAGAGAGAGAGAGTTATAGGAAATTTTTTTCTAAGCATGGTCAGCACATTGTGACCGTGTTCATTGTTAATGGTATTGAGTGTTGGTGTTTTCTTTTTTATTGTTAGGGCTTCCATTATTTTTTATCTTTTTGACATATATATATATATATATATTGATGTGATGAAATAACCTGCCACCCCCATGAGTGGTGGCACTATAGGTGGTAACCACCTATAAGTATGCGTGAGGGCAGCATATGGTAGAGTCGAGCTGAGACCTGCGAGAACTCGTGGCCTTCTAATAGCAGCAAGCACTAAACTGTACTTCCTTGCTTGTTGTACTGGTTTCTACAATAAACCTGTTACTATTTATCCACCATGTTTGTCCGTTCCATATTCCTATTAGCACAGAATATAACAGTCTTCAAAGATACCTTGAAACTGTAGACAGGATGACAATCTGTGTCAAAGAGTATGAAAGAAATAAACTTGCACATAAATATTACTTCCTTACTTGTTGTAATAGTTTCTACAATAAACCTGTTACTATTTATCCACCATGTTTGTCCATTCCATATTCCTTTTAGCACGGAATATAACATATATATATATTGACAAGTTCTATCCAAATTTTTATTAACTTTTCAAATTTTTGACCAGAAGTTATATGCTAACTTTATTGTCCTCTTCTTGCTTATGAAATTCTCTTTTGGTATCTTGCTTTCCCGCCAACTTTGATCTTCAAAAATTTAAATGCAATTATCCACTTTTTTCTTGAAACTGTCTTCCCTCATGAGAAAAATTCTTGGTGATAAAGCCATCATTCTAGATAAATCTAATTGTTAATGTTATAGAAACTCTTTATATAAAAACAATTCAAGCGAAGCCCCAGCCTTGCTTTATTTAACAATGGCAGTAATAATTTGATGGCTTTTAAAAAGCACTGCAACTTGGAACCACAATCATGTTTCTCTTATACAGCTTTGAATCTCTACTACGTATGCACAACACAAACATTAAAACATATTAACAATGAACATAAAATGGCGAATGAATTGACAATACTTATACTTGTCAGTCACATTCAATGAAACGTGTGTAAAAAAAAATATAACTATTTCACTCTCTCTTTACCTCTCTCCCTCTCTCTCTCTCATATATATATATATATATATATATATATAGAAAAAGTTGCAAATTAAAAATTATAATGTTTTATTTTATGAAAGTATTTATTTATTTATATATATATTTGATATTTCAAATTGTCCTCAATTTTTCATCAGAAATAACTGTTTGTTACAAATAAATTAAAATTACTGTTTGTTAGCAAGTAGCGTCCTTCGCGAGATGCGGACATCACGTGATATGGAACGTCACTGTTCGGATATTCATATATATACATATTAAGAAAGTATACGTGGATTCTCATTATGCTATATATATATATATATATATATATATATAGTTATTCCAAAAAGATGAAACAAGTAATGCTTTGAATTAAATTATATAATAAAATTTGAAGTTTTTAGCTTCAGTTTTTGAAACATGGTATTCCTATGTAGTGAAGAAACCATATTTTAAATCAGTTAATTTATAATATTTATGCTCTGTAAATTTACATTGAGCACTGTTTTGTAAAAATAAAAATATCAATAAGAACACCGGATTATATATCTTACTGTTCTTTCTTTTTATTATAATATATATTAATACACAATGAATGAAATTTTAATTTGAATCTAAGAGAGGGATAAAAATGGGTTTAAAAAAACTTAAAATATATAGAATTTTTTTTTAAGCCTTTCATCCCAAGCAAGGTGGGAAGTCACTAGCACACAAGGGGTTAAGTTATATTAATTTCAAATTAATGCTTCCCTCTTCGTAAAAACCCAAATTAATATCATAGGGTTAATATCCAGGTTTAATTCTATAAAACCTTTTCCCTTTAAGACTAATACATTCCACCCTCCCCTAACTACTTTCTTGTGCCTTTTGTCTGACTGAAACATTGAAATGGATAAATTCTAAATAAGTTTTCGACATTTTTTTTTTGTAGCTTTTATAGTTAAATTTCTAATTCCAACACAAACTCAGTCTATATACAGGGGTTGAATAAGACTGGCAAATTTTATTTTTTGTTTACTGAAATAAGCTTTTTCTCCATATCAGGTGATTTTGGATTTTATTATATATTAGTTTCTGCTCTGTATAATAAATACATTGAGCTCTTTTTGTGGATCAGTTTTAATATTTTATAGTATTTTATAATATTTTTATTTTTACTAGGATCCACTTGGATATATATATATATATATATATATTTATATATATATATAAGATAGTATAGCCATAAGAATCAACACTCCATGGTGACTGTTGGTTTTATCTATGGGATCTAGATAGCTATGTTCACACTATCTCTAATTATAAACACTCCAATATTGAGCATTTCTTCCTTATAAAAATAGTAAATTCTAAACATGTATATACAGTGTAACCTGGATATAAGAGAGTTGCCGGGACCGGAGAAGAAGTCTCTTATATCCGGGTTTCTCTTATATCCGGGTTTGGTCTGTTTTATATACATTAACACAGGCTCTAATTTGAGACCAGAGAAAATCTCTCTTATATCCGGGTTTCTCTTATATCCGGGTTACACTGCATATATATATATATATATATATATATATATATATATATATATATTGACTCCTATCAAAGAACAGCCTGAGTCGTTATCCAAGTTTCACACCATCTTCAGATGACTAGAAAGCATTCTAATCATCTGAGGATCACCTGAGTATGAAACTTGCATAACAACTTGAACTGTCCTTTGGTAGGAGTTAATGTTGTGAAGTGTTTTTTGGTCTACCTAGGTAATCTTGGTATTGACCCCTTTTCTTTATTGAATAGGTAGGTGTTTTCCTTTTGGTCTTTTTCTCTTTTCTTTCCTTGTCCATAGTTTCCTCTTGATTAGGGTGTTACTTCTTTTGGCAAATTGTCTGCTGGTTTCACTAAGTATTTGGTTTTCCTTTTTATATATATAGATAAATATATATATATATATATATATATATATATATATATATATATTTGAGTGTGCAGCTTATATTTTATATCATAAAGAAACAATTCATACAAAGAATTAATTAGCAATGTTAATGTAATTAATAATGAAATCACTTTGCTAACAAGGCTTAATGAGATATTAACTTACTATCAATTCCTTGAATAATAAGATCCTTGTATTCAAGTTGTTGCCGGCTAAATACATTCAACAATTTCAAATTGTCATCCACAGCAAATAATCAGAAACTTAAATTCTGTGGAAAACTACTAAGATATATTACTCTACTAATTGGAACTTTATTAAGTCTGTCACTTTAACAGGTAAATACATATAACAAGAAAACTTTGTAGATTTATCAATTTTCAAAATTCAAGCAAAATTCTCCCTTGATTGATTATGAATAAGAATTCTAGCATTGTGGCATCACACTACAAAATATATATTTAACTGTCAATAAACAGCATATTTCAAAAAAACATCTTTCGATCTACACATATTTCATCTTAGTGTTTGCCTATGTACGGGAATATTGCGCCCTGAAGATGACAATTTGAAATTGTTGAAGGTACTTGGTATGTGTCTTCCATCCAACAACATCTCAAATATAAGGATCTTATTATTCAAGGAATTGATAGTAAGTTAATGTCTCATTAAGCCTTGTTAGAGAAGTGATTTCACTATTAATTACATTAACATTGCTAATTCTTTGTACAAATTGTTTTATGTTGCCAATCTGTGTGTATTAGACTCTTTTGATGATGTAAAAACAGAATAGTCTGTTATTTTATTTTCATTTATATCTTGAAGTTAACAATTGAAAATGCTGAACACCAAGTTATTTTATTGCCACAACAAGTCTATACAAGAAATATTATGTTAAAATAACTGAACCATAAGAACTGACATTATAGATAAATAAACCTTTAAAGTAAGGTATTTTTTAATGTATATATTTAAAGGATTATTTAAAAGTACATATATAAAGGAATTTTTATTGCTTTGCTTGGGATGAAATGATAAAATATATATATATATAATAATGGACTGTCCCATTGGTTTCGACGTATGAGGATCTGACAGTTTAATTGTTTCAATTATAAAATTTTCTGTGATAATCTTAAGTGGCACTTAAGACCCACTACTGATTTACAAAGGAGGCCACATATGGAACAAGAGTGATGATTGTGGGATGAGATCACTGTTAGATTAGCTGACCTTTTAGATCTTACTCTCACTTTTTGTAGACGATTCCGACAAGCAGACTGAAAACTACTGAATTCACTAAAATACATTGATCCCCATTCTACCTGCTCCAAGGCTAAGCACACAAGGGTGTTATGTGGTATATTGACAGCTGGCAAGTTGCTCTCCAGCTTGTCTTTGTATCTTAGCCATGGGCGTCCTACATTCCTCTAGTCCTCATCTAACTGGCTGTATATTAGGATCTTGGGTATTCTGTCATAAGACATTCTCAAGACATGACCAGTCCATCATAAGTGACACACACACATATATATATATATATATATATATATATATATATATATATATATATAATATTAATGCTCTCTAAATTTACACTGAGCACTATTTTTGTAAAAATAAAAATAAAAATATCAATAAGAACACCAGATTGTATATCTTACTGTTCTTTCTTTTTTATATATATAGAAAACAACTCCGAAATAAAAATAGAATTTAAAAGAGAGTGTAAGCATGTGTATATTTACCAACTTACACTCTCTCCAAATTCTATTTTTATTTCCGGAGTTGTTCTGTTTTCTTTTTGAATTTGTAGGTCTGATGAATTGGATCGTATTTACGATTCCAATGGAATAAATTATGACCATGGAATATTAGTGTTTAAGCCTTTTTTTATATCCTTACTCTGTCCTGGATATTGAGTTCTACCTGGATTCTATTCTCTTGGAATTTTTTATTCAAAAAAATATACATGTATGTGTATGCACTTATGCATGTGTATATTTACCACTAATATTAGCTATATATATATATATATATATATATATATATATATATATATATAATATGTGAAAATTTCTTGAAGATGGAACAGAGCTTATTTTAACTCAATTTAATTTAAATAATTATATTGAAGTTTTTCGGCTCTTGTTTTGAAACATGAGACTTCTTATGTAGTGTTTTGGAATCATATTTTTAAATAAATAATTATATATATATATATATATATATATATATATATATATATATATATATATACATTAAGAATGCTTATAAACTTCAATCTTCCATGAATCTCGTACATTCGTAAATTCGACCTTGCCTACCGAGCGCCTCCTTTGTGGCCGAAGTCGGTTAAAGGCAAATCAGCGTAAATGACGGTTCCAGATAGGATGCAGGTTCGAATCCTGTCAAAGGACGAATATTTTCTATGAAAATTTCTCAGACATTCAGGCTGGTAAATGTTATTTAATACTGTTTATTATAAACAGAGCATTTACTTAAATACTTGTATCTATAAAAGAATGTTAAACATAAAAATGTCTTTTTATATATATATATATATATATATATATATATATATATATATATATATATCCTCTACCTATACAAAATCCAGATCAGGTCAAAACTCCTTTCTCACATGCCAACCATCTTATAAATTAAGTCATTTTTTTTCTAATTGATCTCTTTAGCTTTAAGTTGAAACGATGATCCCTCTTGCTGTTGTGACCGCCTGGTCCAGTTTTCCTCTCTACTGTTCTCTTTTTTTAAGACTCATTCACTGTTCTCTTGGTTGTTCTTGAATGAACTTTAAAGATTGAAGCTAGAGCATGAACGTTGGTATCATTACTAAAGGCCTGAATGATCTTTTTCCTCTCACCATTACTCATTTGGAAAAACAATGATGCTGACACAAAATGATTTTAACCTGTTCTCTTTCTAGCTGAATTACTCAAAGGGTTTTTCAGTGATTCGTACAATAAATGCTAAATGCCTTATCTGAAAACCTGGAAAAAAGAAAATCAATTAGTTTAGTGGTTTTTTAGATATTAAATATTTTGTGGGATGGACATTTACGTGGTAACACGATTTGGACAATTTTGTTGTTACACCCAGCCTCTTTATTGTAATATTTACAATGCTTCAGCCCGTTGTATGCTCCGGCCTTCTTCAGGTGATATACGTTAGAAATTTGAACCAAATCCTTTATTTCAATCATGGGGGTAAATTTTTCTCATTCCACATGCCATGCCTTTTCTGGATATCTCAGTTTCAGTTAATTCCCTTGAGTAAATTAACTCTCAAAGTTCATTGTTCACCTCTGCTGTGGCCAAGGATTGAACTTACAACTCTTTCAGTCAAGTCACTTGATTACGTCATACAATGCTTTTATCCACTGTGTCATGTTTTCTTGGAGACACGTTGCTGTGGGAAATAACTGCAATTGAGATATCCAGAAAAGGCATGGCATGTGGAACTAGAAAAATCTACCCCGGTGGACAAAATAAAGAGTTTGGTTTGAAATTCCATCACCTGAAGAAGGCCAGAGCATAGAACAGGCTGAAATGTTGTGAATAGTACAAACTATGTAAATAGTTACAATACCTCATCTCAGAATTATAAACAGAGCCTGAAGAAGGCTGGAGTGTATAATTACTGAAACGTCAAGAATGTAGCAGTAAAGATGAGAACAATGTAAATAGTTACAATACCTCATCTCAGAAATATAGACATGTAATTAGTTGATTATAAAATCAGTTTTATTGCCTCTTCAGAAAATTGTATTCATAAATAAAGTTTTCACTTTTATTTGGAAATAACTTCAGATAAGTATTTAGGTCAAAATACACTTGACATTTGTAGCTACTTGTTATTTCGCTTACTTGTTCGTTAACCACTAACATAAAGTCAGTCCTACCTTCTTTCTTTCTGCATATTAAAGGTTTGCCTACGAGCCAACTCTGATCATTAGTGACTATCTATGCAGATGATACAACAATTTATAGGTACACCTCTAAAAATCTGGAAGACCCTGACCGTAACAGTGTATTTTTCATCTGACTTGGACAAGGTGGCTCAATAGGGAACGAAATGGCTTGTAAAATTCATTACGGACTGAACTAAACTAGTAATGTCTCACCATCACTAATATTTTTGTATACTTACTGAATCCATTTTCTATCTGTATACAGGCAGTTTGCTCCCACCATTTTTTTTTATAAGTTCCCGTGAAGAAAGGCAGTAAAACCACTGAGACGCAATGAGTTATTGGATGTGGAAGAGTTAGAACAGAAACATTGCTAAGGAACGAGAACAAAAGAGTAATCAGGAGGACAGCAGATAGCGATTGACATTCCATTTAAATTTTTACAGATTAAAGTTGGCTGGAAAGCATGGAGCAGGAAGGTTCCACAAGTGAGAAGTGTGAGAAAAGAAACTGTTAACATAGAATTTATGGTTACTTTTAGCCAGCTTGACTGTAAATTGGTGAGACCTCACTGCCAATCTAGTACTGTACTTAAATTCGAAGAATCTAGGCACTATAGTGAAGAGCTC
Source organism: Acanthosepion pharaonis (assembly GCA_903632075.3). Taxonomy (NCBI): domain Eukaryota; kingdom Metazoa; phylum Mollusca; class Cephalopoda; order Sepiida; family Sepiidae; genus Acanthosepion; species Acanthosepion pharaonis. The sequence continues at coordinate 3,262,201 of CAHIKZ030000957.1, read as the reverse complement.
ACTGAACAATTACCATAAAATTATTTATAGGATGGGCACGTAGTGGCAAACTTACAATGGTGGGAAAGTGAGTGAAGCTGATCTGCCAAATAATATTGTTGATTCTTGTTTGGAATTTATCAAAGAACTTTTGATAGCAGGAGTGAAGTGCTTGCTGAACAATTACCATAAAAGTATTTATGGGAAAGGCACAGAGCAGCAACCTTATGATGGTGGAAAAAGTGACTGAAGCTGAGCTGACAGATCAGGACCAATAATATTGCTGATTCTTCTTTGAAATTTACCAAGGAGCTCTAGATAGCAGGAGCTCCAGACAATATGTGGTAGCAATATTTTAAGAATGGTATACTTATAGATAGGTAAGATAGATAAGGAGGCATGATGGAGTAATGGATAGCGGCTCAGATTTCTACCACAGAAAGAAATGGCAACCCACTGAGAAAAAAAAAAAAATCTGCTTTGTCAGTCATATATCAAAAGATACATGATCATCTAAGCATCTATCACGCATGGCATATAACTGTATATACCAGGTTGATTATCAATAAGAAATGGTCAAAATACTGCATTCTTGTATTCAAACACATTTTAGATTCTGATTGTGGATCATTGCATTTTACAGAGTAAATAACTTTTAAAAAATGAAGAATTCTTTAAATATCTAATTAAATCCTTGCAAATTGTATTCAGAATAAAAGGCAGTTAGTTTCTCTATACAAAGTTGTCTCAACTTGCGTTTATATAGCTTTTTTATTTAATCACTTGCTTATTAAAGTAAATGAAAGATTCTCTGATATGAAATTTCTTTGGAGCTTTAGAAAATCAAAAGATTCCAGGATTTTCTATCTTGAATAATAAATTAAAAATATTACCGTTTTTACAAGAAGCAGATGCATTTCAAATGAATTCAGTAGAACTGATGCAAAAAATCTTTAAGATAAAAAAAAATCTGTAATTTTTTTTTTTTTCTTGAGAAATAAGTTCCTTCCTTCTTGTATTCATAGTTTTCCTATTCTTCATGCTTGTAGTGCCAAACTCTGTCCCTCCTCCTTCTCCTTCACTGTCATATCCATTCATGATATGAGTAATCATGACTCTTCACAGCTTCCTTTATTTTATAATTTGTAAACTGTCTATTGCTTTGATTGTTCTTGAAAAAGTAGAGCTATTTTTTGCCTTCTCCATGTGCTCGTTAAGTCATTATGAATATGAAAGTCACAGAGTGCAGGATAATGTCTGTTTATGCATGCGCAGTAAGGTCCTTTCTGTCAGGTTATATCAAGGCTGCACAACTGGTTCTTGAGATACTGAAAATGGTAAAATCTGTTTCGGACAGATTTTGTATAATTAACAAAACAAGAATTTGTGTAAAAATAAAAAAGAAGGGGCATTCTGGAAATCAATTAAAATAGGAAATACCCAAAAAGGATGCCCAGCTTCTCACAACTTTACCACTATTTCCATGGAAAGCTATACTCACTATGTTACTCACTGGTGATGTAGTTTCAAACTACAGTGTCATCAATGACACTTAATCTTATACAACACACTCCAAACAAGCTGAACTTCAACACTCTTACAGGTATAATTTTTTAAATTTTTACAAGGAGAAACATTGAAAATGTAGAATAAGAAGTTCATTATGATATACAACTCAATACAAGCTAAACATAGTCCTGGCTATGATGATGAACTATATCAAGTAGTAAGGCCTCTGATCAGGGTATTTTTTTTATTTTAGTTATTGCCCTCACCATTTCCATTGAGTCAAATTTGAACTGTCAAGCAGTGACAGCCCTGGGAGTGCTGGCACCCTTTTGTTGGACGGCTTCACTTTTCACTTTTGCTGTGTCAATAGAAAGCTCGTTATCACTTCCAAAAATGTTCATTATATTTGAGACTGGTAGTAACGCCTTCTAATAATATCTTCACTAGTAATACTTGTTCAAGTAGTAATCGCCAAATAGAATAATGAACAGAAGAGAATCATAATCCATTGAGTAGAAAGAGTGAACGTATAGCAAATAGTGGATAGACAAGAAGAATGAACAGTGATCCATATAGTCATCACGCTACTTCCTATTTATTCACTTCCTTTATGATCATGTGATCTACTTAATAATAGAATCACCCATGTTGCTCACTTGTGATCTAAGTTCAAACCACGATGTCAGCAACGTCACTTACTCTTATGTAACAGTTTTACATTTGTCTGTTAAAATGTACATCAGCGAAATATTACAGGTATGTGACACATTGAGAAAAAAATACCAGTTCACCATATCTGATAGTTTGAGAAGCACTGTTATCTATTCTATGTATCCACTTCTTACTTTCTGCTTGTATGCACTTAAAACAATCTCTTTTGGTAAGCCACTACATTGAGTGACTCTTGGGCCTTTTTATTGAGGGGGCAGTAGTTAGTACTTTATTCAGACCTTGCACATTTGTCAATCTGTCACATGCAAACATATCACAACTGAAGGTTAGTCTTTTATTCAGTATTAATTTTAATTACCGCCCCCCCGCATTCATTTTGGCTTTTGAATGCAACTTTTAGGTAAAAATAAAATTTTAAAAAACTTCCCTTATTCATAATTTATTCAAATTCCACTGTTCTTATGACATATTTTCATTATCTGTCTACATTTCTGAGATGAGGTATTATGTACACTATTTACATTATTTGGACTATTGACCTCATCTTTGTCGCCATATTTATTACAACGTTTCGGCCTTTCAGTATCTGTCTATATTTCTGAGATGAGGGATTATGTACACTATTTACATTATTCAGACTATTATCCTCATTTTTGTCGCCATATTTATCACAACGTTCCGGCCGTTGTACGCTCCGGCCTTCTTCAGGTGGTTGGAATGTCAAACTGAACCCTTTATTTCGCTCAATGGAGAAGACTGTTCTAGTTCCACGTGCCATGTTTAATGGATGTCAGTTATCAGTTATCTCCTGTTAATTTCCCTCTGCAAGTTGTCCACTGCCTTAAACGGGTATTGAACTCACACTCTTTGGGCCCTGTCACTGGATCTAACCAATGCCTATATTTACTGTGCCATGTGTCCTTTTCATGTCAGATGTTCAGGCAAGCTCCATTGCTTAGTTCCACTAGTGTAGATCAGTGCTTCTCAAAGTGGTGGTCTGCGGACCAGCGCTGGTATGTGAATCATCAGTTACTAGCCATACTAAGGAATCATTTGTAAAGATTAAGGTTATATAATTTTTGTTTTTGTCTTAATAAACTGCTTGTTTGTTTTTTTTAATACTTTTTATATGTTTGAATATTGAATTATTTTTTGCAAAATAAATGGAAGATAAAAAAAAATAGTCAACTTTTATTATATTCATTATATATATATCATTTCCGGTATAAATTAATATTACCACAAAATATTACAGGTACGTGACACATTGAGAAAAAAATTGCTGGTCCACCATATCAGATAGTTTGAGAAGCACTGGTCTAGATATTCATATTTAGGACCCATCATGCATCTTAAATATGATTGACATCCTCATTCCCTTTACATTCCATTTGTAAAGAAGAAGTTCTACTTTGGTTGTTTCTTCTATTACTTTGTGGAACAGGTTCTTGAAATAATGCTTTTCTGATCACTACGATCTTAACCACTTCAAAATTAGAGTCAAAATATCTATTCTACATATCCACTTCTTACTTTCTCTATGTATGCTCTTACAACAATGCCATTCGGTAACCCTCTAACTTGAGTGGCTTTTGGGCCTTTTATTTCATTGACTATGGTATTAAAAAGGGAGAAACAATTGTTTAACCTGATGTAGACATAAATTTAAAGAGAAGAAATGTTGAGGTAAGATGACTATATATTTTGATCTAAAAGTTCTGCTGCATCATAAGAGTGAACATTTGAAATATGTCATCATGACACTCATTTGGAATTGCTTCATGCACCAACAAATTTATGCAAGAAGAAGCCAATGTATACTGGCTTGGATGATGGCTTGTTTGGCATTCATCAAATTATACTGAGGACTCAAGTCCTAATTGTTTCTGCATTAAAGCAGTTTGCGATTAGTTTCTTGCAACTTGGTTATTTTTCAGGAAATGAATTACCGGGAAGAAAGGAAGTCTAAAAACCTCTTAGTTGTTACAAGATTTAATTTTTCAATTAATAAATCAATTTTTCTCTTTTCTAGAAATGGTACTAATTTCAAAGTGTCTTTAAAAACAACAGCAAAAAATTAATGTTTAAAAAAAATTTTCAAATATATAAATCTCTATGAAAATCAAATGAAAAAGCCATGTTCGGCTATTAATTTAAAAATGAAATAGCAGGAAAAATATAATTATAAAATAAGAGATATAGTAAACTATTCCATTTCAAAAAGGAGTTCATTTAATTATATTCAATGAGTTTCTGCTTGGTTTCTATAGATATTTGTTGAAATATCCAAATTAACTGTTTCAAGAATTGTTCAGACTTCATCTTCTTCATGTACCATGTCTTCTCAGTATGTAGGCAATTTCCTGTCCTGATGAAGTCTGATTTCAGTGTCATATTTTCTGTCTTCCCAGATATTAAAATTGTTTCACTCTCCACGTTTTTCTGTCCTTTGTAGCTCCTGTTCCGCCATCCATTTACGCAAGCTCAATAAGCATGTTATATGCTGACTTCAATCAAGTATCACATTTTCCAGCTGCCAAACTTGTTCCTTTAATGGTCTTTTATGTCTTTTCTTAGGCTCAAATCGGCTCTGGTTTTTATTTTGTTTCTTTAGGTGGGAGAGGGTTCTATTGGGTGGAAATTCTGGATAGTATAGCTTATAAATGAAAGATATGTGCAGATCTTTGTGCAATTAAGGAGATAAACGGAGTTGTAAAAGTTGTCTGTACAGGCATACAGTAGAAGAGGAATGGTGAGTTGTGAGTTACTGAGGCAATGGCCTTTGCTGACTCGATAAAATCACCCACATCTTGCAATAAGCCTGGGTTCCTCATTAGTATGCATCAGCTTATGAAAATGCACTGTGACTGAAATTCTTCAAATGCCACCACAGAAACGTGAAATTCTGTTAAATCTTGTCACACACCAAGATATTTAGCTTTTGGAAGACATCTTTGTCTATCCCGATGCATTTTCATATTTCAGTGTCATACTTTCTGTCTTCCCAGATATTAAAATTGTTGTACTCTCCACAATTTCCTGTCCTTTGTAGCTCTTAATAAATGTTGTATTTTTGTTATCTCTCCTAAGCCCTGTTCCGCCATCCATTTAAGCAAGCTCACTAAGTATGTCATACACTGATTCAATCAAGTATCACATTTTCCAAGCCTTCTTTCCTCATTATGTGCCCTAGAAATTTCAACTATCTCCTCCTGACATTAATTATAAGTTACCTTTTTGTTTTAATTTTCTCTAAAACTTTGTCATTACTCATATATTTGGTAAATGGTATCCTCAGTCTCCTTCTGTAGAGCCACACTTCTGTTACTTCAAGTTTCTTTTTCATCTTCAGCCTTAACTGTCATATGGAGGGGGGGTGTCACATATAATGTAAGTTCATTATTCTTTTCTTTGTTTCTAAGGAAATTTTTCTGTTTCTTAATACTTTACTTAGCTTTTGGAAGGCATCTTTGGCAATCCCAATGTGTTTTCAGATGTCAGTGTTACACTTTCTCTCCTCTGTTAAAAAATATCCCAGGTATTAAAAATTTTGTACCTGTTTGATTTTGGTATCTCTAATTTGTAATTAACATCCCCTTTTGCTAACGACCGTGCATATTGTCTTCTTGCCGTTGATGTTTAATCCTTTCTTCTTTCTTTCCTTCATTAGCCTTCTGTAGGAGCTTTTGTAGTTGACTTTCCGTGTCTGTTATCAACATTGTGTCATCTGCATATTTTATGATTGTAAGACTGTGGCCACCAGTATAGAATCCTGGTACGATTTCAAATTCTTTTATAATCCTCTCGCTGTAGAGGTTGAATAAGTCCGGTGAGACGATGCATCCTTGTCTTACGCCTTTTCCTATTTTTGTATATCTGTTGAACTCATTTTCTATATGTATGCAGGCTGTTTACTGCCCGTATAGATTTTTGATTATTCTAATGTCTTTCCCGAATATGTCAAGGTTCTGAGCTGTTCCAAAAAGATCTTTGTGGCGTACTTTAACAAACTCCTTTTCATAATCTATAAAAAGCAGGTACACGTCTTTCTGCATTTTTATTGCTCTTTCTGATATTAGCCTGACTGCAGACACAACAAGAAAACAACAGGACCTCCTAGACACGGTATTAAAGACATTCGGGAAGAAAGGACCCACCATAGATTGAAAGAAGAAAAAATTCTTAGTGTTCTGAGTGATAAAAACCCCATGATGCAAACTAATAATTGAAACTTTCAAAATCAAACAGAATGTAGGAGTTTTGTAGTTTGCTTTCTATGTCTGCTATCGACACTGTGTCATCTGCATATCTTAAATTGGTAAGATTGTGGTCACTAATAATGAATCCTGCTATGATTTCTAATTCTCTCACAATCAGGAGGTATATCCTGCCTCCCCTTATCTCTCTTTCTCTCAATATGCCTTGTGAGTGTTAAGTTTACCAAGCCTTTTTTCCTCATTAATTATTCAAGGAATCTCAGCAATCTTTTCTAGACTTTGATTATAGGTGTTCTTTCTGTTGCCATTTTCTTTAAGCCATTTTGTTGCTTATTTCCCCCGTCCATGGAATTTTCAGTATCCTTCTGTAGAACCCTATTTCAGTTGTCTCTGGTTTTCTCCTCATCCGTGGGGAGATTATCCAACATTCACTGCCATATAAAAGGATGGATATCATACATCAATCCAGCAAACTATATCTGTATGTGTATGTGTACACATTGCTCAAAGAAAAAAGGAAAAAAAAACATTTATATAATTAGCTGTAGTGTGCATCACTATATTGTAGAGCTAAAAAAAAAAGAGGAAGAAGTTTCATTGTCCTGTCTTGTGATAGTCTTAAAATATCTACTTAGCAGGCATCTTAGCAAACAAGGTGGGGGTAATATCCACAGACTATTATAATACAAAAAGTCTCTTCAGATTTCACATGGCAGAAAGTCTCTTCAAATTCCACACTCTTCAAATGCCACATGAAAGAAAGACTCTTCAAATGCCATATGAAAGACTCTTCAAATGCCACATGAAAGAAAGTCTCTTCAAATGCCACATGAAAGAAAGTCTCTTCAAATGTCACATGAAAGAAAGTCTCTTCAAATGCCACATGAAAGAAAGTCTCTTCAGTTTCAGTAAAAAAGAGCTTTTCAAATCCAATACAAAAGAAAGGCTCTCCATATTCAATGTAAAAGAAAAGTTATTCAATTTAAAATTTAAAGAGACACTCATTAAATTCAATACAAAGAAAAGTTCTTCAAATTGGACACAAAAGGTTCATTATATTCAACATTAAAGAAGAGCTTTTAATCCAATACAAAAGAAAGTCCTTTCTAATTCAGCATGGAAGAAAGGCTCTTCAAACTCAACACAAAGGAATGGCTCTTCAAATTCAGTACGAAAGAAAAGTTTGTCAAATTCAATATAAAAGAAAGGCTTTTCACAAATACAAATGAAAAGCTCTACAAATTCAGTATGAAAGGAAGCCCCCAACAAATTAAACACGAAAGAAACATGCTAACATTCAGTAGAAAAGAAAAACTCTTCAAATTCAACATGAATAAAAGGCTCTTCAAATTCAATATGCAAAGATGTGTTTTGTAATTCAACCCAAAAGAATGGCTCTTCAAATTCAATTTAAAAATATGCTCTTCAAATTCAATACAAAAGAAAGACTCCCGAAATTCAATTAATATTCAGGCTCTTGAAAAAGAAAGGCTCTTCAAATTTAATATGAGAGAAAGGCTTTTCCAATTCAACATTAAAAGAAATACTATTCAAATTCAACGTTAAAGTACAACTTTAAATTCAACACAAAAGACAAACACTTCAAATTCCACATGAAAGAGAGGCTCTCCAAATTTAATACAAAAGCTCTTGTAATCAACAAGATCGAATGAATCTTCAAAATCATATGCAAAAAGTCAATCTCAGTCAAATGATTTGCCTTATAACTAAGAAGGTAATTTTTTCCTCCAATAATTATTACAAAATATCACAAATAACCACCTACCACCCACATCTATTAGGTCAGATATTTTGTATCAAGTTACTTCCCCAGATAATTTTTATCTCCTTTAATTAAAGTAACACACATTGATAATCTTCCAGTAATTATTTATAAACTACCTGACTCTATGATGCTAATCTTCTATATAAAGAGAAGCTGATGCCTTGAAAATCAGCATTAAAGTCCTGGCTTTTATCTTGATTGATTCATTCATTATTAACTTTAGTGAGAAATATGAAACTATTTTAGCCATGATGTGACTCCATTAATGATTTTATTACAAAGAATAATCAATTTAGTTTCAGTAATGGTTAACGTTTGGAAGAATAGCAGATATATGTTTATCTCATGCGATAAAGGGTAGCTCTCTGTTTGGTCAAAATTCAGTCCTCTGTTGGTTGAACTTGAATGACCTCCCCAAGGTGCAGGCCTGGATGATGGTAAGTGAAGGCCGTGTGCTGCCTGGACTACACGCCTCTCACCATGAAGGAATACAGGGCATTACATGTGGGGACAGCGGGGCTGAAGGGATTGCCAGAAAGTTGTCGATGTTGACAATCAACCTCCTTTGGGGATCAACTCTGAGTATTCCGTTTTGATTTACTTCCATAACCTTTTCCATGTTTGGATATGACTGCATGGCAACAGATGTTTTAAATCAGGATTTTCCTTCCCCTAGATGGATTAATTTCCTGGGTTGTTGAGATCCATCTACCTGAAACGGATGATTATAAAGCATCAGTTTTCCACATTCGCCCATTCTCCAGCTTGGAGTTGGAGGCTATTCGAGACACATGCCATGGAAGATTTTTCTAGAGAGTGGAAGCTTGTTTCCAATATTAACCCCACCACCCACCAACAGCTTGGCTGCAGGAATCACCAAAAACTTGTCGGTGTTGACAGCCTACCACCTTCAGGCATCCCCTCAGAGTTTACTATCTGGATTTAATTCCATAGACTTTTCCATGTTTTGGTATGAACGCAAGGTAGTGGAGTTTTAAAATCAGAGTTTTCCTTCAGGGATTATCTTCCTGGGCTGTGGAGCTCCATCTAACCAAAGAAGATGTGGTGCCAGTTTTTCTGCCTTCATCCATTCTCCAGCTTAGAACTGGACTTAGTTATTAGAGGTTATTTGAGAAGCATGCCACAGAACTATTTATAGATAATGGGAGCTTGTCCCCACTACCACCCTAAGCTGTAACAATCTTTGAAACATATGTATGTATGTATGTAAACATTATATTACAAGTTCTAAAACACAGTTGTAAGAATAGGGTTTACATATTATGGCACATCAACAGATAGACAAATATGGCATTCTTTCATTCTTAGTAACTCCTTAGGTCTTAGTAGCTTTATTGGCTTTCTTGGGGGTAAAATAATTTTAAAAAATTGTTTACAATATTATAAACAAACTTTGAGATTCATAATAAAATCTCACATTACCAAATATGTTATTATAGTAAAATAGTAATAAATATATTTATATATATATATATATATATATATATATATATATATATATATATATATATATATATATATATAATAATAATAATAAAAAACGAAAGAATATTAATCTACAACCCAGTGTGTCTGAAGATTTTAATTTTTAATAAAAATATTAAAAAAAATTAATATTAATTTTAATATTTTTTTATGTTCAATATATATTGAACAATAAAAAATATTAAAAAATTAAAATCTTCAGACACACTGGGTTGTAGATTAATATTCTTTCGTTTTTATTATTTTATATATATATATATTGAACATATATATATATATATTGAACAATAAAAAATATTAAAAAATTAAAATCTTCAGACACACTGGGTTGTAGATTAATATTCTTTCGTTTTTATTATTATTTCATTTAGATTCCTTGACTAGTTTCGGCCAACATGGCCATCATCAGGAGAAAAAAAAATTCTGCTTGCTGGTAGCTATGAACTACAGAAATGAATGTCTTGATGGAGAAAATGAACTTTTGTCTGTAGTTCATGTTTTCATTTGTTTTTTTTGTTTTTTTTTATCTTTTTAACATGAATCTTTTAACATTTTTATATATATATACATTGATGCATGTCTCATGGGAAGTCGTTTGCATAAATCAATGGCTTCTGTTACCAATTATAGGCATTTAAGAATATTTGTGGAGATTTTGTAGTTTATTTTGTTCAGTTTAGGCTTCCCATATTTGATACTTCTCGTTTTCACTCTCGCGTGGTCATGTGTGACATCACAAGCTGCGATGTGATTTTCACTTCTGTGTCTCATATATACGAGTTTGTCATTGCTTTGAAATTTTTCATGTAACAAAAACAGACTATCATTATTGTTTTGTCTGTGTATTGTTTGATATATTGAAATGTAATTGTCATCTTTGATAATAGCTTTTGTAAGCCAAAAGCTTAGATAGGATTTAAACATGTATCAATATGGTGATTTCTTTTCGTCTTTCAATAATAATGTTATTAAGCTTATCAGACAATATGAAAGGAACTTACTTAAAATAAATAGACAAAACTTGAAACATGCATTAATGAAAAATTGCTGCCTATATATATATATATATATATATATATATATATATATATATAGTAAATATTTGTAATAGAAACACATAGTTGAAATGCAAATGCCATATTTGTCATTTAAATATAAGTATACTGAAAAATTGACCAACAGCAGTTAGTTGATACCATTTTTATAAAAATATTGACCATATATACCATATGTAACAGCAAAAGTGTCCAAATCATGTATCAGCAAAATTGTTCAATTGTTAGATTAAATTTGAACCGTTGTATCTTAGAAATGATTAAAGATATTTTGCTGGAATTCTCCAAGGTTTTTGTAACACTATTAGACTCTACTTTGAACAGTAAGAGTGTATTTAGCTCTGCATTGAAATGATGATCCCTCTTGCTGTTGTGAATTCTCTGCTGTTCCCTCTTTTTGTTCCAAATAGACAAAGGCATGCCTGCTTTGAAAATCAACATTTGATATTCTGATATTTTAGCTGCATTTGAGCACCAACTTTTAATAATAGTCTCTCTCTACAAAGACATTTTTGATCACAGTTCTCCACAGCTTCCTTTTTTTTACCACTTTATGATCTCACTTTGTCTTTACAATGCTTGATCCCCCATTCATTTGTTCAAACTTGTCAAATAGTTTGCTCACAGAAATGAGAACTGATGACATCAGGATGGTCCTTGAAGGACATAGGTCCAAGGATAGAGCCCTGGGGAATACCTACATTTATAGAAAAAGATCTAGAAAAAGTGGCCATTCAAAATAACTTTGAATTTATCTTGAATGGATCTTAAATCAATCTATGAGAGATGGACCAATTTTAAACTTTAAAACAATCTATCACTTGCATAAGGATCTTTCTTTTTTTTTTAACCTATAGCACTCTGCAGGTGATTTTTTCACCAAGCAAAATGTTAGTCCTGCCAATGAAAGTCAAATTTGAATTTCTTGGGTGTGCAGTCATATCCTTCTATGGCAACACTTAAAACAGTCCAGACTGAAACTGAGAGCCATGCTACTGCAATTTCAAACATCTTTTTTCTTTTTATGTGCTGTGTACTTTCAGGACATAGGTGATCATGGCTCTCCACTTCCCCCAACTCTTGTGGTTCTCAATAAGTTTTGTGCCTCTGCCAACTCCCCTAGACTATGTTATGCCATCCACTTGCTTAAGCCTGCCAGGTATGCCATGCATTGTGTTCTCTTGTCTCTTTTCTCCTCTATTCGGCCTGTGAATATCAGATTCTCCAGGCCCTCCTTTCTCATTACGTGTTCTAGAAATTTCTGCCTCTATCTTATGTTAAGTATAAATTTCCTCCTTGTTTTCATCCTTTCCAAGACCTCATCATTGCTCAATCCGTGATATCCTTAGCATCCTTCTGTAGAACCACATCTCTACCACCTCAAGTCTCTTCTTCATCTTTGAGGAGACTGTTCAACATTCACTGCCATAAAGGAAGACAGATATCACGTAGCTGCTCAGTACTCTTTTCTTTGTCACCAATGAAATCCTCCTGTCTCACAGTACTCTTCCCATCTTTTGGAATGTGTCTTTGGCCATCCCAATCTGTCTTTGGATCTCAGCATCACACTTACTGTCCTCCAGATATTTAAACTTCCGCACCTGCTTGATTTTAATGTCCCCCCAACTTGCAAATTGCATTTCATGCTCATCCTTTTACAGATGACTGGACATTCTGTCTTCTTGTAGTTTATAGTTAGTCCTTTCTTTTCTCTCTTCCTCATTACCTTCTGTAGGAAGTTTTGTAGTTTCTTTTCCATGTATGCTATCGGTACTGTGTCATCTGCGTATCTTACGTTGGTAAGATTTTGGCCGTCAATAATGAATCCTGGTTGGATCTCCAATTCTCTCAGAATTGCCTTGCTCTATATTTTGAGGGGATTCCATATACAATAAAAGGGGAATTAATATTCATAAATGATGCAAAGTGCAAAATTTCTTAGAGATGAGATTTCCAGAGAATTAGTTTCTATTAACCACACATTTATCTGGTTTGCCTCATCATTTAACAGTCTGTCCTGAATCCAACATAAAGTAAACGTGTGGGTGCGTCTGTTTATATCAACTGGCATGATCTCAATGGCTGGTCTAGAAATATCAGTACAACACAACCAGAATTAGGATTATTTTGTTTCTTTCCTTTCCTCCAATGCATTAAACTATTTCTCAGCATCTTCAGATGACTCAAAGCATCAAAATATAAATTATTAAGAGGCTGAATAAAGAAATATTCTACTTTGCTCGCTCAGTAGAATACTAAGTGCAAACAAATTCTAACCCATGATATCATGGGTAGGAGTCTTTCATTCATTCTAATAATTCTATAGTAACAGAGCAAAAACAAAAAGCAGATTGGAAATTATTACTATGGAAATATATTGTAAATTGTTTTTGCTATAGAAATGCACAGCACATGATTTTTTCCTATAGAAATGCACTATAAATGGTTTTTTTATAGAAATGCACTATAAATGGGTTTTTCCTATAGAAATGCACTACAAATGATTTTTCCTATAGAAATGCACTACAAATGATTTTTCCTATAGAAATGCACTACAAATGGTTTTTCCTGTAGAAATGCACAACAAATGATTTTTCCTATAGAAATGAAATGTGAATGATTTTTCCTGTAGAAATGCACTACAAATGATTTTTCCTATAGAAATGAAATATGAATGATTTTTTCCTGTAGAAATGCAATACGTATGATTTTTCCTGTAGAAATGCACTATAAATGATTTTTCCTATAGAAATACAATACGAATGATTTTTTACTATAGAAATGAAATACGAATGATTTTCCTATAGAAATGCACTACAAATGAATTTTCCTATAGAAATGCACTATAAATGTTTTTTCCTATAGAATTGCACTGCAAGTGGTTTTCTCAGCAGAAATGCAATGTAAATGGTTTTAATAGTATGATATGAATAGCATTTATTATATAAATTTATCCAAATATTCATTCACTTTAATAAGGCAAATGGTAAGCACAATAATATCTTGAAATTATTTCTATAGCAATGCATTACAAATGATTTTACTATAGAAGTGTCTTGCCAAGATTGTTAATATTATATCATGGCTACAATTTATTATATAATTATATGGCAACATTGCAAATACTAAAAGCAATTTGTAAAATCAGTGGAAACTATAATTATTATTATTGATATACATTGAAAATGATTTTACTATAGAATTGCATTGCAAGTGATTTTGCTATAATAATGCATTTAAAATATTTTTAATACTAAATCATGTTACATAGTTCAATCCCAAGATGTACTACAGAACAAGATGTGCTGGTAGAGTAATGGGTATCAGATGAATTCAAATCCCATCCAACTCTGCGAAAGGCATGAATCCATTACCTCTCCTTACAAGCAGCATAAACTGGACTCTCTCTCTCCTTGGCTGGCAACCAGTCTAAGAGAAAGACAACTCTGAATTCAGAACCATGGAGAAAGCAATGAGAAATCCCTTTTCTATCTTTCCCAAGAAATCATGACAATTCACATATAAAAGAATCGGTATAGGGCTGTGATACATAATAAGGAAAGGGGGCTTAGAGAATTTGACACTCACAAAACAAAGGAAAGACAAACATAGAAAAACAGTGCATGACCAACCAAATGAGCTTATGTAAATGGATGGAAGAACAGGGGCTAGGAGAGATAAAAAACAAAATTTACTTAGAGCTACAAAGCATAGAAAATTGTGGAGAGCCATGATCACCCATATCCTGAAAATGCATAGCACATAGAAGATAGAGCTGTGATCCCCTACACCCTGAAGAGATATAGTATTTAAATAAAAAGTTCTAAAACAAAAAAAAACTCTTCTCCACACCTATGGAATAAATAAGTCTGTATTCTTGGGTAGCAACCGATCTAAGAGAAGGGCGACTAGGAATTTAAAATCATGGCAAAAGCAATAAGATACCACTATTTTTCTCGGTATTTAATATCCCACCCACGAGGAATATATGTGGCACAAGGCCGAGTTTAAAGTGGGTTTCTCCGAGCCCGTAAGCTCGGCCACAAATATACCCTTTAAACCCGCCTAGACGGGTTTAGGGCCTGTCTATCTCCCCGCAATAAAACTTTGCCTTCGGCAAAGCTTCGTCCGGGTTCCTCTCTGCCAAAGCAGACATTTTGACAGACATCGAGACAATATCAGTATGTTTGTACATGCGTGTGTGTGTATGTGCATAACGTTCATGGCATTTTCACACAAGTGGGAAATGCGTATCTAATACAAGAACTTTACATAGTTGCAGTGTCTGCTGAACATGCAAGAAAGAGTGAGAGAGAGAGAAACGCTTTTCTCAAGTGTTTATAATTTTGGGATAGCACCCGCTAGGACAATTAAGAAATTAAACAAATTAAGAAATTAAGGAGGATTTAACTCTGACAATGGATCAAGAAAGTCTGAAAATACTTGGAAAAATGTAATGAATCTCTGAGAAGCAATAATTTTGATAATTTCTGTAAATTTTATTCTGGGTTTTTGTGTCACATCTAGAAGAATCTACTTTTGTTTGACAGAAGAGGAAGAAAATATTGTTCTTACTCTGATGAGACATTTTACTAAGTAGACATAGTTTTAATAATAATTAAAATCAATTTACATTATTAGAGACACAAAATTAACAGCAAAATTTGGTCAGTCAATCAATTCATTATGCGTAAAAAGGTGGAAAATTAAAAATAAAAATTACCCGGTAAATGTTTCTGTGAATGGTTAAATATGTTATTTGTCTCAACATATATTTTTTAAATAATAAGAAATTGAGACGATGAGAAATGAGTTAATTGTATTGTTAAACAAATTCTTGATCTGGTAGATAAATTGGTCTGCATATCAAAAGACTTAATGATTAGACGTAAGAAAAAAATTTTCTGAGATTCCACTCAAAGTTGACTAGAAAGCAAGAAATCAGAATAGTTTCACATGTTAGAAGTGCGATAGAAGAAACTGTTAGCATAGAACTTACGGTTATATTTTGCCATATTAACTGTAATATGATGAGATCTTGTAGCGGAGACTTACCTCAACAACCTAAAATGGCCAGAATCTTGTGTATGTTTTGCAATGGAGTGTGGAGACGGCGAATTGGCAAGCTTCAGACTGAAGGTGAATCAGGCAGCACTTCATGCGGACAGAAGTGGCGGTGTCGCTTGTAGCCATTTTTATTGGCAGGTTCTGGGCGCTCATTAAATGAGTGATAGCTGGTCAGGTTCATAAAAGCACGATATGCTCATTCAAATAGATTTGTTTTTGTTGAGAAGAGTGGCTTAACTGAGATTGAGGAACAGTGATAGTCAACATTTGTGGAATTGACTTGCCAATAGGACTGTGTATCACTGTTTTGCCCATTAGACTGATATATAGTTTTTTTTTGTTTTTTGGGGTTTTTTTTTTGTGTGTGTGTGTGTACTTCCAACCAATTCTCACACAAGCTATTTCGGCAATCTTTTTAAAAACTAATGGAGAATTTATGCCTTTTTCTGGGGTCATATCAATCATTGGACTCCAATAGTGACACAGTAGAGTGTGAACAATTCATGCACTTAGAATCGAGTTCGCCAGGTGATTCTTCCAATACCAGCAATTCAGAGACTGAGCACCCATTGACCCTCCAGGTGGTAGTTCATCTGAGAATGAGACTCAAGTTATTCCTCTTTAAAGAAGTACCCGATCAAAGATATCTGCCCTGGGATGTGATCAGGAGATCAGGAGGGAGTGTAACGTAGACTTACCTCGGTGACCCAAAAGGGCCAGAGTCATGTGTATATTTTGCAATGGAGTATAGAGACAGCGAATTGGCAACCTTCAGACTAAAGGTGAATCTTGCAACATTCTGTGCAGACAGAAGTGGTGGTGTCACTTGTAGCCATTCTTATTGGTTGGATCTGGACGCTCAATGATTGAGTGATGGGTGGTCAGGTACATAAATTCACAGTATGCTCATTGAAAGGGAGACATGTTCTTGGGGAAAGGAGTGGCTTACCTGAGATTGAGGAATGGTAATAGTCAGCATTTGGGGAAATGGAATTGATTTGCCTCTTGGACTGATATATATAATCTTATTTTCAAGGTTCGACATGTAGAAATTGCAAATGTCAGACCCAGTACTAAACCCATGAAGACACCATCATTTTATATATATATATATATATATATATATATATATATATATATATATATATATATATATATATATATTATTATTATGATCTAAGAAAGCAACTTCAAAGTCCTTTCTTAGATCATAATAATACTAATAATAATATATATTCTTATTATTATTAATATCTAAGAAAGGGATCGTAATAATAATAATATATATATATATATATATACAACGGGATGGTCTCTCCATGGGTTCAGTGACTAGGTCTGACATTTAGAAATTTCTACATGTCAAATCTCGAAAATAAGATATGTGTGTGTGTGTGTACTTCTGGCCAATTTTCACACAGATCTAACAGCTACTTTAGTGCTGCACTTAAGTTCATAGCTTACTAGAAGTTAGAAGTTTGTATGTTAGTGTACATTTTATGTGGGTGCATATTCCTATGTAATCAAAGACGACAGAGGCATACAAAACTTGAGTTTCTACTACAGACATTTATTCCTTTTATGGTGACTGTATTGAAACAAGGTTCTCAATGTCTTTTGAGTGTGTCCGTTCTCTTTCTGTTCCAAAAGTTAGGGTATATAAGTATAAGTATTATCATCATGACTGAGCACAAGTCAGCCTTGCGCAGATTTGGAACAACCAAAGGAAAATTTCTTACTTTATCACTGGAAGATTTAAGCATGGTTATGGGATGTCCATTTTCTTTTTTTTTTTTTTTGTTCCCGAAGATAGGGTAAATCAGTACAAGCATCATTACTATGGTCATGCTCACGTCAACCTTGTACTGAGTTGAAACAACCAAACAGAAAGCTTGATCAACTTCTTACCTTGAAGTTTTTGGAAGACGTGTGCGAGTACCATGTGTTGGAAAATGGGAAGAGTGTTCAGTCATCAGTTGACCAAGGAAACTAACACTTCAACATAATGTAATAGTTAGCAAGCTTGTCTCACAAGATCAGTTACGACTGAATAGTGAGTTTGATCCTCACTGGATGCCATATACTTTTGGCCTTGTGCCACATCTAAGATATGTTCATAAAATCATTTTGGCATGGTGTAGCAGTTAGTAAGCTTGTCTCGCTAGTTCAATTATGGCTGAATAGTAAGTTTGATCCTTGCTGGGCGCCCCATATTTTTGGCCTTGTGAAAATAATTTGCACGCTTCAAAGTGGTATAATTGTTAGCAACCTTGTCTTGCTAGATCAACTATGAGTGAATAGTGAGCTTGGTTCTCACTGGGTGCCACATATTTTTGGCCTTGTAACACATCTAAGTAGAACTTAGAAAATCATTTGCACACTTCAGCTTTGTGTAATAGTTAGCAAGCTTGTCTCGCAAGATCAATTATGATTGAATAGTGAGTTCAATCCTCACTGGGTGCCCCATACTTCCAGCCTTGTCTCACATCTAAGTTACACTTAGGAAATCACTATAGCAACTGCTTCTTCAAATAATTTTAGTCGATAAATCCTCATTTACTTATACCCTTTAATTATTCTCATATTTTTTTTTTATTTATTTATTTATTTTTTTTGTGATATTCTTGAAGCCGGTGTTTAGTTCTTGTCTTATCAATGATTTCAATTTCTCTCTTTGATAGGTCAATGATCTTTTTTCAGGATATGAGAGGTTGTGTTCACATCAATCCTTAACTTTACAATATCTTGTTTCTTTTCCAACATTATATAGTTCTTATGTTTCACAGCAATCTTTATATATCCAAAATTAAACATCGATATCACTTACTCTTACACATTTATAAGTCTACCCTCCGACCATATATTGAATATAGCTGCCACATCTGGTCTGGTGCTCCTGCTAATTATCTTGAGATTCCTGACAAAATCAGTAGAAGAATCTGCAATGCTATCAGTTATGACCTGGCATCTCAGATTCAGTAACTTCACCACCACCATAACATAGCTACCCTTTGCCTTTTCTATAGATATTTTCATGACAATTGTTCCGATGAGTTTTTTCTTTGGTAACTTGACTTCAGAATTTCCAGTGCAGTACTAGATTGGCAACTAGGTCTCATCATTTTTAGTGTTGAAATAGCGAGAGGTAACCATAAGTTCTATGCTAATAGTTTCTTCTCTCACACTTTTCACCTGTGGAACACTCCCCTAGCCTCTTACTTTCTTGTCAAAAATCCAAATACAACATCAATCCCTGTGTCTCTGAATCCTGTTATTTTATAGTTCTTTCTCCTCAATTACATTTTCACTTTTTCTTTCACTCTCAGTAAATCCTTAGGTCTTAGTGGCTTTATTGTCTTTCTTGGGGTAAAATGATTAAAAAAATTGTTTAAAATCTTATGAACAAACTTTGAGATTCATAATAAAATCTTGCATTACCAAATATGTTATTATAGTAAAATAGATTCGACTGGTATTCAAACTCGGCTCTCTGATTCCTCAATCCGCGATATTTCTAATAGAAACACGTAGTTGAAATGCAAATGCCATATTTGCCATTTAAATGCATAGTGGTGTAAGACAAGGATGTGTGATCTAACCAGACCTATTTAAGTTGTACATTGAAACAATTCGGAGAGAAATATATATATATATATATATATATATTATTATTATTATTAGTGGTCAAAATCTTACCAACATAAAATATGCAGATGACACAGTGTTGATAGCAGACACGGAAAGTCAACAACAAGAGCTCCTGCAGAAGGCTAATGAAGGAAGGCGAGAAGAAAAGACTAAATATCAACTGCAAGACAGAATGCTTAGGGCAACCGAAAATGTAAATTACAAAACGGAGATGCCGAAATCAAACAAGTACAAAAATTTAAATATCTGTGATGTGTTTTAACAGAGAGCCGAAAGCACAACATGGAATAAGCTTGTGCGAATTGATGGTGGAATTGTGGGTGGGAGCCTTAGAAAAGAGAGAAAAAACTGCTCAGGGCTACACGAAATAGATGATCAGAGCTCTCCACAATTTCCTATATCCTAAAGAGATATGTTACAGTGAAGATTGGCCAAGATTGTTAATCTTCTTGTAAATGCAATAAATATTTGTGTTTTATGTTTAAGTGCTTTTAGTTTGATCACCAAAGATGACTTTGCCTCTTCAACTTTCTGGAAAAGAATTGCTTATTTTTATTGTCCATGAAATTTTGAAAAACCTATCTCATCATAAAGTTTTAAAAGTTATTTGCATCCCATATAGATTTTGTCTGAGTGTCCTTAACATAAAAACAATCTAGGTTACTACGTATAAAATAAATAAAACAGAATTGTGTTAAAAATTAGTGATGACTGACATATTTTTTTAATCATTTGACTGTGAGCAAGGAAATAAAACCACAAAGATGCAAGGGGTTACTGAGAGTGAAAGATGATAAAAATATACTATTAAGGACATAAAACAGAAATCATTTTGTGAATTAGATGGTGTGATGGGTAAATTGTTGGCATTTTATATTTTTAATTTCATGCATATTGTTTGTTTTGTATTTTGTCGACTGTACACTATAGTAGGGTCATATAGGTGCTATCTGTGAGAAAAAGAGCACCATGACACAATTCACACTTCAAGGAATTTGGAAATGGCATGCAGTGCTGCTTGGAGTTAATTTCTGGAAGCTTCAATACAAACATTTCAAAGTGTTTGGGTGTCAATCTCAGGACAGTGCAGAGGATTTGGAAAGAGTTGGATCTAGTCAACATCATGGTGTCTGGAGTGGTCACTAATGATGGCGACATTATGCCTGCATTCATCTTCCCATAGAGTTTCAGACTCAACACGGTGGCCTACATCAAGTGCCTTGACAAGGTAGTGCTAGATGACCATCAACCAACCATCACGATCCACCAAGGTGGTGCATCACCGTATAGGGGACTGCATGGTCATGTGTTATGACTGGTGGATTGGAAGGGATGGCCCAATTCCCTGGCCACCTCTTTAACCAGATATCACTCCCCTGGACTTCTTTCTATGGGGTTATATTAAAGATATTGTTTATCAAACAAAGATACAGGACTGCAACCATTAATGAGGCTATGCTACAGCGAACATGGCAAGAAATCGAGTACCATCTTGATGTACATCATATAATCAATGGTGTCTATATAGAGGCATATTTAATTGGTTAAAAAAAACTTCAATATCTACTCCTCATTTTGAAACAATTTCCACATATTTGTCTGTTCAGTTGCTTTGTAATATATTTTTTAAATTGTAAAGAGACTTTATGGACATCCTGTATATATATTTGATAGCATGATTTTTTGGATATTTTTTACTTTGAATGATTTAAAATTCAGAATTCTTTCTTACATGTGACAACAGAGTTAATTGTAGAAATAAATATCCCAGATTATTCCTACTGAAAAATAAATAAATTTAACTGTAAATTTACTTAAAAATTTCCCCTTTTATTATGGTCATTTTAGCTTTTTATGAGTGGGGGATATATATAGTAAGTCCTCAGGTTTCAACAGACCCAACCTATGACAATTTATGGTTAAAATGCAATCTCTGTTATGCCATTTGTCTAGTATATAAGGTGGTGTGGGTTAGTCCCTGGTTGAACCCCATATTGGATTGTCTTGTATTCACTTTCTTTCATTTATGTTGCATTTGTGGAAACGTATTGCCCTTTGTTATAGCTACCAGGCATAGCATAACCGCTTCTGATGGTGATGCTGGGAAGTAAAGGAAAGCCATCAGCATGGAAGTGAAATCAGACATTGTTAAACACTTTGAAAAGGGAGAAATCAACAAGATCCAATGGACTACAGGGCATTATATGTGGGGACAGCTTGGCTGCAGTATTTACCAGATAGTTGTCAGTATTAACAGCCAACTGCCATCAGGGCTCCACTCTGAGTTTGTTGTCTGGATTTACTTCCATAACCTTTTCTATGTTTGGATATGACCGCATGGCAACAGATGTTTAAAATCAGGATTTTCCTTCCCCTAGATGGATTGATTTCCTGGGTTGTTGAATTCCATCTACCTGAAACGGATGATTATAAAGCATCAGTTTTCCACTTTCGCCCATTCTCCGGCTTGGAGCTGGACTTAATTGTCAGAGGCTATTTGAGACGCATGCCATGGAAGATTTTATAGAGTATGCAAGCTTGTCCCCATTATTACACCCTCCCCCAAGCACTATGACAACCTTTGGAACATCATGTATGTATATAAACATATCATTATATACATTATGTGTTTTAGAAACTGGCCATTGACTCCTATAAGAAGCTCCTCCACCGTTGTTTTTCATCTTGTGGGGTGACAGGCCACCCTCCTCACCAGCAGAAAAGCTAATGGCAGATCTGGTTTAGATGCTAACCTCCTACCTATGTAGCTGATCTCACTGGGTTAAATGTTACCAGGAGTAGGACTAAACCTGACGCAAAAGCAATAAGTTTTATTGCTTCCTCTATCTTCCCTTTTTTGTTTTTTCTTTATACTTTTTTATTTCATTCTTTCTTACTTTCGTTTTTCTTGCTTTCATTCTTTCTTACTTTCTTTTTTCTTTCATTCATTCATTCATTCTTTCATTCATTCATTCATTCTTTCATTTGTTCATTCATTCTTTCATTCGTTCATTCATTCTTTCATTCATTCTTTCATTCTTTCTTTCATTCATTCTTTCATTCTTTCTTTCATTCATTCTTTCATTCATTCTTTCATTCTTTCTTTCATTCATTCTTTCATTCTTTCTTTCATTCTTTCTTTTTTTCTTTCTTTCATTCTTTCTTTCTTTCATTCTTTCTTTTATTTTTTCTTTATACTTAATTTCATTTTCTTTCTTTCATTCTTTCTTTCATTCTTTTTTCATTCTTTTCTTTCTTTTCTTTTTACTTTAATTCTTTCTTTTGTTTTTTCTTTTGTTTTTTCTTACTTTCTTAATTTCTTTCTTTCTTTTTTTCTTTCTTTTTTTCTGTCTGTCTTTTTCCTTTCTTTCTTTTTTTCTTTCTTGTTTTTTTCTTACTTTCCTTAAGGCCAAACAATACTTTTAATACATGTTTTCTCCGATCTGTCCTCATAATCACATAGGAATGGACCATTGTTTATCTGAGTTAATGGAAGAGCATAATGCCTAACATGTAAATTACAGATTGGGGATACCGCAATCAAACAGGTGCAACAATTTAGATATCTGGGAAGCATATTAACGGATGACAGAAATCCAAAGTTGCATTGTAATAGCCAAAGATGCCTTCCAAAAGCTAAGCAAAGAATTAAGAGGCAAAAAAATATTGTTAGAAAGAGTACTGAATATACAGTTGAAGAAAAAACTTGAAGCAACTAAAATGTGGTTCTACAGAAGGATGCTGAGAATATCATGGCTTGAACAATTGAACAGTGACAATGTTCTAGTGACAATGGCAACAAAAAGGACACATGCTTAACATCAGGAAAAGACAGTTGAAATTTCATAATAAGGAAAGTTGGCTTGAAAAATTTGATACTCACAGGACAGATCGAAGGCAAGATGGACGGGGGGGGGAACAATGCGCAACCTACCTAGCAAGCTTGAGTAAATGGATAGCGGAGCATGTTTTGGGAGAGATGGCAAAAAGACAAAAGAAGATCTACAAAGGACGGGAAATTGTGGAGAACCATGATTCCTAACATCCTGCAGGGACAATGCACATAGAAAAAGAAGGAATAAGTAGAATTATAATGATTATGTTTTGCATTTCCATTGAAATTTGAAAATGTTCCCAACTGTGGAAAGAACCATTTTGATTATATCTGGTGACAAAAGAAGAGCTACAAAGGGGAGGAAATTGTGGAGAGCCATGATTGCTAACGTCCTCAAGGTATATGGCACATAGAAGAAGGAATAAGTAGAATTATGATGATTATTTTTTGCATTTCTATTGAAATTTGAAAGTGTTCTATTTTTGTAACTGATAACGTCATCCCAACTGTGGGAAGAACCATTTTGATTATATCTTGTGTGGGGAAGCAGAGAGAACTGCTCCTGGGTGGTGAGTTTATAGGCTGATAACCTGATTTCTCATTCTAGTTTCAATACTTTTCCTCAGGGGCTTCCAGCAACCCAGCTGTTTTAGTTCACTGCGTTTGCCACCATCATAGCCTATATCAGAGGGCTGATTTTAGGTCATTGCAGTTGGCTGGTGTGCTCTACCCATAGTTATATCTATACTATTATTGGAATATTTTAACTATTTATATCATTTGGACTATTATCCTCATCTTTATTGTTATATTCACAACATTTCAGCCGTTGTTTGATCTGACCTTCTTCAGGTGATATATATGTTGAAATTTAGAACCAAACCCTTTTTAGTTCATGAGTGTAGATTGTTCTAATTCCACATGTTGGGCCTCCATTGGATAGCTCAGTATCAGTTAATTCCCTTTAGTAACTCAACTCTTTAAGGACACATGGTCTGGTGGATAAAACTGTTGGTTGAGTAATCCAAAAGTTGACTTGACCCAAAGAGTTCAATAAAAAAATACGCAACCAGTTTAACTATAAAATTATTTTAATAGGGCTATCATCTTTTGACTGTATGAGTGATGTTATCTTTCCTTAGTCATCTTTATTTCTTATAAGGATCCCAGCTATCATCCAGCTGGCAGACAAAAATAAAGCAGGTTGTAACTCAATATAAACCCTACAAACTAACTGATGAATCAAGCTGGTATTTATACAGAAATACCTCTACTCAGGTAGCAGCAGCCAATCACAGCCCAAGCAATGGACTATCCCACTTTAGCACAATGAGATGCTCCATGGCACCATAAACAGCTCTCTTTCTCAAGGTGGAGTTATTATTCATGCAGCTTGCTCCACAGTTGAGTGTTTATCTTGACTACGTGATTGTTCTAAAGACCCAAAGAGTTCAATAAAAAAATACACAACCAGTTTAACTATAAAATTATTTTAATAGGGCTATCATCTTTTGACTGTATGACTGATGTTCTCTTTCTTCAGTCATCTTTATTTCTTATGATTTTTGTTATATTCTGTGCTAATAGGAATATATACTTGAAAAGCAAGGTAGATAAAATAAGTAAAGGTTTATTGTAAAAAAACCTGTACAATAACATAAAGGTAACAGTTATGCACAATGTCATTGCAAGTCAATCCAGTAGTGAGTGCTACTGTTGGAAGGTCGGTAGTTCTTGCGTAAGTCTGAGTCATACTCAACAGATCCCAGCTAGTATATTTAGCTGCCTGCCACCACAAAGGTTGCATGTGGCACAAGTCCGGTTTAACATGGGTTCTCTGAGCTCTTAGGCTCGGCCAAAAATATTCCCTTTTTGAACCTGTATAAACAGGTTCAATGGCAGTCTACCTCCCCGAACAAGACTCTGCCCTTCAGCAGAGCCTCATCCGGGTTCTTCTCTGCCCAAATTCAGAGAGTTCGACTGTTTAGCTGGAACAGGTCGCAGCTAGTCTCTGTAGTTCGTTGACTTACAGATACTTATAGGTAATTACTACCTATAGTGTAGTCACTCATGGGGGTGACAAGTTATTCCATTACATCAATTTTAAAAGCAGAATTCTCTTACACACCACACTGCAATTAAATATATGAACAAAAATTCTACATGAGACATTAAGTCAGAAATCTTAACATTGTAGTTGTAAAATTGCTTATATATGGCTATCTTTTTATATTTTAAGTTATGTTTTATATATTCTGTATGCTTTTATTATGAACGATTTAAAAAGCAGAATTCATTCTTGCTTGTTACAGTGGAGAAAATTGTAAAGTTAAAAATCTCCAGTTATTTATACAGAAAATATGATGAATGAATTTGCAAAATTATTTAAATATGGCAGTAATTTTTGGCGGTGTGGTTCATATTAGCTTTCTTTAGATGCTTTTACTTTGAATGATTCATGAAACAGAATTCTTTCTTGCATATAACAATGAAGTTAATTGTAGAGATAAAACCCTTTCTCATCATAAAAATATAACCAATGCAATTTCAAACTAATTCAAATTCAGCCATCCTCTCTTGTTGCGATGGTTGACGTTAGCTTTCTTTGCATATTTTTACTTTGAATGATTTAAAAATCACAATTTGTTCTTCCATGTAAATAAAAATATGGTCATATGTTCTCAGTCAGTTATGTGCCATGCGTGATAAACACTTAGGCAATCATGTATTTTTCAATACATCACTGATGAGGCAGATTTTTTCCTGCAGTAGGTTGACATTTCTTTCTGTGGTAGACCAGTTGCCATCCAAGGCTATAGAACACGGATTGCCCAATAGTACCCAATTTTTCAAATACAGACTATGAACTTTCCTCTATGATACTTAAACTTTATGAATTTAAGCATGATACTAGATGTCGCGGAAACTTACCTCGGTGACCCAAAAGAGTCAGAGTTGTGTGTAAGTAAGTCTCCGCTACATTAGATTAACAGCAAGGTTTTGATCTTTTTACAGTTGAAATAGCTACATAAGTTCTATACTAACCGTTTCTTTTATCGCACATCTCACTTGTAGAAATCTCTTTAGGTTTCTTGCTTCCAGTTAACTTTGATTTTCAAAAATTTAAATGCAATGTCAATGGTTATCTTCTGTCCTCTTAATCCCTGTTCTTTTATTGTTCTCTCTCCTTAATCTTTTTTTTTTCTTATTCTTTCACAGTCAGTAAGCCATTGCTTCTTAGTGACTTTATTACCTTGCTTGAAGTGATATGATAAAATGGTATTTTTTTTATTATATGTATATGCATCATTATTGTACATGTACACTTCTCGCTTGTGGAACTTTCCTCTGGCTTCTTGCTTTCCAATCGACTTAGATCTTGAAAAATGTAAATGAAATTTCAATCAATATTTTGTCTTAATTGAAATTCTTGTTCTCTCTCCTTAAAATTTAAATTTTGTTCTCTCACTTAAAATTATTGTCCTCTCTCCTTAATAGTATATTTTTCTCATATTCGCTAACATTTAGTACCCCCCTCTTTGCGTCTTAGTGGCTTTATTGCCTTGCTTGGGGGTGAAATGATTAGAAAAAAAAAGTACTAACTTCTACTACATAAAAGTTACTCAGTATTCATAAGCATGAAAATTCTACTGATGCATGATAATTTTTCTCTCTAGAAATTGTCTTGTGTATCTATAAGTCTACCATTCATCCATGCTTAGAATATTGCAGCCATATATGGTCCAGTGCCTCTGCAATTTACCTTGACCTCCTTGATAAGATCCAAAGAAGAATCAGCAATATTATTGATCCTCATCTGGCAGCTCAGCTTCAGTCATTTGCCCACCACTGTAAAGTTGCTTCTCTGCATCTTTTCTAGAAATACTTTCATGTTAAGTGTTTGGATGAGCTCTTTGCTATGGTACCTAGACTGTTGGCGAGATCTCATCAATTCACTGCTGAGCTAAAAAAATTAAATTTTGTTTAAAATGCAATAACATATTAATAGTGCTGCAAGATTGATCTACACATTGCCAGTATGTTTTTGTTTCATCGTCATTTTTCTTATGATATTGGTAGCTGTAATTTTCCTCACTATTTACATTATTTGTACTATTGCCCTCATCTTTGTTACCATGTTTATCACAACATTTTGGCCGTTGTATGCTCCGGGCTTTCTTCAGATGGTTGGAATGTCAAACTGAACCCTTTATTTAACTCACTGAGGTAGCCTGTTCTAGTTCCATGTGCCATGTCTAATGGATGTCAGTTATCTCCTGTTAATTCCCCTCTCAAAGTTCACCACTGCCTTAACCAGGTACTGAACTCACACACTTTGGGTCCTGTCACTAAATCTAACCAACGCCTTTATCCTCTGTGCTATGTCTCCTCAAGTACACACGGCACAGAGGATAAATGTATGAATTTCTGGGTATCATAAACCTAATGTCTTCAGCATCATTTTTTACCAGTACAACGGCCAAAACATTGTGATAAACATGGCAACAAAGATGAGGACAATAGTCCAAATAATGTAAATAGTTTACATAATAACTCATCTCAGAAATATAGATATATAATTTTCCTCTTCTACAAATATTTTTCCACCAGTGTTTGATTTTCAGAACTTAGCCATGAGTTCCAAATAAAAAGTATAATCTATAAAACCCAGAATCTAAGTTCGTGATATACATTACTGAAGGGAACTGAAACTTTGCTTTAAAAAAGAAATTTTTCTCTTTTTTTTTTTATTTATAGTAACTACCTTTCTACTTGTTTAGAGTAATTAAAGTTATTGGTGTGCAAATTTCTATATTAAACAACTCTTTAAAAAAATATGGTAATGTCAAAAAATTATCAGATATACACAATTGTCTTATAGGCAATTGTCTTGGATGCACAACTGTCAGTCCAGCAAATACTAGATGCTGCAAGCTTGGGTATGCAGTTGGTGTAATGGATACTGGGTTGGAATTGTTAACTGGAGAGTATATATCAATTTGGGTAACTTATGGATAATTCTGAACTGAACCCTTTATTTAATCTATGGGATAGACTCTTCTCGTTCTACTGCTCATGTCTAGGGATATTTTCTAGTTCTGACTTTTATTTACTGCACATTTACTGCTCACCTGTTTCTGTCCAACCCAGATTGAACTCACAATCACCAGGTCACCAAATTCAAAAACCAACACTTTAATCCACTAGGCCATTTTTCCATCAGACAATTTTCTGTAGAGAACTTGGAGCCTTAAACCTAACCTACATGCTGCCCAGGTTTGGATCCCTGCTGCTGCAGCTGAAGACTTGCTGTTAGAAAGACAAGTGACAACAAATGGAACAAAAATAGTCTACCCCCACCATAGATTAAATAAAAGGTTCAGTTCAGAATTTCCTGAAGAGGGCACAACAGCTGAAATATGACAACAAGAACAAAGATGAGGACAATAGTCTGAATATAAATAGTGTAAATTAGGAGTTGACTTTAATAGAATGGTGAGAATTTACATGTTAAAATATTTGTTACTACTTTGACCACAACACGACCAACTGAGATACCTCTGCACATGTGAGTATATCTAAGTGTATATCTTTGTTTTCAAAGTGCATTCATGTGTGAAAGACACACACTGGTTTGGGATGTGCTTTTAATTCCAGACTTCCCTTGTAAAAATTGAGGAATTTTCTTTTGAATTCATGAACAGAGTAAGCTACTTTCAAATCTTCAGCTTCAATATCAAATACGGTTTTGTTTTTGTCCAGTATTTGTCGAGTAACATGTGCTATCACTTCAGTCGGAATACTTTAGGTGATCGATAGGTTAACATCTAACCTACTTATCAACTCTTCTGTAATAGCAGTAGTAGTTGATTACCAATATATTTGATTTATTACTCATGTTCAGTCCAATAAAATAAACATTTAAGTTTCTA
Organism: Acanthosepion pharaonis; assembly: GCA_903632075.3. Classification (NCBI taxonomy): domain Eukaryota; kingdom Metazoa; phylum Mollusca; class Cephalopoda; order Sepiida; family Sepiidae; genus Acanthosepion; species Acanthosepion pharaonis. Next base: position 3,232,994 of record CAHIKZ030000957.1, on the reverse strand, counting down.
GTATCAAGGATTTGCAAAAAAACAAAATGGCATTGGTTGTGTTTACAATAAGAACAGCAAATAAGACTTGATCAAAATGAAAAAAAAAACATGATTTTCCAAGCTGCTACCAACTTGAAATAAATTGAGATTCATATTTTAAGAGGTAAGTAGCATATGAACTAGCATATTCATTAAAAGGTTTATAAGTCTAAGCTATGACTGTAATAGGAAGCGAGGTATGTAATTTATGTGTGGCAAAGTTGGAAAGAAATTTTCAGATGTTTTATTATTTATCTGTGGTCTAACAGCAATATTAGGTGCTAATATCAATGAAAAGATTAAGCAGTTTTAGGTGCTAATACTTTTGAAAAACAGTACTGGGTTCTAGTACCTGTGTAAAACCTGTTCTAATACCGGTAAAAACTTAAACAAGCAGTACTGGGTTTTAACACCTGTTAAAAACTTAAGCAGTTTTAGGTGCTAATACCTGTGAAACATTTAAGCAAGCAGTATTTGGTTTTTATACCTATAAGAAATTTAAGCATGCAGTATTGAGTTTCAGTATCTGTGAAAATCTTAAGCAATTTGTAGTTTATATTTTTTTTTTTAATTGATTTTACATTTTATTCAGTTTTGGTGACAAATTTTCAACAAACTCTTGAATTCGTTTTTTGTTAATGAAAGTTGTCCACATCAAATCATTTTGCAGCAATCGAAAAAGGTAATTACTGGTTGATACAAGGTCAGGTGAATATGGTGAATAGGTTGGACCAGACCAACTGACTTCCAAAATTTCTTTCCTCTATTGTTCCAGCTGTATGTGGCCTTTGCAGTGTCATGGAGGAGATGAAAAATTTATCTTTTCATCCGCTGTGTATGCTGCCACTACTGTGCAAAACTAAGCTATGTTTGTATACTCTGAATTTATTCTTAACAGCCATGTATAATTTAAGAAATATAAAAACTAGATACGATGCATGTTAAAAATGGGGGAGACATGTGCACGTTCCAGTAATATAGGATTTAACAATATTCTGGAAGAGTAATAGACTTTTGAGGAAGGCTGGAGGGTATGCAGCCAAAACATTGCAAAGCATGAAAGATATGGAAATTAGTCAGAAGAAAACTGCACAAAAGATATACTATTTTTTTTTTTAAATTGGTATCACCCCATGCCAGTTGGTAACTGTCAGCTATTTAAACATTCCACCAAAACATTCAACAGAGGTACTATGACATCATTTATTTTCTACACGGTATCCATCAAAACATTTAACTACACCCAGATCAGAAGTGTTAGATACCATAGATTGTGGTGTACAAGTAGAACTGGAAGATTTTCTACAGATATTTTATTATCATAGAAATTGCCATGAGCTTATTCAATCAATAACAGAAGAATTAAGATTCATCAGAAAATTAAAATAGGAAAACTGGGAAATATTCACAGGTTAAAACCAGTAATAGTAATTTGGTTTAACTTTACAGAATTTATGGTTGAATTTACTTCTGCAATTGTTTTCTTTGTCTGAACTTTTGAGATGAGGAACTATTAATATATGCAGATTTATTATCGTCATTTTCTAGTAATTTAAAGTTGCAACATTTAAACTTTTAAGATAAGGAAATATTATTTTTTAGACTATTTATATTTGGACTATTGTCCTCATCTTTGTTGTTGTTATCACAGCAATATCCCTAGAAATGACCAATGGAACAAGAACACTCTACTCCCACATAGATTAAATAAAGGGTTCAGTTCAAAATTCCCCATACGGTGCCCAAATCAATATACACCTGAGGAAGGCCAGAGGGTAAAATGGCCGAAACATTGTCATAAAAACAACAAAGATGACGACAATAGTCTAAATATAAATAGTGTAAATAATAACTCCCTACTCTAGAAATTCAAACTAGAAATGAAAGAATTATTATTATTATTATTATTATTAATATTAATATAATACAGGTTTCCTCAGATCAGTGTCCTTATGATTCATCACTCACATGTTTGTGTAAATGCTTTTAAACTCTGTCAAATCTGGAAAGTGAAGATTGTACAGCTCCAGTCCAGATATGGCAGTAATACACAATTTTTGTTTTAATCTGACTCTTGCAAAGAGAGTGACAGATGTCACATGCTTTCAAGGAGATGATCATTTTGCCAGCATCTTTAGCTATGGATCCATTGTATCTTTAAAGAGGTTACAAACAGACAAAGGGTGGTACTCGAATGAAGGAACAGCAACACGCATGTAGATGAAAGAAGAGAAGTTTATTGTAAAAAACACTACTGAAAGACAGGAAATCTGGTGGCAGGCTAGTAATTCCCAAAGCAAGGATATTTGCCAACTGCCCCACGTGGTCAAATGTGGCACAAGGCCAAATTTAACACGGGGTATCTGAGCCCATAGGCTCAGGCAAAAATTCCCCATAGACCCCGTAAAAATTGGGGATGGGTAGCTGTCTACCTGCCCAGATGAGACTCTTCCCTTTGGCATAGCCTCGTTTGGGTTCCTCTGAGAGTTCGACCAGCACATCTGGGGATGAATCTCCAACTAATTCCCGAAGCAAGTCCCCAGGTATATCCAGTGCTCATTATATATAGCTACTGATATAGTCCACGTAGGCAATAAGGAGTGTGGGACATTCCATTACAACAGGATCTTACATATGTTGGCAGTTTGATGACAAAAATTAATAGTTCTAAAGAAGAAACTGTCTGAGTGGCACTTCCTCTTCACTAATGGAATACAAAGGCAGTGAGGATGAGTTAATTGTATACATAGCATGACAGGTCCTACTTTTGAAGGTCTGAAGTTGGAAGTTAGGAAAAGGTGGCTCATCTGAAAATTTGCCATGGAAATAGCAAAAGATTAATGATAGGCTTGTGACATTTCATCCATGGGAAATGTGTTGTGGATGGAAAATAATTCATCATCCACATGGCCATGTAAAGTCTTTTGAACACTGTCAAAACTGGAAAGTGAGGGTTGATCAGCTCCAGCTCTGATATGGCAGCAATGATCCTATTTTTGGTCTGATCTGGATCTTGTAAAGATAAAACATGGTAGGTGGTGTTAGGCACAAGGAATCAACAATTTTTTCAGCATCATTATGGATGAATCTGAAATGAATTGCACTTGAGATCTGATGTGAGCTTGTGTCTCAATAGATTTTCAAAGCTAGTAGTGTGGGGACTTTGATATTAAACTGATTTTTGGAGCAAGCCAAGTTAGGGGCTTGCTCTGCCTTTCCTACAGGTTAGTTCGGTATTGCAATACCTTTGTGTGTCAGCTCACTCTCCCTGCCAGGGGGAGACAAAAAATTATCACCAAAAACAGACCCATCACTTTCCCTTTTTCTCTGCTTGAATAGTAATTTTCATAGATATTACCACTATAGAGAGCCTTTGATAAATGTAAAACTTTCATAATCCTATAGAGTTTGGTAATAGCAACAAACAGTACTTGATGGTAATAGAAGTTGAGTCTGATTGACTGAGCCAATCTGCTGGGCAAATTGGTAGGTGGTTTATATAACAGCCTGGGAGATTCCATTCTGTTACCCGGGCAAGTCTATTTTGTATGTTCTGATTGGCTGATGATTTTGGTGTGGATATTGTTCTCAATAAATATCCAACAGTACTGTGACTGTATTCAAGAGAGAGACATGTATTTGTTCCTGGCTGCCTCTTTGGTTATGATTCAAGTCTAGATTCCCAACCTCCCCAGTTTGTTTTGGCCCCCTTTTCATCTCGACTGGGTCAGCTTTTATATTTCCTATGGCCATATATTTTTTTCTCCTTTTCCACTCCCCTATCATGAGAGCCTCTTGATTTTGTCCAAATGGGCAGAATACAGCACCCTCTCCCTTTTTTGAGGGTTGGACAGGCCCTAATAACATCAGTTATGTTTTGTTTCTTTTGTGTTTACATTTTAGTTTCTGATTGGGTTCATCTCCCTCCCCTCTCATTTTATTCATCCATAAATTTTTAAGTACACATATATAATCATTATATTTTTATGGCATGGGGCGCGTTTTGTAGGACCCCCTTGAGAGGATGCGGATGGTGTATGGAGGATTGATTAGTGACGGACGATTTTTTGTGGTGAATGGGCAAATTGTAATGAGTGAATGGGTCATGAATCAGATTAGCTAGGTATAGGATAGTTAGTGACGACCAGCCTCAACCCCTCCCCTTTTTTCGGCCTTGTGCCATAATTGTGTAATTTTACACAATAAATAATGAGAAGGACTTGTATTGAGTTACAACTCTGTTTATTTTTGTCACCCTACTGGACATGAGTTGGGAACCTCCTTGCGAAAGTGAGTCTCACACTCTTGATTGTTCAAATCTGTGCTTGAGTAGCAGATAAAGGAGTATATGTCATATTCATATTTAATGTCAAAAGAAATAATTAAAAAAAATACACATTTGCACTACAGAAATGCTGGAGCAAACATTTTATGGAGCCACTGGGAAAAACTGTCCATGTCTCCAGGGTATATAAAGGTTCCAGCTTCCTTTTCATCATTGTTTTCACCATGTTTTTTAATTCATTCCTACCAAGGCCAAAAGGTAGAGTCTACCCTGCTATTTCACCCATATCTGGTTGCAGCAGGTCAACAGATAGATTCATGATTTTCCCATGGGCATGAAGACAAAGAAACACTTACAAGCTCTATTATTTACAGCCCAAATCCACCTTGCTGTCCACAGGATTGAATCACTTCCCTATACTCTATATATTCCTTTGATAAGACAGGTATTCTAGTCTGAAATCTTCTTTCCAAGAAACACTATTCTGTAGAACAGACTCCCACATGGATGCTTCCTTGGACACTACAATATTTATCTCTTCAAGTTGAGTTATTACTATTAATTTTTTTCTTTAAAGCATATCACCTGAAGCAAGGCAGGAATGCTACTAGCATTCAAGGGGTTACAGAAAGTGAGAGCAAGAGTAAAGAGGGGTCTTTAAGGAAAGTATAAAGAAAAGGATGAAGATCAAGGCATCAAAAGATGTCGATTGACATTACATTTGAATACTTGAAAATTATAGCTATCAGAGAAGCAAGTAAGAGGAAAGGAGTTCCACTGTAAAGAATTGCAAGAGAAGAAGCTATTTTTAGATATAGACATTTATTTAAGCATTTCACCCCAAGCAAGACGGGGGTGTCACTAGCAGAGTAAAGAGGAGCGTTTGAAGAAAGGATAAAGAGAAGGACAGGGATTAGGATCAAGGCATCAGAAGATGTCAATTGACATTACATTTGAATTACATTTGAAGATTTGAAGATTGTAGCTATCAGGGAAGCAAGTGATAAGAAGGGAGTTCCACTGTCAGGAATTGTGAGATATGAAGCTCTTGGAGTAGAAGAGATGGCTACTTTTAACTGTTTTGACAGTGAAAGGGTGGGACTGAGATGCCAACCTAGTAGCATGCTTAAATTCATGCAGTTGGGGTACCAGCGAAAGCAGCTCGTCAGAGCAGTTGCCATGGAAATATTTGTAGAAAAGATGGAGGGAAGCCACATCACATCTGGGAAAAAGTGACTGTGAATATCCGTCTCTGGATTTTGTTGAGAACCTTGAAATGAAAATCAGGGGCACCAGACCATATATGGCAGCAGTATTCAATACAAGGACAAATGGTTGATAGTTATTATTAAAGTATTGTCACTCATATGACACTATGACTGCTGAGAATAGAATGCAGGCCTGTAATTAGCAGTAAATAAAGCCTCAGTTATCTCCCTTTAACAGGCAATTTTTATTGTCTCTCTATCTCTTATTAATTAAAAATTACTTGGAAGTCATTTGGATCAGGTACTGATTTAGTTAATGCAATGTCTTTTTCATTTAATATGCTAAAAGAACTTGTGCTACAATGAGCTGTTTTTGCTGTATTACAGTAGGAAATATAGAAATTGGATACAGATAATGATTACTGTTATAAGTTCTCAAAGCTGGACTCACAATGCAAGAAATGAAATAGTTTATACATGACTGATTCTGGTGAATTTAACAATATTCATTTTTTTAGGTCTAACCATTTTCACTTGTTACCTATCTGTCATATCTTTGCAATGTTCATTTCCTATTTCTTCATCTTATATTCATATCACACACCTCATTCAGTTAGTCTCTACCTTGAGTGGCTCTTGAACCTTGTATTATGAAAACTTTAGAAAAAGAGAGACAGAGTTAGACTTAAGCTTGATGGTTCCAATTTCTGTACTGTTATTAGTCCATTGAAACCTCGATACTAGTAAAATTAGCATTCATATAATAAAATAAATAATGAACAATATAAATAAATGCAACAGTATCTGTCTATATTTCTGAGATGAGGTATTATGTACACTATTTACATTATTCAGACTATTTTCTTCATCTTTATTGCCATATTTATCACAACATTTCGTCCCTTTAGTATCTGTCTATATTTCTGAGATGAGGTATTATGTACACTATTTACATTATTCAGACTTGGCCTTGTGCCACATCTAAGCTACGCTTGGAAAATCTTTATATTATTCAGACTATTGTACTCAACTTTGTTGCAATATTTATCACAACGTTTCGGCCGTTGTACACTCCAGCCTTCTTGAAGTGGTTGGAATGTCAAACTGAACCCTTTATTTCCACAAGGACACATGGCACAGTGGATAAAGGTGTTAGTTAGATCTAGTGACAGGACCCAAAGAGTGTGAGTTCAATACCTGGTTAAGGCGGTGGAGAACTTTGAGAGGGGAATTAACAGGAGATAACTGACATCCATTAGACATGGCACATGGAACTAGAACAGTCTACCCCAGTGAGTGAAATAAAGGGTTCAGTTTGACATTCCAACCACCTGAAGAAGGCCAGAGTGTACAACGGTTGAAACATTGTGACGAACATGGCGACAAGATGAGGACAATAGTCCGAATAATGTAAATAGTGAATGAATGCTAATTTTACCAATCTGGACGTTTCAATGGATTAACAATTAACACATGAACAATAGTCTTCTCAGATAATCTACAATTTGTTTTAGTTCTGTTTTATCTGTAAGTAACGCTTGTATTAATTTTTAACCAATGACATTTGAATATATGTTATTTACTTGACTGTAAACTATTTATGAATCAATAAAAAGTAAAAAAAATGACATTGGTGTTGAGTTAAACTTTTTAAGGAGTATGTTAATGTATCTTGCTTGGGATAAAAAGCAACAATAATAAGATGGAATAAAACTTATAATAAAATTTTAGTAATAATGAAGAGTGTGTAGAAGGTTAAGGAAATAAAAATTTGGCCTTGTAAATATATTCAACTTGTCCACAAACAAAAAAAGGAATGGCAAAGAAAAAAGCAGATAAAATGTAAATCAAAGATTTCTTACTGACTTTGACTCAGACTGTTACATCTGGCACATACTCAGATTGTCACACACACTGGCTACTTGATATATTGTCTTTCTATTTCAAACAAGCATGTGAACCTAGTAGTAGACACAAAATGTGTGCAATTATATTTAACAGAAAATGCATGGCTCTACTTGAAACTTGAAGATTTACTTGAAGAATATAAAATTCCCAATAACTTAACAACTATGTTTGCTTAAAAACTGAAACTGTTTTACATACTGACTAATTTTTATCTTTCTACAATGAATCTCCAATTTATTATATTTTATTTAAAGTTAGTATCCACTTAGTTGGGATATCATATCTTGTTAATAATTTTCAGTAGAATGATGTGCTTATTTTATCTGAAACTGGTTAATTAACTGTTGTAACCTAGGGAAGGTTACTGAATAGAATAATCAAACAAAGGTTGGTAATGAACGATAACACTTAGGACAAGAACAATGCATATAAGATTTGCCAGTGGCACATAGAAGAAGTAGTCAACTGCTAGAAGTGAGTCAAGTGAATTTCACACTGAATCTCCAACTGCAGACCAACATACAGTATTTACTACTGTATTTATTTGAATGAGGACATACCCATTATTGTTCGTAGGTATGCTACAACATTAACAGAATATGTTATGATAATGTGTCTTATGGAAATTGAAGGTTGTGTGTCTGTGTGTATTTTAGGTGGATATGCATGTCCAATATCTAAACAAAAAAGAAGATAAAAGCATAGAAAAACTGTATTTTCAACTATGAGTGTTTAATCCTTTTATGGAGACTGTAGTGAAACAAAGCTCTCTGTGTCTCTCGGGTATGTCTGTTCTCTTACTGGTTAAGAAGTTAAGTAAATACAAGTCTCGTGTTCATGATTGAGTTCAATCAGCCTTGTGCAGAGTTGGAACAACCAAAGGAAAGTTTCTACTTGCTTTGCCAGTGGATGTTTTAAACATAGTTAAGGGATGTATTTTTCTTTTTGTTGGTTCAGAAGTTAGGCTAAGTCAGTATAGATACCATTACAATGGTAGTGCTCAAGTCAGCCTTGCACTGAGTTGGAATAACCAAAGAGAAAGTTTGACTTAGCTCATAGGATAAGGTTTGGAAAGACATGTGTGAGTACCATGCATTGGAAAGAGAGAAATGTAATTACTACATGGTACTACATCTTGAAGAAAAGAGGCAAAATAAAAGCAAGAAGTGTTTGCCTTTTTACATGTTCTACCAATGTCACCTAACAACTTTTGACAAAATCAAGTGAAGTAAAAATATATTTCCAATTCCTTTATTCATAGCATCATGAGGAAAATATATTTCTTTTTCTTTTCTTTTTTTATTAATCATTTTTTCTTATTGGTTTTATTTCCTTTTTCACAGTCTGCTATAATTTTAATCTGTTTAATTTGTTTTACAAAATCTTAATTTATATACATTTAAAAAAAATTTTCTTCACAAACCCTACAAGCATAGTGACAAAGAGATTTGGGATAAAAGGCAATAATAAGACAGAATGAAATCATTAATAAAAAAAAAGTTATAAAGAGTGAATTGTGCTAGAGTGTTGGGATAAAAAAAGCAACAATAGTAAGATGCAATAAGCAGGTAATAAGCAATAGTAATAATGAAGAGAGTATTGAGCCAGATTATTAGGATAAAAAGCAAGATGGATTAAGACTAATTAAAATCACATTATATACCTTTAAAATTTTTATGATATAGTTAAATCAGTGCTTATATTATAGAATGTATAAATCCTTTTCCAATGTATTTTCATAGTAAAATCCCTTTCCAATGCATTGTCATAGTAAAATCCCTTTCCAATGAATTTTCATAGTAAAATCCCTTTCCAATGCATTTTCATAGTAAAATCCCTTTCCAATGCATTTTCATAGTAAAATCCTTTCCAATGTATTTTCATAGTAAAATCCTTCCAATGCATTTTCATAGTAAAATCCCTTTCCAATGGATTTTCATAGTAAAAACTTTCCGATGCATTTTCATAGTAAAATCCCTTTCAATGCATTTTCATAGTAAAAATCCCTTTCAATACATTTTCAAGTAGAATTTTCCAATGTATTTTCATAGTAAAATCCTTTCCAATGCATTTTCATAGTAAAATCCCTTTCAATGTATTTTCATAGTAAAATCCCTTTCCAATGCATTTTCATAGTAAAATCCCTTTCCAATGGATTTTCATAGTAAAATCCTTTCGATGCATTTTCATAGTAAAATCCATTTTCATAATAAAAACAATACATTTTCATAGTAGAATCCCTTTCAATGTATTTTCATAGTAAAATCCTTTCAATGCATTTTCATAGTAAAATCCCTTTCCAATGTATTTTCATAGTAAAATCCTTCCAATGCATTTTCATAGTAAAATCCCTTTCAATGGATTTTCATAGTAAAATCCCTTCCGATGCATTTTCATAGTAAAATCCCTTTCCAATGCATTTTAGTAAAAACCCTTTCCAATACATTTTCATAGTAGAATCCTTTCCAATGTATTTTCATAGTAAAATCCCTTTCCAATGCATTTTCATAGTAAAATCCCTTTCAATGTATTTTCATAGTAAAATCACTTTCCAATGCATTTTCATAGTAAAATCCCTTTCCAATGGATTTTCAATAAAATCCTTTCCATATTTTCATAGTAAAATCCCTTTCAATGCATTTTCATAGTAAAAATCCCTTTCCAATACATTTTCATAGTAGAATCCCTTTCCAATGTTTTTCATAGTAAAAATCCCTTTCCAATGCATTTTCATAGTAAAATCCCTTTCCAATGTATTTTCATAGTAAAAAATCCTTTCCAATGCATTTTCATAGTAAAACCTTTCCAATGGATTTTCATAGTAAAATCCCTTTCCGATGCATTTTCATAGTAAAATCCCTTTCCAATGCATTTTCATAGTAAAATCCCTTTCCAATACATTTTCATAGTAGAATCCCTTTCCAATGTATTTTCATAGTAAAATCCCTTTCCAATGCATTTTCATAGTAAAATCCTTTTCCTATGCATTTTCATTTTTTTTAATCATTTCACTCTAAACAAGGTGATAATGCCACTAGGATGCAGGTGCTTACAATCAGTGAAAGAGAATGTGAAAACTATTAAAAGTAATTGTTGCAGAAGAACTGTGATCCTTATTTGCCAATCACTTAGCACACTTAAATTCATACAATCAAAGCACTATAGAGAAGATCTCATCAGAACAATTGCCATAAAAATATTTGTAGAAAAGACAGAGACAAGCCTTGATACATCAGTAAAAAATGTCAAGATGCCAGGTTTGGATCAACAGATTGTTTCAGCTGCTTCATTCTTCAGCCTTCATATATACAATATATACAATATATACAATCTTCGAGAAAACTTTTATTCTTTTTTTATCTCCAAAAAAAATGCTGATTATAAAAGGATTATTTCTAAATGTTACAAATCCCCCATTGTTAAGATTTAATTTTGCTTCATTAAAGAAGAGATTATAGGGATTAAACGATAAAGATATTAAGGAAATTTGACCTTATGCAATTGTTACCTTTGGCAGCTTCTGGTTGATAATCTATCCTCCTCCACTTTGTAGAATTAATATTTTAATAATTTGCAAATGTTCATTATCACTAAAATATTGTCTATGGCTGATAGAAAAGAGTGCAGACAGGGTATTAGCAGTAAATAAACCTTGAATTATCTCTTGACAGATGCTTTTTTATTGTCAGTTTATATTTAATTAAAACCTATTGAAGATATTGATTTATTCTCTAAATGTTTTTTAAATGCTCTAACATAAATTGCGCTACAAAGTGCTGTTTTTGCTGTTACAGTAGCAACATCATAAATACAGAAGTAGACATGTAATGCGTAAAATTAAATTTATAGTTTATAAATGACTGATATTGGTGAATTTACCAACATAATTTTTTTTTATCTGTCCATATTTGTGAGATGCAGTATAGTAACTATTTATATTGTTTGGACTGTTGTCCTCATCTTTATTGTCATATTCATGTTTTGACCATTGTACACTCTGGCTTTCTTCAGGTGGTATATATATATATATATATATATATATATATATATATCTTGGAATTTCAAACTGAAATAGTACACGGGGGTAGATTGTTCTAATTCCATGCCTTTTCTGGATATCTCAGATTCAGTTAATTCCCTTTTAGTAAATCAACCTTTAAGTAACTCAGCTCCCCATGTTTTTGTTCACCTTTGCCAGGTATTGAACTCACAACTCTTTGGGTCAAGTCACTGGATTTCTTTAACATTACTTTTATATACTGGGTCATGGGGACTTCAGTGGATCAATTTTGGGGGGCTTATAAGCCTAATGTCTCGGTATTTATTTTTTTACCAGAGCTCATATTACAGATTTTTTTTATTGTTATTATTTTTTAAAGTTTAACCATTTTCATATGGAAAAAAAATTAAATAAAGAATTAAATTTTATTATGTACATAGTTTTTGCACTGCCTGCTTTAATTAAATTCCAGGGTCTTATCATATTGTGAAGTCGTCTTGCAAGGAAAGCATTGCAATAGATAACGATTCAGAATAAAAAAATCGGAGAAATAAGTTTTTCTCCCCAAAATTTTTAATGCAATATTCACTTGCAAAAAAATAAAAAGTCATTCTTACAAACCACAATTTTTTTCAGCTTTAAATAATCCACAAAGTGGTTGATAAACCAAAAAAACAAATCAATCAAATAATCTGTCAAAGAAAAATCACATGTGAATTCTTTACTCATTGGATATCCCAGTTTTATAGTATTACGATAGACTGAGTCATTAACAATTTTATAGAAGTAAATCTACCATTCATCCAGGCATTGAATACCATTGCCATATCTGCTGTACATCTCAAGATTCTTAACAAAAAAAGGATCTGCAATATGATCAATCTAGACCAGGCATCTCGACTTCAGTCACTTTCTCAACGACATGATGTGACTTCTCTTTGTTTTTTTCTACAAATATTTTCATCGCAACTGTTTTGATGAGCTTTCTGCCCTGATTTCCCAACCATATTAATTTAAGCTTGCTACTAGATTTGCGAAGTAGAGGCACAGTGAAGTAATGGATAATGGCTCAGATTGATGAATCGGAAATCCAAATTCGAATTCCAGTCAGATCCATTGCATTCTCTTATGTGCTAATACCCTTGGGAAAGATATGAATCCTTTTCTTTTTTCCCCAGCTATGTGTAAAGAGCAGCAAAGACTGGGTTCTTTAGCCTTGAGTGGCAACCAGTCTAGGAGAAAGTAACACGGAATTCAAAACTGTTTGTAGCCCAGGTTTAGTATATACTGTAAAGCTAAAGGAAAGGATCAATTGCATTGGCTCAATGATCCTGAATGCGGTTAGCAAATCATGATGAGATTCGCAACTAGGTCTCGCTGTTTTACTGTTGAACTAGCTGGATAAAACCACTAGTTCTATTATAACAATTTCTTTTCTTGCCCTTCTCAGCTGTAGAATTCACTTCTGATTTCTTGGTTCCCTGATAATTATATTCTTCAAAAATTAAAATGTAACATCAATCATCATCTTCTATCTTCTTTAATGCAGTCCCTTTTTGGTCTTTTCCTCAATACTTCCTACTAAAATCCCTTTCCTATGCATTTTCATAGTAAAATCCCTTTCCAATGCAATTTCATAGTAAAATCCCATTTTGATAAATTTTCATAGTAAAATCCCTTTCCTATTCAATTTCATAGTAAAATCCCTTTGCAATGGAATTTTATAATAAAATCCCTTTCCGATACATTTTCATAGTAAAATCCCTTTCCATTGCATTTTCATAGTAAAATCCCTTTCAATGAATTTTCGTAGCAAAATCCCCCTCCATTGCATTTTCATAGTAAAATCCCTTTGCAATGGAATTTTATAATAAAATCCCTTACCAATGCATTTTCATAGTAAAATCCCTTTCCAATGCATTTTCATAGTAAAATCCCATTCCAATGCATTTTCATAGTAAAATCCCTTTCCAATGCATTTTCATAGTAAAATCCCATTCCAATGCATTTTCATAGTAAAATCCCTTACCAATGCATTTTCATAGTAAAATCCCCCTCCATTGCATTTTCATAGTAAAATCCCTTTCCAATGCATTTTCATAGTAAAATCCCCCTCCATTGCATTTTCATAGTAAAATCCCTTTCCAATGCATTTTCATACTAAAAACCTTTTCCAATGCATTTTTATAATAAAATCCTTTTCCAATGCATTTTCATAGTAAAATCCCTTTCCAGTGCATTTTCATAGTAAAATCCCTTACCAATGCATTTTCATAGTAAAATCCCTTTCCAATGCATTTTCATAGTAAAATCCCCCTCCATTGCATTTTCATAGTAAAATCCCTTTCCAATGCATTTTCATACTAAAAACCTTTTCCAATGCATTTTTATAATAAAATCCTTTTCCAATGCATTTTCATAGTAAAATCCCTTTCCAATGCAATTTAATAATAAAATCCCATTCCAATGCAATTTCATAGTAAAATCTCTTTCCAGTTTGATATTCTTGAATTATCAAAAGCTTCATTGTCCACGTCCTGTAGGGACATGGCACCTAAAGAAGAACCTTAAAAAATGTATAAGACTAGATGTTTGTAATTCATATTTGGAGTAATGTCCTCAAATTTGTTGTATTATCACAACATAATAACTGCAAAACTTCCTTCTGATTTCATGCTCCCCTGATGACTGAAACCCTTAAAAATTTAAATGCAATGTCATTCGTCATCTTCTGTGATCTTCAAACCCATTCCTTTTTTGTCTTTTCCTCAATTCTCTTCAGTAAAGTTTTCTTTTTCTCTTTCACTTTCACTTTCACTTCTTGCAACCCCCTATGTTCTCTTTCACTTTCACTTTCACTTCTTGCAACCCACTGTGGTCTCATGGATACTAAACTTTGAACCCAGGCCAATGACCAGCGATTGAAGAGAAGAATAAATTAAGTAGCACTGGCTGCTTGGTTAATGAATCCCAAATGTTTTCTTATAAGGAAACGGCAACTACAATTTCCATTCCCATTTGCTGTGAGATTTCTCAAGGAGAGCAGTCAAAGAATGTCAAGTTTAAAGATGGTTCTTCCCAAAATAAATGGTATGCTGATTCGAACTTTGCCACCAGAAACATTATCTTAGTATAATTTTGGATCCCTTTTGCTTGGGATCCTGAAGGAAGATGGCACCTAAAAACGTTTTTTTAAAAAAAAACAAAAAAAAAAAAACAGCAGCAGTTCTTGTGAGAATATATGAAACTAGATTTTTGTTATTCATCTTCAGACTAATGTCCTCATCTTTGTTGTTATTATCACAATGCTTTGTCTGTTGTGCTCTCCAACCTTTTTCAGGTGTCTGTCAATCCAGGTGACCTTCTGTAAATTTTGAATTGAACCCTTTATTTAATCTATCACATCATGTTCTTTTTTAGTATTGTTCAACTATTACTCACTCTGTTCCCACAGAGTCCATGTCTGTGCTACCTGAGCCAGGAACTGAACTCATGATTACTATGCCAGAAAATTTATAAACCAATGGTTTAATCCTCTCTACTATTGCCTCAATGTAAACAGGGTGGTCAGTATCTGAGCAAGGCTGGATTATGACCTTTTGAGGCCTCAGCTCAGACAGACACATCCTCTAACTCACCTGTAATCATCTTGATAATTTTAGTGACATTCGCTTAACTTGAAGAACACTTATTGTAAATTCTTTAAATAAGCTAGATTAGCAATCTTTTGTTTTTCAATAAAAATATTCTCTAAGAAATTGAATGATTCTACTATTTATTGCAAACCAAATTATCAGGTTTTTCGACCCAATCATAGTGATAAAAAAAGACTGACATTTTATTAGCAGCATTATAACAATAAAACAAACAGTTACTTTTGATATCATCTCAGTTTATGAAACAATTTAGAAGTTATAACATCTAGAAAATTAATAATCATTGCTTTATAAACATTTCTAAATATAACATTTTGAACTAAAGTACTGTCTGCGAATGACACATATACATACACATTTTGCACATAAATATATATATATATATATTCATTGATGCATGTTTTATTAAATAATATAGACAAGTTTTGTCTATTTATTTTAAGTAAGTTATTTAAGTAAGTTTTTATTTTAAGTAAATTTATTTTAAGTATATTTCAATATATCAAACAATACATGAACAGAAAGTCTGTTTTTATTGCATGAAAAATTTCAAAGCAACAACAAACTCGTGTATATGAGACGCTGAAGCAAAAATCATATCGCAGCTCGTAACATCACACATGACCATGTGAGTATGGAAACAAGAATTATTAAGTATGGGAAGCCGTTGGTATAAACCAATGGCTTCTGTTATCAATTATAGGCATTTAAGAATATTTGTGGAGATTTCATAGTTTATTTTGTTCAGGTTAAGTTTCAAATATTTTACTTCTCACTTACACTCTCGTGTGGTCATGTGTGACATCACAAGCTGCGATTTTTGCTTCCGCGTCTTGTATACACAAGTTTGTTGTTGCTTTGAAATTTTTCATGCAACATAGACGGACTATCATTATTGTTTTGTCCGTGTATTCTTTAACATATTGAAATGTAATTGTCATCTTTGATAATAGCTTATGTAAGCCGAAAGCTTAGATAGGTTTAAAACAATTATCAATATGGTGATTTCCTTTTGTCTTTCAATGATAATGTTATTAAGCCTATCAGACAATATGAAAAGAACTTACTTAAAATAAATAGACAAAAACTTTTTCTATATTATTCAATGAAACATGCATCAATGAAAAATTGCTGCCTAAATACACACAATATATATATATATATATATATATATATATATATATATATATATATATATATATATATGATCTCATTCTGTTCATATCTATCTTACATTCTTTGAGATGAATAATTTTCAACTAATCTTTTTGTTGATCTGCTTGTTATCCCTCTATTTCAGCCAATCCACTCTACAGCTTTCGTCAGGTATACAAACTCTATAGAAGTTAAGTGAGGATAATCAGAGTAGAACAAGAAAATGGTAATCAACAGAAAAAAAAAAAAAAACTTATTTCCCACAACTGTTTTCTGTCATCCATAATTTTTTTTCCTTTCCTCTATCAGAACAAAAGTTAGAATGCCATGACCAACTTGTTTCCAGTTTTGTATACAGGAAATCTTTGAAATTTATTGGCTGAATCTCAAGTAGCAAAAAGAATGAAATGAAAAAGTATTACAATGATAAGGACCCACTTAAAAATGTTCAGCTTATTCATGTTCGAA
Organism: Acanthosepion pharaonis; assembly: GCA_903632075.3. Lineage (NCBI taxonomy): Eukaryota > Metazoa > Mollusca > Cephalopoda > Sepiida > Sepiidae > Acanthosepion > Acanthosepion pharaonis. Next base: position 3,216,293 of record CAHIKZ030000957.1, on the reverse strand, counting down.
AGATAAACAGATATTAATGGACATGGACTGATTGATTGATTTGAACAAATATTAATAGATCTAAAATGAATAGACTGAAATAGATGACCAGACTGAGGTAGACAGATAGATGAACAGACTGAGGTAGATAGATGAACAGACTGAGATAGGTAGATGATCAGACTGAGGTAGATAGGTAGATGAACAGAATGAGATAGATGAACAGACTGAGGTAGATAGATAGATGAACTGACTGAGGTAGATAGATAGATGAACTGAGGTAGATAGATAAATGAACAGACTGAGGTAGATAAGTAGATGAACAGAATGAGATAGATGAACTAACTGAGGTAGATAGATGAACAGACTGAGGTAGATAGATAGATGAACTGAGGTAGATAGATGAACTGACTGAGGTAAATAGATAGATGAACTGAGGTAGATAGATAGATGAACAGACTGAAGTAGATAAGTAGATGAACAGAATGAGGTAGATGAACAGACTGAGATAGATAGATAGATGTATAGACAGGCTGAGATAAATTTGATGAACATACTGGGATAGGTAGATGACCAGACTGAGGTAGAGAGGTAGATGAACAAACTGAGATAAATAGATGAACATACTGAGATAGATAGGTAGACGAACAGAGAAACTTTTACAAAAGCAACAAAACTCAATGAGAAATTAATGATAAAAAATGTAAAGCATGTCTTTAAATAAAATTAGTTTCAAAAGATAAAATTACTTATTTTCATGTAATCCCAGCCATATACTTCCAAATATTTGCTTTGCTTACATTATTTTTCCTGTCAGTTTTTGTTGTTGTCTAATGTAAGTAAAAAGCAATCAATCATTTTTTTTATGTGCCATATGGTACGAAGGATTCACTTTAATTTTTTTTCTTTCAAGACTTGAGTTAAAAATCTATATGCATTCTGTCAAATAAATTTAGTGATTTAAATTTCTTAAATACAACTGTCACTATTGATTTTTGAGTACCATATTTTTCAATTGCACTTTTTTACCTCAAAATCTGATGTCAAAATCTGCTTGCATTGTATATATCAAAGGCAAGATTAATATATGTTGAGCAACAAAGGGGAAAAGCTATAAATGACATGTTTCACTGGATGTCTGTTGTTTTCAGATTCTTTAGGCCAGAATGAAAGACAAAAGTGCGTGTAAGGAAAATACATTGTGATTTTGAACATAAAAGAGGTCATAAGTGAAAAAAACTTATCAAATCTAACAGTAAAAAAACTATAAGTATTTGTTTGTTTATGTGGCGCTTATAGCTTTCCCCACTTTCTCTCATCTTCACTTTTGTTTCAGATACAATTACACATTCTAAAAGGACACACAGATAGATATGAAAAGGGATAGATAGATAGATAGATAGATAGATAGATAGATAGATAGATATGAAAAGGGATAGATAGATATGAAAAGGGATAGATAGATAGATAGATAGATAGATAGATAGATATGAAAAGGGATAGATAGATATGAAAAGGGATAGATAGATAGATAGATAGATAGATACATATGAAAAGGGATAGATATGAAAAGGGATAGATAGATATGAAAAGAGATATATAGATAGATAGATATGAAAAGAGATATATAGATAGATAGATATGAAAAGAGATATATAGATAGATAGATATGAAAAGGGATAGATAGATATGAAAAGGGATATATAGATAGATAGATATGAAAAGAGATATATAGATAGATAGATAGATATGAAAAGGGATAGATAGATATGAAAAGGGATAGATAGATAGATCGATATGAAAAGAGATATATAGATAGATAGATAGATATGAAAAGATATATATATATATATATATATATAGATAGATAGATATGAAAATAGATAGATAGATACGAAAAGGGATAGATAGATAGATGGATAGATAGATAGATACAAAAAGGGATAGATAGATAGATAGATAGATAGATAGATAGATAGATATGAAAAGGGATAGATAGATATGAAAAGAGATAGATAGATAGATAGATATGAAAAGGGATAGATAGATATGAAAAGAGATAGATAGATAGATATGAAAAGGGATAGATAGATATGAAAAGAGATAGATAGATAGATATGAAAAGGGATAGATAGATAGATAGATAGATAGATAGATAGATATGAAAAGTGATAGATAGATATGAAAAGAGATATATAGATAGATAGATAGATAGATAGATATGAAAAGGGATAGATAGATATGAAAAGGGATAGATAGATAGATAGATAGATATGAAAAGGGATAGATAGATAGATAGATCGATATGAAAAGAGATATATAGATAGATAGATAGATAGATAGATATGAAAAGATATATATATATATATATATATAGATAGATAGATATGAAAATAGATAGATAGATAGATAGATATGAAAAGGGATAGATAGATAGATGGATAGATAGATAGATACGAAAAGGGATAGATAGATAGATAGATAGATAGATAGATAGATAGATATGAAAAGGGATAGATAGATATGAAAAGAGATAGATAGATAGATAGATAGATAGATAGATAGATAGATAGTCAAGAGACTGTTAGATAGATAGCAGTTTGATAGATAGATAGATAGATAGATATGAAAAAAGAAAGACAGATATGAAAAGAGACATGAAAAGAGATAGATACAAAAAACTATATATAGATATGAAAAGTGATAGATAAATAAAAAGGTATAGATATGAAAAGGAATAGAAAAAACACACACACACAAATATATATATATATATATATATATATATATACACAAGATATGTTAAAAGGCCACAAAAACTATTATACCAAAAAAGAGACATATAATAAAGATGTCAATGCAGCTGCCTTGAAAAAACAGACATGCTGAGCAAGCCAATTCAATAAAAAGATGTAAAAACACTGTATATTACCACATACTGTCATGGTTTTTGGCTGCTATGTCTCTTCATGTGGCTGTATAACATGTATACAGTGTTTTTACTTCTTTAAATAAAACTCTACCTTTTTTATTGAGACAAAACATGATTCATGTTAAGTAGGTGAAGGCATGATTCTTTCTTTTAATCTTCAAGTCACCGTGACCGAGAGTTTCAGGATAATGGCATTGTTTATACTATTGATTAAGACAGATTATACATTCCCTACCAGAAACTATAACTAACATTCAATCGATAGAGCTGCAATATAAACCACAGGTGGGTTCTTTGGGTGTTGAAAGAACCAAAATGTGCCAGAGCAGGTGTCAATGAAAGGGATTGGTGAGCCACCCTAGCAGATGGGTGTGCTCAGAAAACAAGAATAGCTGACCATTTTATATGTATATATAACAGCATGTAAGAAATTGAGTGAAACCTTCTCTCATGATTTATTTTATTGTATCCTTTTCGTTTTATATGTGTTTCTTCTTCACCCCTTACCCATCTATATCTAGAGATAACATACGTTAAGTTAAAAAATGTCTGGCCCACACCAAGTGAGCTTAAGGATAAAGAATTGAAATGGTACATCTAACTCACTCATGTCTTCTCCCCCCTCACTTCCTCACTTTTGTTAATTTACATATGCTTAATACGTCCCGTCAAAAAAAATGTAAATTTCTTTTCATTTTTTCATTTCAACCTTTGGAAGTAAAGTGTGATGATCCAGAGCCCTTTAAAAGGGCTGTGGTGAAATAATTTATTACATGGAACCTTAAAGTGGTCTGTTTTTATTCAAAAATACATACATACATACATACATATATATATATATATATATATATATATATATATATATATATAGGCACCTTGGTGTGGTGTAAATGGTTAGCAAGCTTGTCTTGCTAAAACAGTTAAACTGAATAGAAAAGTGAATTTGATTCTCACTGGGTGTCCCCATACTTTTGGCCTTGTTCCACATCTAAGCTACAATTAGAAAATCAATATATATATATATATATATATATATATATATATATATATATATAGATATATATATATATATATATATGTAAACCTGCAAAAGGTTGATAATCTGTAAAAAATCAAATCAATCAACCAATGCATAATGATACAATAAAGAAAAACCAGTAGAAATCCAATCTTAGTAATATTTATTTGTTGATGTAAATAAGAAATTACTTGAATGCCACAGAATATATGTGGAATATTTGCAATCAAGGACTTCTATTCATGGAAACAATATATCGAAGGAAAATAATTTCTTCTAGGAAGATGATACAGTCTGAAAGGTCAGAATTGGGACTTCCAGGAATTTGACTTCATTTAGTTGATCTCAATCTGATTGATGAGATGAGATAGGATTCAATCAATTAACCAAAGGACAATAATCCAATGAACCTGACAAGATACACGTTAAGCATTAAAAATTTTGTAATAATGTACATGTAGATGATGATACAAGTCTCTGTGTATGCATGTGTGTATATGAAATAATGATATATATTTTTATATATTAAGAAATTACACGACAAAGTGGAAAAAGTTTACTTGTGATGCATTTCATCCTTCAGGACTTCATCAGACTAAATTTGTTATGTTGATAGGACTACACATGTGCACATATGAGAGGTGCTATGGATTGCAGAACTTTTTAGAAAATTTTTTTTTTATATCTATCCGAATTCATTTTGAAAAAGAAAAAAGACTCCAAATGAATTCGACTAAATATCAAAAAGAATTTCTAAAAAGATTTTTTAAAATCACCAGTCCTGAAGGATGAAACACGTCACAAATAATTTTTTCCCACTTTTTCACATGTGTGTATATATTGATATCTCTCTCTCATATATATATATATATATATATATATATATATATATAATTCTGACCTTATGCACTACCCCCCACCCAATTTATCTTTTGGAAAAGAGCTAACATTTTATTTTTAAATTTCCCTAAAAAATCATTTTTATTACCAGTTACCACCTGAAGAAGTACAATCATAGTATTGAAACATGAAAACTTTTTGTGTAGTGATTTAAAATGGTTTTATTATAATCTCTTATAATAAAAAACATTTGTTCTTTCTTTTATTTGGAGATTATATATATATATATATATATATATATATATATATATATATATATATATATATATATTTATATATATAACATATAACACCTACAGTTCCGCCATATGTGAACATCTTTTAAATAGCAGAGATTGTGCCGCCAAATTTAGTGTTGACTGGTTCACCGTGTTGGCCCGGTCACACTCTGTATTTCACCTGAAGGTTCTGGAGGCACTTTACATCGGGTCCCATAAGCCTTCTTTGTGCAAACAACGTGAGTGTTTGTTGGGACTCGCTGTCATCTGCCTCCTAGTTCCTTCTTGTATATACAAACATATATATATATATGTGTAATTTTTTTTTTTTTTTTCCACCTATTCACATTGTACATTTCTCTGTTTTAATATTGAATCTCCCGTGGAAGCCTGACGAAGAAGCGAAACCGGTTGCTTCCCCCCCCCTTGTTGTTGAGTTTTTTTTTTTTTTTTTTTTTATAATTTAATATCGTTTTAATATGTCTTGTAATATTAAATTTTATACTTTTTATTTCGATCATTAAATTTTGTACCTACAAAAATATCTTTAAATATATATATATATATATATATATATATATATATATATATATATATGAAATATTTCACTGTTAAATTTCTATTTCGAGACAAATTCAGTCTATACCGGAGTTGATGAGACTGATAAATTATATTTTCATCTGCCGAAACCAGCTTTCTCCATATGAGGTGATTTTGGATTTTATTGTTTATTAATTTTTGTTCTGTAATAATAAATACATTGAGCTCTTTTTGTGGATCCATTTTAATATTTTTTATTACTAGGATCCACATGGATTATATACCAACAGATTTATTACCTTTACTAATATATATATATATATAAATTTTATATGACATTAAATGTTGTTTTTAGTGGATACTCGTATATGATTAGGAGTGCTAACAAAAGGACAATATTTATTAAGAGCTGCAAAGAACAGGAAATTGGGGAGAGCCATGATTGTCAACGTTCTGAAGTGACAATGTACATAGAAGAAGACTTAATGTACCAGACACTTTGAAAATAGCATTAATTTTTTGTTGTCAGAACGATGCTAAAGATAAAAGGTTTCCTTTTTCTTGTGGAGATCACCTGACGACAACTGATTGAATGGATTGTCAGAAATACGAAGAGATGTTGGATATTTTCTGCATGAATTTTGGGGATGAGTTATTATTATTTATACTGTTTACAGTCAGGCTAATATCCTCATTGTTGTTGTTATTATCATAAAGTTTCAGCCATTACACTCTCCAGTCTTCATCAGGTATTTGTCAATCCAGCTGACTTACAAGGAATTTCAAAATGAACTCCTTACTTGTATTATTTACATTATTTGGACTCTTATCCTCATCTTCATTGCCATATTCACAACATTTCGAACATTGTATGCTCCGGACTTCAGGTGATTGGAATTTCTTTTTTTTTACCAACCCATACACTATAATCTTAAACTCTTTTTTTTTTACCAACCCAAACACTACAATTTTTTATCTCTTTTTTTTTTTTTTACCAACCCATACACTATAATCTTAAACTCTTTTTTTATCAACCCATACACTACAATCTTAACCTCTTGTTACCAACCCATACACTACAAATCTTAACCTCTTTTTACCAACCTGTACACTACAATTTTAATCTCCTTTTTTACCAACCGTACAATACACTCTTAACGTCTTTTTTACCAACCCATACACTACAAATCTTAACCTCTTTTTACCAACCTGTACACTACAATTTTAATCTCCTTTTTTACCAACCGTACAATACACTCTTAACGTCTTTTTTACCAACCCATACACTACAAATCTTAACCTCTTTTTTACCAACTTGTACACTACAATTTTAACCTCTTTGAGCTCAAGGTCAGTTATTATCTATCCTATATTTTCTCATAATCAATAATTCTTACTCACTCTCTTCATCCAAAAAACAAATCTCTCTACCTTGAGTGGCTCTTGGGCCTTGCATTAGGTAAGCAACAACATAAAAAAAAAACCTAACTTTTATATTCTAACCTATCATTCCATCCAGGACTTAAGAGTACCTTGCTTCTCAGGAATACATGTCAAAGATCCACTGTGATAATTGCGATAATCCAGTAAGATGTTAGATTGACAGGTTTTATTAGCTTATTTACACCATTTACATTCGGAAAATATTCCGAACGTAAATAACTATAACTCTTCATCTCAGAAATTAAGACAGAAAATGTTAGTTTATATAATGCCTAATTTTGTATGGGTACTAGGTGTGTATTAAATTCATTATCAATAGTAATGGTCAAGCAGATTAGCATATTTAATCATTTAATGACTACTTTTAATCATTATATTGAAAAAAATCATACAAAAAAATTTTAAAATATGTCTAGCATTACATCTGCTATTTCTTGATATTCCTTAGTAAATAGACTGAGGTCTGGAATTTCTGAATGGTACTCGTCATATTAACCTTTTCTTTATAAGGAAACATTTGTATTTTGGATCATGTATTTATTGAGTGAACATATTGTTACTTTCACTTGAAATATCTAAAATGTTTTTTAAAAATGTTTTTCTAGTCTATTAATGTTTATTGTTCTTTCCAGTATTGATGGGGGTTTCAGTTCTAATCTTTTTCCTATATTAATGGAGGTTTCATTTTTAACCTTTCCACCATTTATGGGGGTTTTCCTTTATGAAGTAGTGCAGAATGTCAACATCTTTATTATCTTAATATTTTCTCTTCGAGTTACATGTGTCATCCATTTAAGTTGCTGCTGCTTGAAAGACCCCAAGTGATGTGATTTCTGTTATTTTGTACAATTCTTTTTAGTGAATCTATAGCACCAATCCTTGAAGTTCGACAAAGGATTGTCCTTGCTAAGACCTACAGGCTTCATTCACTTGAAGCCATTTTTAACAATTAATCAGAGAAAGCAGTTGTAGACAGCCAGCTATTTAGATATTTCTAAATGAATTTGGCACCACACCACATGAAAGCCTTGATCTGATGAAACTATTTAAGAACATGACTTGAGGTCATAGGTTAATGTTTTGGTTTTGTGGCAACTTGTGGTGTTTGGTGAAACTACCCTCTAGGATAACCTAATCTATTTTTAATTTTCTTATCTCCTATACTAAATTTGTTATAACTCATCCATACACCAAGGAATTTAATGTGTTTAGCATTTATTAATTCTGATTCCTGAATTTTATGATGGATTTAGGGTTTTTGCCATCACTGCTTTCGTTCTGATTCCAGATCATAGTTTTTGCTTTTCTCTACTCAGAATTATATATGCAAATATATATTTTTATGTGTAACTTGCCAAAAGTTGGGCAGAGTACTGCAAGACAGGAGGATATCTTTGCTAACAAAGAAAAGAATACTGAACTCTTACATGGAATCTGTCCTTCTTTACGGTAGCGAATATTGGACAATTTCCTCAAAGATGAAGAAGAGACTCAAGGTGACGGAGATGTGGTTCTACAGAAGGATGCTAAGGTCATCATGGACCAAACATGTGAGCAACAATGAGGTCTTATAGAGGGTGCAAACAAAGAGAAGACTTATACTTAACATCAGGAAGAGGCAGCTGAAGTTTCTGGGACACATAATGAGGAAGGAGGGCCTGAAGAATCTGCTACTCATGGGTCAAATAGAGGGAAAGAGAGCTTCAAGAGATAGAAGGAGGTGGAGAGCCATGATTGCTTACATCCTGAAAAGACATGGCACATAAAAAAAAAAAAAAAAATTACTTCTACTACTGTTAATAGCCCCACTGATAATGTTATTCTTCTGGATTTTATGTATATTTCTACAGTAGCATCATTAGTAATTTAATAACATTGTACAAAATATAGCCTTGTTCTGTCAGTAACACTTGCTTGTTTGATGACAAGTTCATTCTTTTTCATTTTCAGTGTTTTTATATTCTGACAGTTTACAGCCACATGTTGAAATACCAATTCTCATACTATCATTGAAGTTGATACTTACCTGGCAGAGGGCTCCGTCCCTGTGCTGGTGGTATCATGGCTATGACTAGCTTGGACCGGCTCTGAGCAGCTTGGATCAGCTATGACAAGCCAAGACCAGCTATAACTAGCTTAAACCAGCTTGGACAAGCTATGACCATCTAAGACCAGCTTGGACCAGCGTCCCGAGTGAAAACACTCAGGTCCCCACGTTAAAACTGACCTTTTATTACGACCTGACTCATTGGGGGGTCAAGTAAATCTCTACTATCATTGAAGTTAAGCAACATTGAGCCTGGTTAGTACCTAGATGGGAGACCACTTGGGAATACCAGGTACTTTAAGCTTGGATGTGCAGATGGTGTAATGGATAATAGCTTGGAATTGTTAATCGGAGAGCCAAGTTCCAATTCCACTTGGGTCTTTTATATTCACTTACTCGTAAAATATCCTTTGGAAAGGTTTGAATTCACCTCTTCTCCCCCACTTATAGGTTAATTAGTAAGACTTGTGTCACTAAATTATTATTATCTAAAAAAAAATAACTTACAGTGTAAAAATATTTTCTGGCTTTAAATAACCTGCAAAGGGTTGATAAACCATAAAAAATGAATGAATCAATCAATATTCTAACAACACTAGCAAATTTTTATAATAAACTCCCAGTCTTAAACATTTCAAGTCTAGGGTCAAACGTTATATATCTTTCATATCCTCATAATCTGGAGGCATGGTGGAGTAATGGATAATGGCTCAGAGTGAGAAATCGGAGAGCTGAGTTCTAATTTCTGTCAAATCCATCATATTCACTTATGTGCTAATACCCTTGGGAAAGGTATGAATTCTCTTCTTCTCCCCGCAACTATGGATAAATAGCAGGACAGACCAGGTTCTATAGCCTTGGGTGGCAACTGGTCTAGGAGAAAGACAACTCTGAATTCAAACCCTGACCCTCAAGGCTGGGGGTTGTGCAGTAGGCTAACGACCTACTCACTTAAAAACTGGCTTGTTATAGAAACCGCAGCAATATCTTGTGGCCTTATGTTCCTCAAGGACTTTAAAGGCATAATATATATCATCATAATCTGCAATTCTTACCTCCATTCAATAACCATCTCCATTGTAGGGATCTTAGTCTTTGTGTTGGTGAACAATAGCAAAAAGAAATTAACATTATAAAAGCCTTGTTCTATCAGTAACACTTGTCTTAATGATTTTCTAGGAATTTCTTAAAGACAATGATTCTTAACAGTATGAATCTTGTAACCTGTAACCTCAGTTCAATTAAATTACACCGATTTAAATAAATAAATAAACATCAAATTCTGCCTGTCTGAAACCCCTTCTAAATCAGTCCTCACTTTCTCTATATAGGCATATACCTTTTCTGGAATCAGGATGATCCAGTGATTGAAAATCTGCTCTTCATCTAGTGTTTGAACATCCAGCATTGGGATTTGTGTTTGGATGAGGAGCGTACAGTCAAAAATTCAAATTTTAAAATAACTGAAATAAATTAATGATTTGAAAACTTTAAAATTTTTATCAAATTTAAAGTAACACAAAAACTTTGTGAGTTTAAAAATCTTTGTTTTAGATTCAGTTTAAAATATCTCTAAAACTTTTGAAATTGAGAAAATCAATTTTATTTCTTCAAAATGCTAAGGAATTAGAATTAAAGTGAGAGGTTTCGTAACATGAGGTTTTGAAGTTCTACAAAGTTTGTGATTTGAAGAACTCTATTTTTCAGCCTGAATTGGAATTTCAGCCGAAATCAGAGTTTTGGCTCAAATCGTACCTTTGGCCTAAATCAGTCTTTTGGCCGGAATTGGACTTATAGCCCAAATCAGAATTTTGGCTCAAATCGTACTTTTGGCCTAAATCAGTCTTTTGGCCGGAATTGGACTTATAGCCCAAATCAGAGTTTTGGCTCAAATTGTACTTTTGGCCTAAATCAGTCTTTTGGCCGGAATTGGACTTAAAGCCCAAATCAGAGTTTTGGCTCAAATTATACTTTTGGTCTAAATCAGTCTTTTGGCCGAAATTGGACTCATAGTCCAAATCAGAGTTTTCGCTCAAATCATACTTTTGGCCTAAATCAGTCTTTTGGCCGGAATTGGACTTATAGCCCAAATCAGAGTTAAATTTAGATTTTGAAGTTCCATGGAGTGAATTGAAGAATTCAAAGTTACTTCTTCAAAATGATCAATGCTGTTTTCTAAGCTGAACCAGAGTTACCTTTCATTTTTGGACAAAGGCCCAATTTACTTTCCTCGGTAACTAGCTGAAAAGTCTGCATGCAATGCATCTTTTCAGCTAGTAATAAATAAATTTTGTGCAGCATTAAACCTATCTTAATAACTGTTCTAAATAAATTACCTAAATATTTGGTCTCTCAGTAATTATTGTTTTTATAGTGAGTGACAGACCCTATAATTTTATTCTTGGCAGTTAAACCTTTTCAGAATTTAAATTATATATTGAGTTTAACCTTTATGCCAGCAAAAAAAACAGCATGTCAAAAGTATGGTTATTCATTTGACACTAATATTACTCTATACATTTTGATTCCCTCAGCAATGTCTATTGTTTTGAAAAGTGAAGATTAGAATTTTAATATGATAGTGGATAAATACATTTTCTTTATTTTTGAGAACTGACAACAAAAATGTTAAGTACTATTTAATATTACATTGCTTATTTATTTTTTATTTTATTTATTTATTTATTTATTTTGACTCCCTCAGCAATTGTTGTTTTAAAAAGTGATGGTTAGAATATCAAACATATGATGGCAGATTTATACATTTTCTTTATTCTTGAGATTTGACAACAAAGATGTTAAACACTATTTATTTATTAGATTGCTTATTTAGTAGTATAATTTTATATGTACAAAATTATAAAAATATATGAACCAACTATAATGAAATATCTACTATTTACAATTTTATAAAGAAATAAGTATAGAAAGAAATTATTATATGAATATGTTATTACCTTGATACTGCTATTACTGTGTACACTTTTGACTCCCTCAGCAATCTCTGTTGTTTAAAAAGTGATGATTAGAATATCAAACATATGATAGCAGATTTATACATTTTCTTTATTCTTGAGAACTGACAACAAAGATGTTAAACACTATTTATTAGATTAGACATGACAACTTCCTACATATGCGTTTCCTCTATGGTCACATGATCTACTTAATTCAATAATGGGATTGGCTGTGTTTGCTCATTGGTGATTTATGTTCAAACTTAAGTGTCGGCAGCGACACTTTATTCCTATATAACGCCCAGTTACTGTGGAAAATAAGTGAAAGACATAATACCAATAATAATATTAAACAAATACAAATAAATATAACACTCATAATATATATACAATAAATGATATAAAAGAAACAATAACTGTGAATTATACTAAATTATTATATTGCTTTTCAGTTGAACTAAAAATCTGTTAATATTTAAGTGTTTTGAAAAAATTGCATCATCTCTCCTTGAATTCAAAACGTCATATCAGGGTAATTTTGAGTGAGAAGGTAATGACATGGCCCAGTATTTTGAGGACACATAATGAGGATAGTGGGCTTCGTAAATTTGACATTCACAGGACATATTTAAAACAAGAGGTATGGTGGAATGCAACACATAACTTACCTAATTAGTATGTACAAATGGATGACAGGATAGGGTTTTAGAGAGAAATAACAAAAAGACAAAATTTACGAAGAGCTACAAACGATAGGAAACTGTGTCTTGCCTACATTCTGAAGTTTAATAGAATTCTGTAAAAGCAACAATAATATAATGTTAATATGACAGATAAGTGTGAAAACTCATGTTTTCATTGATTCTTTTTTAATCATTTCTCTCCAAACATTATTGCACATTATTCTATTCACTATATAGATACATTAAAAATGATTTTCCTGTAGAAATGTTTTGAAAATAATTTTACTATAGCAATACATTAAAATAATTTTACTATCATTACTTATTGAAAATAATTCTACTATTGCAATGTTTAAAATGATTTTACTATAGTTATTTATTGAAAATAATTCACTATATAGATACATTAAAAATGATTTTCCTGTAGAAATGTTTTGAAAATAATTTTACTATAGCAATACATTAAAATAATTTTACTATCATTACTTATTGAAAATAATTCTACTATTGCAATGTTTAAAATGATTTTACTATAGTTATTTATTGAAAATAATTCACTATATAGATACATTAAAAATGATTTTCCTATAGAAATGTTTTTGAAAATAATTTTACTATAGCAATACATTAAAATAATTTTACTATCATTACTTATTGAAAATAATTCTACTATTGCAATGTTTAAAATGATTTTACTATAGTTATTTATTGAAAATAATTCACTATATAGATACATTAAAAATGATTTTTCCTGTAGAAATGTTTTGAAAATAATTTTACTATAGCAATACATTAAAATAATTTTACTATCATTACTTATTGAAAATAATTCTACTATTGCAATGTTTAAAATGATTTTACTATAGTTATTTATTGAAAATAATTCACTATATAGATACATTAAAAATGATTTTCCTATAGAAATGTTTTGAAAATAATTGTACTATAGCAATACATTAAAATAATTTTACTATCATTACTTATTGAAAATAATTCTACTATTGCAATGTTTAAAATGATTTTACTATAGTTATTTATTGAAAATAATTCACTATATAGATACATTAAAAATGATTTTCCTGTAGAAATGTTTTGAAAATAATTTTACTATAGCAATACATTAAAATAATTTTACTATCATTACTTATTGAAAATAATTCTACTATTGCAATGTTTAAAATGATTTTACTATAGTTATTTATTGAAAATAATTCACTATATAGATACATTAAAAATGATTTTCCTATAGAAATGTTTTGAAAATAATTGTACTATAGCAATACATTAAAATAATTTTACTATCATTACTTATTGAAAATAATTCTACTATTGCAATGTTTAAAATGATTTTACTATAGTTATTTATTGAAAATAATTCACTATATAGATACATTAAAAATGATTTTCCTGTAGAAATGTTTTGAAAATAATTTTACTATAGCAATACATTAAAATAATTTTACTATCATTACTTATTGAAAATAATTCTACTATTGCAATGTTTAAAATGATTTTACTATAGTTATTTATTGAAAATAATTCACTATATAGATACATTAAAAATGATTTTCCTATAGAAATGTTTTGAAAATAATTGTACTATAGCAATACATTAAAATAATTTTACTATCATTACTTATTGAAAATAATTCTACTATTGCAATGTTTAAAATGATTTTACTATAGTTATTTATTGAAAATAATTCACTATATAGATACATTAAAAATGATTTTCCTGTAGAAATGTTTTGAAAATAATTTTACTATAGCAATACATTAAAATAATTTTACTATCATTACTTATTGAAAATAATTCTACTATTGCAATGTTTAAAATGATTTTACTATAGTTATTTATTGAAAATAATTCACTATATAGATACATTAAAAATGATTTTCCTATAGAAATGTTTTGAAAATAATTGTACTATAGCAATACATTAAAATAATTTTATTATTGTTACTTATTGAAAACAATTCTACTATAGATCTTCCTCTATATTCCATGTCCCTTCAGGATGTTGGCGATCATGGCTCTCCACAATTTCCTTTTCTTTGTAGCTCTTAAATTTAGTCTTTTTGTTATCTCTCCTAAACCTTGTTCAGCCATCCATTTAGTTAATCTCATTCTTCTATGTGTTGTGTCCCTTCAGTATGTTGGCGATCATGGCTCTCCACAATTTCCTTTTCTTTGTAGCTCTTAAATTTAGTCTTTTTGTTATCTCTCTTAACCCCTGTTCTGTAAACCATTTACACAACCTGTTTTAAAATGCCATTTAAAACTGAGAATTATCGCTCGGTTAACCTGAAATGAGATCATTTTGGAATGGCCTGCTTTTGCTTTCAGGTTGATTTCTTGATTTCTTTGGAATCAATACTTTCACAGTAACTGCTCCAACAAGCTATTTTCCCTAGTTCCCAAACTGCATGAATTTAAATGTGCCACTAGATCGGCATCTCAGACCCACCCTTTCACTGTTGAAACAGTTAAATGTAACCATCTCTTCTACTCCAATAGATTCATGTCTTGCACTTCCCATCTGTGTAACTCCCTTCCTCTTACTTGCTTCCCTGATAGCTATAATCTCCAACTGTTCAAATGCAATGTCAATCGACATCTCCAGATGCCTTGATCTATTCCCTGGCCTTCTATTCATCCTTTCCTCATTCATGCCTCTTTACTCTTGCTCCCACTTTATGTAACCCCTTGAGTGCTAGTGGCACTCCCACCTTGCTTGGGGTTGAAAAGTTAAGAAAAGAAATTTTTTTAAATTATCAAATTGATACATTATTTGGACTATTGTCCTCATGTTTGTCCCCATATTTATTACAACATTTCGGCCATTGTATACTTCGGCCTTCTTTAGCTGGTTGGAATGTCAAACCGAACCCTTTATTTCACTCACTGGGGTAGACTGTTCTAGTTCCACGTGCCATGTTTAATGGATGTCAGTTATCTCCTGTTAATTCCCCTCTGAAAGTTCTCCACTGCTTTAGCCAAGTATTGAACTCACACTCTTTGGGTCCTATCATTGGATCTAACTAATGCCTTTATCCACTGTGCCATGTGCCCTTGAGGAGAAATATAGACAGATATCAGATTGATGTACTGAAGAAACATTTGATTGGTTTTAGCTTAAATATTTTGGTAAATTCTTATCAGTCATTTAAAAAATTCTATACTAAATGAACCCATAAGAAATTAATATCACAATTTAATGTTTTCTTTTTCTGCTCTAAATCTACTAAAGAAAGGAAAGTGACATTTTATTTTTTATTGTATCAAGTCATTAAATCATTTTAATGTCAATTTGTTATATTTAAAAAAGTGTAAAATCTAAAATAAAATCTAATAATTGGTCTTTCATGAGTTAAGCGTGATCATAAATAAAGCTTCAGTTTGTAAAAGAAGTAAAGAAAGGAAACATTTAAATAATATCAATGACACTAAAGAGGATTTCTTCTGTCCAAACAAAATTAAGAAAGTTCATGACTTCTAAAAAAGTTTGAGACAAACAAGGACATGTTAACGTCTTTAAAATCTTTACATTTATGATATACAGTTATCCATTAAAT
>CAHIKZ030000957.1:3187500-3190000 GCA_903632075.3 Acanthosepion pharaonis | reverse complement strand
AGTAAAATCATTTTTATGTACTTCTATAATAAAAACATTTTCATAAGTAACTATAGTAAAATCATATTAATGTATAGTTATAGCAGAATTATTTTTAGTAAATATCTATAGGAAAATCATTCTAATGTACCCTATAATAGTTTTATTTTTTATACATTTTTATAGGGAAATCATTTTATATATCTCTAGTAGAATTGTTTTCCTCTACATATCTATTTTAAAATTATTTGCAATGTATTTCTATCCAAAATTATTTATCCTGCATTTCTATAAAATAAATTAAGTCCGACAATTATTTTAAGACATTTTTATGTTTATACATTTCTTTTATAGATACAAAGATTTAAGTAAATGCTCTGTTTATAATAAACATATTAAATATTTGTATCTATAAAAAGAATGTATAAACATAATGTCTTAAAAATAATTATATATATATATATATATATATATATATATATATATATATATATATATATAGATTGTATATACATATAATAAATTATATATATATAATAAATTATATATATATATAATAGATTATATATATATATATATATAATAGTTTATATATATATATATATATATATATGATTTTATATATATATATATATATAATAGTTTATATATATATATATATAATTATATATATATATATATATATATATATATATATATATATATATATAACAGATTATATATATCTGACGATCAAAAGCGTTAAATCCAGGGTCACAAACTCACACCAATCCAACCAAATATGTTAGCTCTATCTCTGATATTGAGCTCTTTCTAATAAATTACCATGCATATAATATATAAATAATATTTATATTTATATGCACACACATTCACACACACACACACACACATATATATATATATATATATATATATATATATATATATATATATATACATACAATAGATTATATATATACATACAATAGATTATATATATATATGCATTGCATAATAATTCTATATATACATACAATAGATTATATATATATATACATACAATAGATTATATATATACATACAATAGATTATATATGTATATAATAGATTATATATATATATGTATATAATAGATTATATATATATATATATATGTATATAATAGATTATATATATATATATATATATATATATAATAGATTATATATATATATATATTTATATAATAGATTATATATAATAAATTATATACATATAATTATATAAATTATATATATATATAATTGAAGGAAAATATACTGAAAAAACAAACAAAAATCCTAATATGCGATTATGCTGTTTTAATGTTTAATGTCAACGTTGGATGTTTCGGTCTAATAGATCATCTTCAGGACATATTCATAAAACATAATTAACATAGACCATATACAATTCAACATGAAAAAGACGATGGACATAAAAGCAAGACCAATCCAAACAGATAACTGAAATCTTTTATAAGATCAGCGTTCCGTTTAAATATGATCACGTCGTCGTCACGTGGCCGATGTTGTGAAATCGTATTCCTAAAATTTGAGTATTTTGAATGAAAAACGAAAAGAATTTTATTTTGATCTAAAACTTATATGTACATTTGTCAAGCATCAATCTTGCTAGAAAAGCATAATCGCATATTAGGATTTTTGTTTGCTTTTTCAGTATATTTTTCTTCATACTGTTGGATCTATATCCATATATTTGCTTACATATATATAATTATATAAATTTCAAAGGATTACTCTAAATACTTTATATATTCACCGTGTTTACCCAAAATATTGACCTTACTTGAACATGTATCATAACTTCTGGTTTAAAATTAGTGAGCAGCATTCTTCGCTTTGTCTTAATTGCCAGCCTGAAGGATATCCACTTGTATTTCATAACTGATATAAAAGGATTCGTTGTGGACCCCCTGGAGAGAGGCACAGTATAAAATGGCCTCTGCACCCAAATAAAGATAATCACAGGAGTCCCCACTAAAGTTTATAAATTAAAGACATAAAATCTGACAGGTGGAACAAAAATAGACAGCAGAAAGAGAATATTTAAATTAATACAGGGCTACGATGAGGCCCTTTTCCAAGATCATTGATTGTATCAATTAGTAAGAAACAGGTAGTATCTTTGTTAACAGTAGGGCAAAGTGCTAAAGGGAATTTTAAATCTAGAAACATGCCTTGCTTGTATTGTCTTTTGCCATCCTGTTCAACCTAATCAGATCATGTCGAGGTCACCAATTTGTAGTGTTCCCTCTGGAGGGGGGCACGATATAACATGGCCTGAGCACCCAAATAAAGATAGTCACAGTATGGCCACTAACATCTATGAATGAAAGGCGTAAAATCTGACAGATAGAACAAAAATGGACAACAGAAGGAGGATATTTAAAATTAATACAGAGCTAGGTTAGATCCTTAACTTTTGGATGATATAAACCCTTAAAAATCATTGTAAAATCAAGCTATGATATATGGCCATAGGATGAAAAAAAATTTTA
>CAHIKZ030000957.1:3182500-3185000 GCA_903632075.3 Acanthosepion pharaonis | reverse complement strand
AAAGGATAATGTGTATTAAGGGAAAAAAGTCATTAGGAAAACTGTAGTTTTAGCCAATGCGTTTTGTCTAATGTTTTAAGGCAAAAAACAAAATGAATTTATTGAAACAAAATATCTATAAACAACAAACAAAATGATGTAGAATTTAGAAACACTATTGTATATTCATATAATCAACTGAAAAATTATGTCAATGAAGAGAATATTTTCACATGCAGAAATATTGTTTGTATTGTTGTACTGGCAGATTCAACCATTTTCTTTGGATTTCTTGATATATTTGATGTGTACATTGGCTTGGAAGATTAGTAAATCACTAACAGAATCACTAACTACTTTTTTAGTTAACATTTCAATTGCCAACATCAGTATGAGTTTTAAAAAGATATTTTAAATGGGGGTCACTTGGAAAAGAAAGACAAACAAAAGGGGTTCTCTGGTCAAAAAAGTTTGATGACCCCCTGGTCTACACTTTTCATTTGTTAAAAAGAGAGTAGAAGAAAGAGACAGATATAGAAATTTGATTGACTATTACATTTTTATAATAATCACTTTTTATAAATTTACATAAGGTTAAATTTTGTCTGTGTGTCACCAACTTGTATATGTAAATGAAAATGACATATAGAAATTTGATTGAATATTACATTTTTATAATAATGTCATTAATTATGTGCATCATTTAAAATCTACAAATACTTTATATAAATGAAAAATTATCAATGTCTTTTTTATTAGAGTCTGTCTATATTTCTGAGATGAGGTATTATGTACATTATTTACATTATTCGGACTATTGTCCTCATCTTTGTCGCCATATTTATTACAACATTTCGGCCGTTGTACACTCCGGCCTTCTTCAGGTGGTTGGAATGTCGAACTGAACCCTTTATTTCGCTCACTGGGGTAGACTGTTCCATGTTTAATGGATGTCAGTTATCAGTTATCTCCGGTTAATTTCCCTCTGAAAGTTCACCACTGCCTTAACCGGGTATTGAACTCACACTCTTTGGGTCCTGTCACTGGATCCACTGTGCCATGTGTTCTTGAGAACATCTGGGTATGAATTTCTGGGTATTATAAATCTAATGTCTTCAGCAACCATTTTTATCAGTGCTCATATTGCAATTTTTGCTGTTATCTTTTTATGTTTTTACTAGAGCTCATATTGCAACTTTGTTGTTATCATTGCTTTTCTCCGGCACTCCTTATTACTGGTTCCCATATTGTATTTATTTCTATGCTTGGTTGGCTCAGGAGATTTTTGTGGCCTAGCTTTTTTATTAATTGGATATTACTAGTGCTGATGTCTTTCTGTTCAATAACATTGGCTATATTTAGGCTTGGTGTATTTATTTGGTGTATTTTTTCTATCCTTTGATGTATTTACTGTATTTAGGCTTGGTGAACTTAATATATTATTTGCTTCATTCACTTGGTTAATTAATATGTTTTCTTAAATTTTGCCACGGGTTGAAACTGATCCAAATTTTTTAACTGGGGTTGCTGGGGAGAGAAGAGGAACAAAAGGGATTCTCTGGGGAAGGAATAGAAACAAAAGGAGGTCTCTGGGGAAAGAAGAGAAAGAAAGGGAGGGTCTCTGGGGAAGGAAGAGAAAGAAAAGGGGCTCTGGGAAAGGAAGAGAAACAAAAGGGGGGTCTCTGGGAAGGAAGAGAAAGAAAGTGGGGGGTCTCTGGGGAAGGAATAGAAACAAAAGGGGTTTCTCTTGGGAAGGAAGAGAAACAAAAGGTGGGTCTCTGGGAAGGAAGAGAAAGAAAGTGGGGGGTCTCTCGGGAAGGAATAAAAACAAAAGGGTTTCTCTTGGGAAGGAAGAGAAACAAAAAGGGGGTCTCTGGGAAGGAAGAGAAAAGAAAGTGGGGGGTCTCTGGGGAAGGAATAGAAACAAAAGGGGTTTCTCTTGGGAAGGAAGAGAAACAAAAGGGGGGTCTCTGGGAAGGAAGAGAAAGAAAGTGGGGGGTCTCTGGGGAAGGAATAGAAACAAAAGGGGTTTCTCTTGGGAAGGAAGAGAAACAAAAGGGGGGTCTCTGGGAAAGGAAAAGAAACAAAAGGGTATCTCTGGTCAAAAGAGTTTGACAGCCCCTCATCTAACAAGAAGTAGTGACCACAAAATATTATTTAAATGATTTTATATTAATTTCTAGATAGAATTTAACAAAACTTGGATTCTCTACACAGTAATTACAAACACCCTATATAAAAATACAGAACATATTGTTTTTCTATGGAAATGCATTGCAAAGGTATAAAAATTTGATTCCCCACCAAATCCAAGTTCTTGTGCCAAACACAAAACTTAGTTTAATAGGAATAGCTAGTCATAAGGAAACAAGACTCAATCACTGTGTAAAATTTTAAAAGAAAAACACATTTCTTACACAAATTTGAAAAAAGGTACAAATATCAAATTTGCACAAAAATTTCCTTTTGTGCAACTATTAATGCAGGATAACAATTTCTGATAAAAAAGATTACCATTGAA
>CAHIKZ030000957.1:3137500-3177500 GCA_903632075.3 Acanthosepion pharaonis | reverse complement strand
CTAAATTAAATTTTAAATGCAATGTCAATTGCTGTTTTCTGTCCTTTTAATTCTTGTTATAACAAGCATTTGGTTACAAAGGAAAGGAACAGAAGATTAAATTTTCACCAGTGTGTATTCATCAAAATTTGGAATATATACATAGTTGTTTGAAATTTTGAAAAAATTGTTCATGCATGGTACTTCAGTTGCTGTTGGTCAAAAAAAAACAATTAAGTGTAAAGGTGTTGTCAGTATGGCCAGGAGTTGATCAATTTCTTGGGTTGGTTGACCGAGGTCAGAGTTGTGGTGGTCAGAGGATAGGTCTGAGTGGATTATTCATTGGTGGGATTTGATGTACACTGTTCTTCATGTTTGAAGGTGGTAGTCATGTGATACAAGATGTTAAAGCTGAAATGTCTGGTCAAATGTGTTAGTGGGTTGATCAATCGAGGTCACAGTGGTGGGTTGATTCATGGTAAGGCATGTTGGTTCCTGAGATTATGACATTTGTCACACTCAGTAAGCACTTGCATCTTAGTGGCTTCATTGGTTGGTTTAAAAGGATTAAAAAAAATAGATTGATGACAAGATCTCATCTTGTTTACAGTTGAAATGGCCAGATGTAACCGTAAGTTCTATGCTAATAGTTTCTTCTTTAGCACTTCTTACTTGTGGAACTGTCTACTGGCTTCTTGCTTTCCAGTCAACATTCATCTTCAAAAATTTGAATTTAGCTTCACTTGTCATTTTGTGTTTGGCAATAAATTTCTTTCTATTTAATAAATTCCTAGTTTAAAATTATTAAAATATAGTATTGTAGATATAAATATATTTACATGAAACATATTTAGATTAAAATGTATTTACATGAAACATATTTAGATTAAAATGTATTTGCATGAAACATATTTAGATTAAAATGGATTTACATGAAACATATTTAGATTAAAATGTATTTGCATGAAACATATTTAGATTAAAATGTATTTACATGAAACATATTTAGATTAAAATGTATTTGCATGAAACATATTTAGATTAAAATGTATTTACATGAAACATATTTAGATTAAAATGTATTTGCATGAAACATATTTAGATTAAAATGGATTTACATGAAACATATTTAGATTAAAATGTATTTACATGAAACATATAACCATCATATTCAATCTGTAATGCTTGCGTTAATTCCTGACAAATGACAATCTCTTTTTTATTGATTTTTAATTGTTTTGTATTCAGATTGAATTCTAAAGGTCACTATAAAAATGTAAGGTAAAATCCAGCAGGAGTTGTTTCCGGATCATTGGTTTTTTCCCTTGCACCAGAAATATTTAATTTATTAGTGTTGAAAATGGTCATAGCAAAGTTGGGGAGCATTGGGCAGTGATAAAAAATACAAAAAACTTTATCTAAATGTACTGGGTTCAAATGTAGTTGATAATACAGACTCCCAAGAGGATGTTTCTCTAATCACTACAATCTTAACCTGTTCAAGACTAGAGTCAACTGTTATCTTCCTCTCCTATCCATATAAACTACCCACTTAATTTAACCCTCTATCTCAAGTACACCCCAGGCCTTGCCAGGGTGAACTTTACTGTAAAATAAAAAAAATAAAAAGATAAAATAAAATACATCAGTGATTATTGTTTTAATTTTCCCCTACCTCCCACCAAAATTTGCTATCACTCTCCAAAAGCAATTTAAAAAATTTCTCAGCTTGTCTGAGAAACCCTTGTAAAAATTCTATTGTTTGGTCAGATTCCAAAAGGTGGGTTAGGCTGAGAACTTTCTAGTACCTTCTCAGAGATTCTTTAGAATTAATAGAAGTTTTAATGTATTCAATTAATAAATGCATAAGAATTGTAATGGAAAATGGAAGTGGTGAACCAAGTTCAACTTCTAGCCTAGATTTTTTATATTTGCTTTGCACTAACACCCTTGGGAAAAGCAAGAATTTATACCTTTAAGTGATTGACTGGTTTCATTTTTACAGCTTACCAATATTTTGCAGGTTATTTAAAGCCAGAAAATATTTTTAAACTGTCAGAATTTATTTTGAGAGATAATAACAATTCTTACTGATAAAATAAAATAAATTATAGTATTCTACTAATTAACCTACAACTAGAAGAGGTGGATTCATGCCTTTCCCAAAGGTATTTGTGTGTAAGTGAATACAACGAACCCAACTGAAATTGGAACTTGGTTCTCTGATAACTAATTCTGAGCTGTGATCCATTACACCACCCACACATCCAAGCATACAGCACCTAATATTCCCAAATGGTCACCCATCTAGATATAGACCAGTTTCAACATTGCTTAACTTCAGTTTTTCAACTTGGTATGACCAAAAGCTAAATTTATTTCTCCTCCCCTCATCTGTATAGAAGGGAAGACTGTGATCTCTAGCCTTGGTTGGCAGAGAGTTTAATGGAAATAATAATAAAATTCTGGAGAAGGATAAGGAAACTATTCTATTGTTTTTGTTAAGAGGTCATGAAAATTCATGCAAAAGAATGCTGTGGAGACCCATGATTGTCTACAGTTTCATGTGACAGCAAGTTTAAAATGTTTTGTTAATATTAGTTTTGGTTTCAGTTATTTTTTTTTTAACTTATATTGTTCTGATGTCAGTTTAGCAATTTACTAAATGTAGCTTAGACATGGCATGAGGCCAAAATTATGGTCGTAAATGGTATTGGTGATTTTAAAGCCTGTTGAGTTGTCATTTTGAGACACAGTATAAGTGGTAATGTGTACAACACAAAACAATATAAAATATCCCACAAAATAACTGGGTCTCAAACTGCTAACATTTTTTAACTTGCTTAAATGATAAACAACCAAAAGAGGTGTGTATTCACTGAAGAGTTCCTTTCATAGAAATAGTTAAAGGGAGATAATTAATAATCTACATGGAGCACCCAGCGAGGAAACTCCTACTGTCAATTTAATCTGACATCTTTTTTTCTTTATATATTGAGATCAGTTTATTCAAAGTTTATATTTTCTTACTTTCAACAGAAAACTTAAAAATGTTTGTATATATTTCAAGGAAATTTTCATGTTAAACTTCTGCTGGAATTACCTTCTTTTTTTTCGTTTTGGTAACCTTCACTCATACACGAGGCTAGCTCAGTGATTGGCCAATTCTTCTTTTATGTGCTATATCCGTTAAGGACTAAGGTGATCATGGCCCTCCTCATCTTCTTGTCTCTTGTAACTCTTAATAAATTTTGTTTTTTTTTGCTATTTCTCCCCAGCTGCCCAAGTAGACTGGCATCCTAGGATAAAAGTGGCTGCACTATTTACATTTATTTAACCTCCCACATCCTGGTATGGCATTAACTACACGACGTGGCAGAAAAACCTCCCAAATTATGGTAAGACATTAACTAAAGCCTGTGGCAGAAATACCTCCCTCATTACCTCCCACATTATGGTAAGACATTAACTAGAGGCTGTGGCAGAAATACCTCCCTCATTATCTCCCACATTATGGTAGGACATTAACTAGAGGCTGTGGCAGAAATACCTCCCTCATTACCTCCCACATTATGGTAAGACATTAACTAGAGGCTGTGGCAGAAATACCTCCCTCATTACCTCCCACATTATGGTAAGACATTAACTAGAGCCTGTGGCAGAAATACCTCCCTCATTACCTCCCACATTATGGTAAGACATTAACTAGAGGCTGTGGCAAAATACCTCCCCTCATTACCTCCCATTATGGTAAGACATTAACTAGAGGCTGTGGCAGAAATACCTCCCTCATTACCTCCCACATTATGGTAAGACATTAACTAGAGGCTGTGGCAGAAATACCTCCCTCATTACCTCCCACATTATGGTAAGACATTAACTAGAGGCTGTGGCAGAAATACCTCCCTCATTACCTCCCACATTATGGTAAGACATTAACTAGAGGCTGTGGCAGAAATACCTCCCACATCATGGTAAGACATTTACTACAGGGTGTGGCAGAAATACCTCCCATATATTCCTCCCAGAAAGGGCATTTTGACATGGTGTAATTGTTAGCAAGCTTGTCAATAGATCAATTATGACCGAATAGTGATTTTTATCCTCACTGGGTGTCCCATACTTTCGACCCTGTGCCACATCCTATGCTACGCTTAGGATATCACCATATACCTCCCAGAATTAACTCCTACATAAAGGTAAAACAGTATGTGCAGGGTGCAGCAAAAAGACTTCCCATATTTTAAACTGTCACCTGTCTGGTGCTAATGAACTTAGGCAAGTGGCAGAGGGGGGGTCTTTATTTAGCTAATGCAGTTTTTCCCAAATAATGCGGTGTGGCAGAAGAGGATAGAAAGTGAGGCAGAATGATTGAAAGAAAATCAAAGGTTTAGAAACAGTTTCAAAAAAATCCATATGCCAAAAATAAATATGATTTCAAAATTTAAAATATTATTATGAATTATTTGTAATTGATACATGAGTACCAATATAAATAGTTATAAATAATTACTGACCAACTTTATCATTGTGATATTTTTGCATTATATCAAGAATATAGTAACTAGGGTCTGCAAATTATAGGAGAGAGTTATCAATGATAATGTTCTGACTTCGAATACGCAGTTATCTCCCTTTAACCCTCTCTGTTTTTCTATTTTTAAATGTTCTTTTTATCACATAAAATTTTGTGAGATGCGAGCAAATTTTCATTCCAAAAGAGAAAAGTTTTGGGAGTCAATGTATTTTACTGTTATGTGGGAGGCATTGGGGGGGGTCTTCCTTTGGGGGTTCTTCCTTTTTGGGGGGTTTTTTTGGTGGGGGTCTTCCTTCTCGTAAATTTTCCATAATATTTTGTGGAAATTTTTACTTTGCATAAGTATAGCTTAGATATATGAGAAAAAATGTCTGTCGTGGTGATGGGGTCAGTTTAAACTAATACCAGGTGGATTTGGGTTAAAATATATGCTTACTGCCTTCAGAATAGAAAGAAAAGTTGGATTTTAGAAGGAGAATTTGATAAAAAAAAGAAAAAAGAAAGGAATTACTTGAGGAAAGTGAACTTTGAAACTAGTTTTGACTTCAATGCTAACGTTATAACTTTGAGATAAATAGGACCTTTACTCTTTGAACTAAAATTCCTGATAAGCATACCGATAAAAAACTTTCTTAGCATTTATTGTTATCAGTATCATTGTACTTTGTTTTATCTGTTAGCGTCTCTTGGGTGAAAAAAAAAATCTTCCTAGTAGACAAGTAAATAGTCCAACTGAAACAGTTGTAAAGGCTTAATAAAGGTAAGAGCTATTTTCTTTTTAATGTCTCCTGGATTAACTTAAAAATGAAACCCTTTTACTTGTGATTTTAAGTTTGACAGGATCTAGTGTTTTAAAACTGAGGTGAATTTATTACTATGAACAAATTAGTTTCTATCAGCAGTAACATTCTCGGATTTAAAAATATAATTCATATTCACTTCTCGTGAATTTTTTATGGCTTTCATTTTTCTTTTGGTGACGTTCACTCTGTACAATATAAAAATATTTTCTGGCTTTAAATAAACTGCAAAAAAAAAATGAAATAAATCAATCAATGATATACTGATTTGCTACACAGGAATGTCTTTTAGGTTTATTTATATTCTCTGGAATATAAATATATAAAAACTACCGAGGGATCAGTTTCTATTTTATTGTTATATAGAATTGATCCCCGACTTTATATCCACATTATAATTTATTGTTCGTTTACAAAAATTCTGATTAGTTATGAATCCATCTCTTCTCTTCCAGCAATGGGTTAATTAGTAAGATTTGTATTACTAAATCATTATCTCCCCAATAACCAAATGCTTACAATGTAAAAATATTATCTGGCTTTAAATAACCTGCAAAGGGTTGATAACTCATAGAAAATGAAACAATCAATCATAAATTAGAATCATTTTCTCTCTGCCCCCACCAAAACATATATCGTTTTCATTCTGTGATATGTTAAGCGTCAGTCTATTCACCCAAAGAATTTCAACCGAAATATTTACTAGTGTACAGGTAGCATAAAGATTATCAGCAAGCTGAGTTCAAGTCCTGACCTCATCTGTTGCATTCATTTTATACTAATACCTATTGGAAAAGGCATGAACCCATCTCCTCTTTTCTCATCTCCCAGGTATGGGTAAAATAACTGGGAAGACTGGACTCTCTACACTTGATGACAACCAGTTTAAAACAACTCTGAATTTGAAATCATAGCTGAAGGAATGGAAAACCACTTTAATATTGTTCCCAAGAGGCATGGCAATTAATATATGATAAAAAAATGAAGCTGTAGTGTGTAATGATTGCCGATGTCCTTTTTTTTACAATGGTGTTCACCTTGTACAAGGCCTGAGTGCCACTTGAGGTAGAGGGTTACAGAGTAAGAGGCACAGCTTATAGGTAAGGAAGATAGCAGTTAACCCTAGACTTGAACAGACTTTCAGGATGTTGGTGATCATGGCTCCCCACAACTTCATATTTTATTTAAACTTTCTATACTAGTTCTGTTGTCCTCATCTTTATTGTTGTTATGCCAACAATATATGCACTTTTTACTTCCTTTTCTGATGCCTTTACAACAATCACATTAAGCACAACTTTAAACTGTTGAGCCTTTTATTGGTTGAAAAATTAGTAATTTGTATTTTTAATGTCAATGCACAACCAGTTTTGAATAAGTATCTAGTCTACAGTTGGTTTCTCAGAGATGTGCCATTGCTTCCCTCTGTCTCTTTTACAAGTATTTTCATGGCAACTGTTCTGATTAACTACTTTTGATGGTTCCCAGCATGAATTTAAGCGAACTACTAGGCCCAACCCTTTCACTGTCATAACAGTTAAATGTAACCATCTCTTTACTCAAACAGCTTCTTTTCTCACACTTCCTGTCTGTGGAACTCCCTTCCTTTTGCTTGCTTCCCTGATAACTATAATCTTCAAATATTCAAGTGTAATGTCAATCAACATCTTCTGATACCTTGATCTTGTTCCCCGTCTTTCTCTTTATCCTTCTCCCCCAAACACACCTCTTTACTTTTGTTCTCAATCCTCTGTAACTCATTGTTTCTGGTTTTAATTCTTCCACAGCCTGTAATCTCTCATGCCTTGGTGGCATTACTGCTTTGCATGGGGTGATTCCAATAAAAAAAAAATTAAAATTAAATATATATTCTTTTTAATATATATCATCTTTAAATATATATTATCATAATCATTTTTTCCTGGGTATGACGATAAACTACATCTGCATCCTGGGTAAGACGATAAACTACGTCCAACAGCAAGGCCTCTGATCAGGAGGTTTTGAGGAGCATGGAACCACCTCTTAATTGCTGGTGTTCCCAGGTCCACCCTGACCTGGGGTGGTAGCACCTGTTAGGGTCCCGGCTATGGGCAAATAGTTAACACCCAAACTTGTGTGAAAACAGGTTTTAATACCAGAAATACTTTGTAATAAAAAAAATTATTACCAGCAATAATTTTTGAATGAAAAATTATTATCAGCAATACTTAAAAAAAAAAAAAAAAAATACCTGCAATACAAACAGTTATACATTCTTTGGAAAAAATATTACCAGGTATAGATTTCTTCAATGAAAAATATTCCCAGAAATAGATTTTTGAAGAAAAACATATTACCAGCAATAATGTCGTCATTAAATAACCCATTGAGGTTGATGTGCCGTAAAACAAAAACAAAAACCAAACCAAAATCATAATCATATAGACTTTAAAGAATGGTTGCATTATATATTAAAAGAATTTCTCCTTACAAAGCTTTTTCTGAATTTCTGGGATAAAGATTTATCATTATTGACTATTCGGACTAATATCCCCATCTTTTTTGTTATCACAACATTTCAGCCATTGTGTCTTCTAGTCATCTTTAGGTGTTTATTGATGTGGGTAACCCACAGCAAATTCTGAACTGAACCCTTTATTCAATTCACAGTGGGTAGACTGCTCATTTGTAGGGATAATGTCTAGTTCTTATATTATTTTGTACTTTTAAGTTATATTTTACCTGTTTCCCACTGAGTGCAAGTATATATATATATATATATATATATATATATATATATATCCTGCAAATTAATTGAAACAACCACTTTAGTTCCCTTTTTTTCACCATACAGTCAGTTTTAGATCCACTGGAGTGACAGGGTTTAATTGATTTCTATTTTTTCCTCGGATTAGGTCATTTGCAGTGGTGTGCAGTAATATGGATCTATTTTTGGGGGGTGTGATTAAATTTGTTTGGCTTTGAAAAATATTGTGTTATCAATGATTGCATCAAAATTTTATCATGCCCAGACACTATTGTCCAGACTGTCGATTAGTTGTCTTGTAGCCATTGTCTGTGATGGAGGTTACTCCAAGGAAGCATACAAAAATTTTTAATGCTGCATGAACTCACTGGCAAGCCTGATCAGTGAGCAAATCAAAATACTATAGAATGAAATGGAAACTCTCCTGATTTAAATCCAATCAAGAAACTCTGGTTAATCTGCAAGGAATGACTTTGTGGAATGGACATACTAACATGTGCACTGGGTCATGTTTCAAAGTAAATGATAATGGAATCATTTGTTTTGTTTCAATTAATTTGCACAAAAATGTATATATAATAACCACTTGACAAGCCCATTAGCTAAGGCTTAGGTTAAAGCTAACGAAGGTTAATTAAATGATGTCATTTTAAAGAAAGAAAAGTTTGAATAAAAATGAGAAATCAAGCTAATAAGAGAAAAGATTGTACTGAGTTACTCTCCAGGTTCAGTGGGATTGCCTGTCAACCTTGAAAATCAGCATTCAAAATTCTGTCTTTTATCTAGACTCCCAAATCCTATAATACGCCATATTTATATTAAGTTGAGCATAGTGTCACTTGAATTTATATATTTTATAGTCAGATTGTGTAGCCTCATTTTTCAAATGGAACAAACAGCCTACTTTGAAAATCAGTAATTTTTATTATATTTTTCATGCAGTACAAGGCCCAAGATTTGCTCAAGGCAGAGGGTTACTGAATGGTATTTTTTATGGACATAAGAATTGTAGATTATGAGGTTATGTACTATATCTAACAATTGAACTTAGACATGGAGAAGATAAGATTGTGGTGGTTGGGGAAACATCACATGAGTTTGTGCCACAAAGAAATGTCCTCTAGGAAAAAGCTGAAACTTCGTCCTTACTAATGGAATATAAAGGAAATGAGGATGATTTGATTCTATGTACATGGAATGGTGGATCTTAGCTGTAAAGGTTTGAACTGGAGGAATTAAATTGTGTAGCATGTCAGAACATTTTTTTATGGAAATAGTGACAGAGTAGCAAATTTTATTAAAGAAAAATATATGCCCTCAGGCAGGATTTGAACTTGAGTACCCATTAACCATGGGAATCTATGATGAACA
Organism: Acanthosepion pharaonis; assembly: GCA_903632075.3. Lineage (NCBI taxonomy): Eukaryota > Metazoa > Mollusca > Cephalopoda > Sepiida > Sepiidae > Acanthosepion > Acanthosepion pharaonis. Next base: position 3,168,064 of record CAHIKZ030000957.1, on the reverse strand, counting down.
GATGATAGAGTTGCAAAATACTAACATGTGCACTGAGTCATGTTTTATTGCAAAAATATGAAAAAAAGTAAATGATAACATAATTATTCATTTTGTTTCAATTAATTTGTACAAGGGTGTACTGTTAAAGTCAGTAATTGAAGTTTTTGTCAGCTACAATAAATACGAGAGACATTTTGATGTGGACCCTTAATTCACAACAAAACCCATATTTGTACTGGAAATTTGTTACAAGCGACATAGTATCCTGGCCCCTGACTTTAAAACTATCATTTGTTCTGCTCCATGTAACGCTCCTTGTCTGGCTATTGGTTCCAATGAATTAAGAGATCGATAAATAAACTTGAAGACTTCATCAAATCAAAAGTGACGTTGTTCTTTTATGACGGAATACACAATTTATCTGAAAGTTGGATTTAAGTAACAGAAATAAGAATTACTTGAATTATTAAATAATGATGCACTGAATAAAAATTATCAAATAAAATGCAGACATTTTTTGTATCATCCTGATACTTGTTCAGTAGTATACATCAAGTAATACGAAGTATTAACATGTACACTGGTTTATGTTTCATTCGAAAAATACGAAAAAAAAGTAAATAATAACTGAAGTATTCATTTTGTTTTAATTAATTTGCACGGGGGTGTACACACTGCCCAACCCAGGGATTGAACTTGCACCAAATTCAAGAAATCCGTCGGGCATCTTTTGTTGCTCTAAGTAAAAGTCACATCTTTACTACCTGTTTTTGCTTCCATAGACCTTGTTCTGAAAATCTGTTCACACAAACTTGTTAATTAGTTTCTCACTCTTTGTCCTGGATTCTTTTGCCTTCAATATGCCCTGTGAGTGTTAAAGTCTCCAAACTTTCTTTTCTCATGTGTCTCTTTGTAGTTTCTATATGTCTTAAAACTTCCTCATTGCTCGCATGTTCTCTCCATTGTATTCTCAACCTTCATTAGTTGGACCATACATCTATTGCTTCTCCTTCTCCTTCTTCGTCGATAAGATTATTATGTGGATGTGTCGATGGTGTAATGAATAGTGCTTTGGAATGAGAAATGGGAAAGAGCTAAGTTCAAATTCTAATTGAATTCTTTACAATCGCTTACCTGCAAATAACCTTGTGAAAGGTATCAATCCATCTCTTATCTCCCCAGCTATGGATTAAATAGTAGGACTTGTATCAGGAAAAATCATTATCTTGAAAAAAAAAAATACTAATGCAATATTTGCATTTGCAAACAAAAAAATATTATTTATCTGTTATCTGTTTGGATAAGTCTTGTTCTTATGTACATTGTCTTTGTCATGTTGTATTGATAATGTTATAATTTATGAATATGTCCTGAAGATGGTTTATTAGACCGAAACGTCCGACGTTGACATATTAACATTAAAACAGCATAATTGTATATAAGGATTTTTGTTTGTTTTTTCCGTATATATTTTTCTTCATAGCAGTTCATGCTTTTTTTTCCTTGTTTCTAAGGAGATTCCCGTATCCTTCCATCAAAGTTATATGTTTATCATTTTAAAGAAGTAACTTATTTTTTACTTATGAATCCAACAGATCTTTATCACTCAAATGGTATTTGTAGTGGATACCTATATTTGAGTATATATATATATATATATATATATATATATATATATATATATATATATATCTATTAGCCTGAATATTCAAGAAATCTTATTAAAAAAAAATATGTGCCCTCTGGCAGGATTTGAACCTGACGCCCCATTAACAGAAGAAAGCATTATTAAACAAACTCTTAGAGGAAGGGCATTGCCAATCAAGCAAAGCTGAACAGTGCCTTTAAGCGAAATCCTTCTCGTTATATATTGTCGAAATTTCATATTTGCTTAGTTTCATATCCAGACGTAAACAAAGCAATTTCTAAAGAAGCATTGGATTTTTGATTTATTAATCCAATAGATTTTTATCATTTAAACATTAATTTTAGTGGATAACCTCGAGAATGTATTTTTATGTTTAAACAGTATATATATTATCATCTATTAGCCTGAATATTCAAGAAGTCTTATTAAAGAAAAATATGTGCCCTCTGACAGGATTGGAACCTGAGTACCCATTAACCATTTTAAAAATAAAACGGAGCATCTACTCAAATACGGGTATCCATTAAAAATAACATTTGAGTGATACAAAACATTTCTCTTTTTTACTACTTCTTTCATCGGCATGTTTTTTCCTTCTGTTTAAATTTTTCTTTCTGTTTAAAGCTTGAAATATTTTCTTGTTTGAGTCAACGTTTCCCCATTTATTAAGTTTTTAACTTTCCAAAAGGGTATTTGGATAAAAGAGAATGTAATGATCTAGACTGGGATTTGAACTTTCTTAATTGATTTTCCATCCTGAGTCATTAACCATTGCACCACCACATATGTATGACAATAGAAATTTTTTAGTTTTTGTCACTGCGTTTCATCTTCTGACTTTCTGTCATTCTATACCAATTTGTCTTATGCACAGAATTTTTCTGGGGATTTTACAACATTGTCAACATGGAGAAAAAAAAGGAAATCTTAAAGTTAACATTAGCCAGAAAGAGGCTTATGCAAAAGCATCTCTTTTTTTTTTTTTAAAATTTTGGACCTAATGTAACTGAAAACAAAAACATTTCACATCAATTTTGCCTTGATAAAGTCGGAAGATGAAACATGTTGGCAATTCTATACCAATTTGTCTTATCCATGGAATTGTTCTGGGAATTTTACTATTTATATTTGTATGTAATTAACCCTAAAATACTAACCATCCATTAAAGTTACACCACCACTAACCATGGGTATATCATACCCAATTTTGAAAATATAAAAAAAAATATAAATCTTTATTTGAAATATTTTGCATGCAGGCACTTCAAACTTTTTAGTTTGAGTTAACATTAATAGGAAATTAAAGATATATTATTTAGGTAAGAAAATCAGGTACTGAAAATTGTCATTAAAAATAGGAAAATTTGCGCTGGGTACTATATACCCATGGTTAGTATTCTAGGGTTAAACACTAACTAACAATATATTCCTGAAAAATGGAACTGCCAAGGAATTTCAAAGACGGTTTTACTTTTATTCACAGGTATGTTTGTCATTAAGAAAATTATATTTGACTTTCTTACTATTCGTTAACTTGTTTTTTCATCTTACTTTTGTTGTCTGAGTCATAGTAATAAACTGTCTGAGTTGAAATTGACAGAATTGTCATAATGTACCTGAAGTAACACTAATTGTGCAATCCCTGTGGGTTCTTTAGTCATCGGGCAATATAGTTTTATTTTTACTGTAACTGGAAGTGTCATGGGTCCTTACCTATAACTACAGAATGAACTCTTCCTAACACTATGTATACTACACCTCTCAAGAGAGAGGGACGAACCAAGTCGAGCCAATAGTAGTTCACTCCAAACAGACTGCCAGTCATACTAACACCTTCCACATCTTGTATTATTATTTTGTGTAATATACCTTCGTTATTTCTACTCTTGTGTTCGTGTTGTTCTTCGTTGGTCCTAACCTGGACCATAACAGGAAGATACTGCCCTGGCAAAAGCAAAGGAATATCATCTCTCAGTTGCATCTCTGCCCACAGATAGAGCACAACTCAATTGTCCATGAACAGACAGCAGCTGTGGGAAAAATACTGAGAGGTGTCTGATCCTGGGGAACAGCTGCCTGCTGCAGTACCCACCTCACTGCTCTAGAAAAGGGTGAAATATTGATTCTAGTGCAACCGATGGTTGCGGAGACTGGGCAAGTGTACGTGCTCGGGTGCCACACATTAAACCAAACTTGTTTCCCATTGCGTCACTGTAGAGAGATGGGTAAACACCTATTACCTTAATATTTCCATCACCTGGGACCAGGCACATCAGCATCAAAATTCTGCCTTGTTTTATTCAATAACAAGCAAAAGATAAATGAAGATCTGGGAAAGAAAATAAATTTACACATGTAAATTTAATAATGTTTTAAAATTTAATAATGTTTTAAAATTTAATAATGTTTTAATATTTGATAATGTTTTAAAACCCATTCCTAAACTAGCTTATTTTTCATCATATTTAGCTTGCTTTTTATCATAATATTCAGGTCTTTTTACATTCTCTCATTTTATATAAGTATTTGCTGATAATATTTGAACTTACCGTACATTTCCACATATAAGGTGACCCATAGATAAGACAAGACCCTAAATCTAGGTAAATTTTGTCTGATATCTATAGCATAAGATGACTGAAGATGTAAGCTAGTCTATACTGCCTGTAGCAGTTTGGCATATCATTATGATGGCAACGGTATAAAATAAAGTTGATGTTATTACAAATGTTGTTTTGCTTTACATTATCATTATCAAATCAAAAACAATCAAATAATATAAAGTATGAAGATGAATCTTTATGAAAATAACAATAATGATTTCATTCTTACAATTTGTGTGGTTTATACTGAAATTATGGTGAGCAGACCTTAGTTACAGCTTCTGGAAGAGATTGCACTATCTGGTGTTATCAAAAACCTGAACAAGGCTAGTATGTTCAAAACCTCGGTCACGATGACTTGTGACTTTATGCTAGATCAACCATTGACTGCTAAATAAATTCCTTCTACCTAATTTCCCTCACAAGGCTTGGATCAAACTATTGTGTGGCTTTAAGGTACTTTCCAAAAGTGCTGCATGCTGGGATTGCTTTTACAGGGTTGATAACATCACAAGTGACATTCCTGACAAATCGACAATAGGGTGTGATTCAAACCCTGGGGCCTCATGGCCGGAAAGTGAACATTCTAATCACAAGACAGCATAAATGATTTGAACTCTGTCAAGGCTTGAATGTACAGATTGTATAGCTCTAGCCCCAATATGGCAGAAATACTGTATTTTTGGTCTAATGAAACTCATGTAAAGATAGGACATGAATTTTTCAGCACTCCTTATGTAAACCATCTGCCATCCCTTTTAATTAAAACAAATGCTTATTGAATATATATTATCCTTTTATCTACACTATCTTTATTATAGTCAACACACTACTCCTTGAGTGCTCTACAGTTATGTCCTTGAGCTAGACTAAAATAAGCTTAGTAGACAATCTTGTCAGGATATTGAATTCAGTCTTGACTGGGTGTTCCATTGGTATAGCTTTGTACTAAACTTAGCTTAACTAAGCAGGCTATCTCATTGGGTGCTCTACATACATGGCCTTGTGCCAAGCGTGTTAAATTTAGCAATATTAAAAGGTTCAGAATTACAGCTAACATAAAAATTGATTGAATTCTTTTACCAGTGGTATTGTTATTTGCAACTCAGGTTTCTGTTTTGCAAATATTATGTTTAATATCATCTCTTGGGGAGGGCAGGTGGGAGTGCTGAAGTGGTTCTGGCTTACACACACACACACAGACACATTGACATACATACACACATAGAGAAAGACACATACAAACATACAGAATCTCATACAAACAAAAATATAAGCATGCACATATCAACACATGCGCACATGCAAACACACACAAACACATATAAACACGTATACCAATGCACACACACACACACACAAAAAAAAAAAACACATGCTTTGAGATGCAAACATATGCATACCATCTTGCAGAAACACATATTAATGATAACATGAGCACACACATACCCATACATACAAATACGCACACGCTAATGTACAGAAACACATATTAAAGAAAATGTAAACATACACATAAGAAAATATAAGAACAAATAACACATGCAAAAGATACGCATGCACAAATATAGACATAGCAACAAGCAAACATAAACACATCTACAAGGACATGCACATAAACATACAAGCATATATACAAATGCAACCACATGCAAAAACACAAGCTTATATGCATATATATATACATGCAAACACACACATATACCAAGGCCAACGGAAATATCTGAATGCCCACACACACACAAACATATATACTAATGCAATCACACATAACAATATGTACAAATACAACCATATATGCACACATACATGCGAATGCATACAAGCATATATACCAATGCAATCACACAAAAACATAAGCTTATATGCATATATACATGCATACATACAAACACAATTATACATACATACATATCTATATATGTGTGTGTGTATGTGTGTCTCTCTCTCTCTCTCTCTCTCTCTATATATATATATATATATATATATATATATATATATATATATACACACACATATATAATATATATACAAACTCACAAAGACACACATGACACATATATATCAGCACCAACACATGCTCACACACACATGCAAGCACATCATAAACATCAATTCAACCACATACATATACACAAATTCAAGCATGCACACACACACATACACATATATACCAACTCACAAATGCACACACACACACAAATACTAACACATATATTAACCAATGAAATCACACACACACAAAGCAATACACACAAATACAAGCATATATACATACATATATAGATATGCATATATGTCAGTTCACATTTATAATAGAATTAATCACTTAAAACTTACATGAACACACACACACACACACACACACAAGCAAATACTGCACTCTCACACACACACATTTTTAAGAAAAAAACACGAAAGAAATCAAGATGAGGCAGGCAGTTTACCACTTAATTTTATATATTTTACTGCTGTGTGCTCAGAACGGATTGACAATTCTTTGAATCTCGAGGAATTCCGACTGGCACATTGCAATAATACCTTCAACTCTTCTACTTTGACATCTCTACTTGGACCATATTCTTTTTCATGCCACAGAGAAATGCAAATATAGCGCACTATAAATTCGTGTCCCTGTTTTTCCCCTTTCTTTCTCGTTTTTTTATCACTGAAAACAAATAGTCATTCTTGTAGTTGTTCTACTCGGGTACATTAGAGAATTCTCTTACACAACAGCCGGTAAGTGCTACATTTATTTAAATAACCAACCAGCCTAGAAGATGTTTCTTTCATGTAGTCTATAGACTTAGAATAAGTTTCTTCATCTTCTTTATAAGTCCCTATTTTATCTTTGGTTAACATGGTCTGCATATGTCAGGATGTAAATAATTCTTTGAGATGTTTTTTTCCATTTTTTTACAGGATAAGAAACAATACTAAATAACTTTGTGTTGTTTTAGAAAATAAAAAATAAAAGTTATTTAAAAAAAAAAAATAATTTTGATATGCATAATAAATCTATATATTTTAAATACTGAATATTTTTTTTTAAATTCCAATTTCAAAAAACCTAAATAAAAATGTCTGAAATTCATTTTCTTTCTCTTGGTTTAAAAATGAGAATATGTCCTTATCAAAATTATTATTTTCTCGTTTTATTTCCCAGTTTTTACTTAATAAAACTAATTATTAATAAATGGTTTAAAACTGCTTTATTTTATCTAAAATCTGGAATATTAGATTTTAGTTTTCAGTTCATATTTTTGAGGAGATTTTTTTTTCTTTTTTACATCATTTTGTACTAATATATTTTGCCCCTAGAAAAATTACTGATATTTGGACAAAATTTAATCCAATTTTATATTCTTTGTTAAAATAGCTGTTTAACATCAAAGGCTAATAATTAATTTTTCAATGTGCATATTTTTTGGTGATAAATTTGTGGCAGCCTTAATATTCTTGATTCATAAATCTTTAAAAACATGATCACTTCTGTCAATTTAATTTGGATGAAATATTTCCAGTTAAAACCGGTTATTCTATTAGTACAGACACACTCACACTAAAATACAAATATTACATGCAGTTATTTCATTAATGAATTTAGTTTTTTTATTACAATGGTGAAAATGGGTAATTTTATTATAGTGGTTTAAGTAAGTAATTTTATTAAAGTGGTTTAAGTAAGTAATTTTATTATAGTGGTTTAAGTAAGTAATTTTATTATAGGAGTTTAAGTGAGTAAATTTATTATAGGAGTTTAAATAATTCATTTTATTATAGAGGTTACAGTGAGTAATTTTATTATAGGAGTTTAGGGGAATAATTTTATTATATGAGTTTAGCTGAGTAATTTTATTATAGAGGTTTAAATGAGTTATTTTATTATAGAGGTTTAAGTAAGTTATTCTATTATAGAGGTTTAAGTAAGTTATTCTATTATAGAGGTTTAAGTAAGTAATTTTATTATAGGAGTTTAAGCAAGTTATTTTATTATAGGAGTTTAAGTGATTAATTTTATTATAGAGGTTTAAGTGTGTTATTTTATTATAGGAGTTTAAGTCAGTAATTTTATTATAAATGTTTAAATGAGTAATTGTATTATGGAAGTTTGTTGTGATGTTAGGTCTGGCAAGACACACAGAGTCAGTCGTGATAATAGTATTCAATACTCAGCTTGACAAGTCACTGTAATAGTATTATTTTCCTCTTCTGATGATTACCCAGGGCTACTTATCATGAATGGATCAGTCCATTTATTATAATAAGGAGGGTAACTGGCTCTTACTATAACATCTCCCCTTTTGAGACTCATTTCCTATGGAAATTATACATTTCTCTTTTTGGGTTAGAATCCAACATTTCTGTAGGCTGTCTCTTCCTTATACTGGAATATGTAGTTTCTGGAGCTATTTGGGGCATAGGTCTGTCGAAAACATCATACAGAACCACCATCAGCTCCTCCCCTTGGATGCTCTCTTTGAGTACCTTTTCCTTATTTGATTTAGATGTCTTTTACGCAGCCTTTTATCATGTATAATAACTTTCCAATATGTCTCTCAACTACCCATCTTCTCGACATTCTTTTCCATTATTGTAAGTTCGAAAGAATACTTTTTCGCCGCGTTTGAAGTATTTCTGTTTATTGATTTTTTGTTTTTTTTCAACCTTTTATTTATTTGTCAAACGCCAATCTAATTTTCCTTGCGAACATTAGTTGTGCCAGGGACATACCTGATACAGTGATAGGATTAGATGTCATCCAATATACACATAAAATCTGCTTTAATAACAGTTTCACCTCCATTGCTTTTGTTTAATGCTCTTTTGAATGTATCAATGAAACATTCTGCTTGCTAATTCGATCTTGGATGGTAGTGGGGAGTTTTATATTGTATTGCAAAGGCTCTACAAAAACTTTCAAACTCTTTAGCAGGGAATTGTGTGGCATTGTCTGAAACAATGGTATGTGGAATACTGTATCTAGCAAATAAGTCATGCAAGAAGTTTATTATAGTTTGTAGAAGTTGGAATCTTGCATTTTAAAATTTCTGGCCATTTTGAAAAACTGTCAACAACAAGATTAGTTAGTAGACACAATTTATCGGTCCAGAGAAATCAATGAGTAATCTCAACCATGGTATTTCAGTATATGGCCAAGGGTGGAATTTAACCAGTGGTGATTTTGCTGCCATGACACAATCTCTGCATGCTTTTACCAATCTCTCTATGTCTATATCGGTTCAGTAGACATAGCTGCAAATGAGGAATTTCCTTCTAGAGATATCTGGATGGTGTTTATAAAATTCTTTCAATATCCTTTGCTGAAGAGATGCTAGCATTATTACTCTTTCACCATACAATAAGGCCTCATCGCAGATTGAGAAAATAACCATCAGTTTTCAATTTTATTTTATTTTTCTCCTTCAGTTTCCACCTTATATGCTCCTTTTTTTTCTCAAATAAAAATATCCACATAAGCTTTTATTTTAATTTTATCCAGTGTCACTGGTAGATCATGTATGGTATTGCAGAGAACATTCTTAATTTCATTCTCAGCTCTTAGCGCTGCAATTACCAATATCTTCAAAAAGATCACATAAGTATGAGTCTCAACAAACCATTTGTGTGACTTAGCTTTTTTGATGTCAGAAATTCCATCACTGTAATTCAACAGAATTGTCCCCTTGTAGTCGATTCCCTGTTAAATTTAGTTTTGTTTGGTATTTGATTAGTATTTATTCATTTTTGTGATGTCAATAAATACTCGTCACTTTTGTAATGCTCATTGTAGTAGAGACTTTGTAATTGCAGATATAGCTATAGTATACCATTGAACAAAGCTGGTCTCAGATGCCTTTGAATATTACTCACACTATTAATACTTGCTTGAAAAGTATTCTGTATTGATCTGAATGGATAATAGTGTAGATAAGAGAATAGTAATTCGTATAGTAATAGAGGATAGACTAGAAATGACGATCCGAATAGTATAGAGGATAGACTAGAAATGCAGATCAATTAGACATGCTACTTCCTACATATATGAGTTTACTCTATGTTCCCGTGTTCTACTTAATTCAATAATGGGATTGCCTGTGTTTGTCACTGGAGATCTATGTTCAAACTCAAGTGTTGGCAGTGATACTTTATTCCTATATAACATTAATATAGAATTTTGCAGCAGTCTAGACTGTTCAGAAGATCACATGTAACATGGTAATGGTACATGATGAAAAATTAGCTGTTTCCATACGTGTAACATTCAACTTTCATTGACCAAACAGCTAATGTTACTGTTGGTTGCAATTTATTTAGTCTTTTCTTAAAACATTTTCTCAGGAATTTAGATTTCTCATGTCCACTGTTATCGCCCTTTCTAGTATTGACAGGGATTTTCTTCCATACATTTTGTTTAAGGTTGTGTGGAAAGTTAACATCTTGATTATCTCATTATTTTCCATCTAGTTACATGTGCTATCACTTTTTCTTGCTGTTGTTGGAAGTGTTCAAGTGATGTGGTTTGGTTATTTGGTAAAGATCTTTGTCATCAATTCTGTCATGCCAATCTATTGGACCTGATTAAGGTTTAATCAATTTATTCATTTGAAGCCACTGATTGGAGAAAACAGTTGTATACATGTGACATTTCTGAATAAGACAATTAAAAACACCATGACTCTATCAATAAATAACTAATACAAAAATTACAATATCTGTCTATATTTCTGAGATGAGGTGTTATGTACGCTATTTAGCCGACCAAGCATAGAAATGAATACAATATGGGATCAGTAATAAGGAGTGCCAGAGAAAAGCGATAATAACAACAAAAATTGCAATATGAGCTCTGGTAAAAAGCATGCAATGATAACAGCAAAAATTGCAATATGAGCGCTGGTAAAAATGGTTGCTGAAGACATTAGGTTTATAATAATACCCAGAAATTCATACACAGATGTCCTCAAGGACACAGTAGATAAAGGCGTTAGTTAGATCCAGTGACAGGACCCAAAGAGTGTGAGTTCAATACCTAGTTAAGGCAGTGGAGAACTTGACATCCATTAGTCATGGCACGTGGAACTAGAACAGTGAGCAAAATAAAGGGTTCAGTTTGACATTCTAACCACCTGAAGAAGGTCGGCGTGTACAACGGCTGAAACGTTGTGATAAATATGGCAACAAAGATGAAGACAATAGTCCGAATAATGTAAATAGTGTACAAAAATTACATTGTCAAAAATTACAAGGGTCGAGAGCCACTCGAGGTAGAGTGTTACAGAATACTTTGTGCACCTATTAGGACTTAAATTGAGTGAAACTTGTTCATATAATCCATTGTGAAAGATGCTGAAAAATGATCAGTTCTCTGAACTGCTCCAGAAAATACCTGACTCCATGTTCTACCTTCTATTGCAAGAGCCAGTACTGCTGCTGCTTCACTTTCCAGTCACAAAAATATCCAAAATCGTCACTGCATCCTTGAGGGTGATGGATTATTTCCCACCTTATAATCCCTTTCTCATGGATGAAACATTTTGTGCCCATCACTACTCTGTTGCTATTTCTATGGAAAGTGTTCTGATGAACTAGATTCCTTACTTCCCTTTGTATTCCATTGGTGAGATGTAATTTCTACTCAAGCAACTTCTTCCCACAAACCAGTACTGCATGGAACCGACTCCCACGAGGATACTTCCCAATCACTTAAACTGTTGAAGTCTAGGGTCAACTGTTATCTTCTCTATATATTCCTATAAACTGTTCCTCTTACTCTGTAACCCACTACCTCAAGTGGCTCTTGGGCCTTGTAAATAGTGAACATTACTGTAAAAAAGAAAAAAAGAAAAAAGAAGCTAGCCTCTTAGAGGGGCAGTGCTCTGGGGGCTGTATACAAACAAGGGCCCATAAAACATTAGAATAGTGTCAATCACTGCTACTCAGGGCTGATATTGGTTTTCTCTAAAATAACAGAACAAGTGTGAGCATCTAGTAATTCTGTAAAAAAAATGCATTACCTTCACAGCACTAAAATACATGGGCCCCTAGGTAGGCCGAAAGAGTGGAATTTTTCACCGCTCTCAGGAGCCTTGTAATTACTACTCCAGGTAATCTGATACTCACTTGATATCCCAAATTGTAAAACTGTACCATAATGGTCTAAACTTAGTGTACACACACACACACACACACACACACACACACACACATGATAAAAATATAGTTTTAAGGTATGCTATATTTATGGATAAAGTGTTGCAGTCTTTTGTATATATATATATATATATATATATAAACTAGTGAGCCAACCCAAATGACTTGACTCACTTTATAGTCCACCAATAGAAGGTTAACCAATCAGAAGACATAAAATATTCAATCTGTTGTGTATAAAGGTGGCCATTTTGTTTACTCTCTCCAAATGTCCAGTGCCAACTTGTCAGGAGAAAGAACAGAAGGAAGAACTACTGAACTACGCTCTGCTACTTTACCGGGATATCCACTGCTAACCTGAACAACGCTTTCCTACTGTCTTCGAAATATTTACTGCTAACCTCTGGATTCTATATTCAAAGACAACTGTCATCATGAACAACATGAAGTGCTTAATATCAGAGACAGAGTGTATGTAAACATAAAAGTTGACTCTGAGGTCAACACCAAGCAGCAATAGGCTGTTTCAGGCTTGAACAAAATCTTCAGGCCATGTGTGTTATGTTTTGTTTTGACTACCCATAATGCACCATTATTATTTTTACCTTACTACTCATAATGCACCACTAACCAGCAGATTTTCTTAATCATTTCAACCTAAATAAATTAATAAAGCCACTAAGATGCAAGGGTTTACTGAGTGCAAGAAAATATGAGAAAAAACTGCTATTAAGAAGAGAGAATAATAAAAGAACAACAATTATGAAGACAGAAGATAATGATTGACATTGCATATAATCTTTTTAAGATCAAAAGTGACTGGAAGGTAAGAAGCTAGAGAGACCCACAAGCGAGAATTGCAACAGCAGAAATTGTAAAATTCAACTGTAAAATGATGAGACCTTGCTGCCAATCTAGTACTTCACTTAAATTCATAAAGTGTAGGTATCATAGAGGAAAGAACAATTACCGTGAATGTATTTATAGAAATATAAATATATAAATAATTAAAGCAAAATATAACACACATAGCCTGAAATTTGTTTCAACACATGACATAGACTGTCACCTCTTTATGAAAAGAAAAGAGAAAATTTATGCCAATTTAAAGCCAATCTTAAGCAGTTTTTAATTTCTTGAAATCTTGAATTATTATTTGAACAGTTAATATTTACATTTTAAATCTAAATTGATTGAAAATTTAATTCATTTTTAAGCTGCAGAAAATGTTAATTCTATTTGTTTGGAAGTTCTTTATTTTACATTTGACCATGGCTACTCACTTCTCAAATCAATTGGCCTTGCATATATTGTTTGCTTGCTTGCTTGATATTATTTCATTTTTGCCCTTGTTCCTTTCTCTTTTTATTGCAAACTTTGTTAATTCTGTTTGTTGGGCAGTTCCGTTCTTCATTTTACATTTGACTGTGGCTATTCAGGTCACAGGTTATGAGCCCAGCAGACTTCCACTTCTTTTTCTCATTGTTTATTGAGAACTTTGTTAATTCTGCTTGGTGAGAATTTTATCAATTACACTTAACCATGGCCAATTACTCCATAATGTCTGAAGTCTTTTTTTTCATTTTTGCCCTGTTCCTTTTTCTTTTTATTGCAAACTTTGTTAATTTTGCTTGTTGGGCAGTTCCATTCCTTATTTTGCATTTGAATATGGCTACTCACTCTACATCTGGACACATTACTTACATCTATAAAAAAAACATATGAGAATTACTGTATATATTTTCCTTATTCTTTAACTAATCATTCTGTTAAATTCTGATCCATATTTGGCCTACATTTGACCCCAACTCACAATTCTACTTAGTATTACGGTCTTTTGTGTCTCCAATACCACATAAGAACCTGATAATAAATAATACTTATTTTTGTTTCCACATTTTGCTGTTTCTCATTTTTACGAGCATTTTTATTTTGTATATATAAATGTTAGGTAGTTTATGATCATTTACTCTGTTATAACTCCCCATACAACTACCCAACCCAGGAATTGAACTCACAAGTCACTAAATTCATGAACCAATGTTTTAAACCACTTCAAAATAAAAAAGGTCCCTATGATAATATTTTGGGATTTTAACATTAAAGAAAAAATAAATATACCTGACATATTAATTTCCTACATTCCTTGTTCTCTTATACCTAATATCCCCAGGGGTGGGTTTAGATTACCTTCTGTGTTTTGTAGTAGTCATCACTATATTGTATAAGTGCCACCTAACATTGGTAAGTTTGTAACGATGATGAACTAATTAATGGTAACTGCAGTAAAGGCATCTGTGCAGTAGTAGCTGAGATGATCCCTTTAATTAAGTTGGGTTATTGTATGATTAAACTTGTGCCTTTTATTCTGGGTAAATTAGAACTGTGCCTGTATGCAAACAAGAATACTAAATCTAAGACCTTTTTGCTTTATTTAGCAGCCCGTCACTGTGGCTCAGTTATTTAAGGCACCTGGGAAAAAGAACTTTTGCACAATATGTCTGTTGTCTTCATCAGAGATGCAAAAGAAGAAAAAAACATTTAGATAGGTGGAGAGTAACATTCCTAGTTTTTAATCAGCTGTCATCTTCACTTCTTGAGTTTTTCTTCTCTGACGATTACGTTACTCCCACAACGCAACAGCTTAAAAGCATTCTTGCCACATAAGTAACGCAGCAAGCATTGCTGGATATTTATTCATGTCGCAGATATTAATTATGTACAAGTTAAACGTTTAATGTACCCAGAAGATGAAGGATTCAAATGCAGTTATCTGATGCTGCTGAACATTTCATTGATTCATCTCTATTTATATTAGGTTTTTAGTTGAGATGGTTATTAATATATTTCATGGGGATTTCAGTGTAAGCCAAACTTGCTTTTTTTGTTTTTTGATAACTGTTTACCCAATACAAGGCCCAAGAGCCACTCAAGGTACAGATTTACTGAATGAGATTGTTGTATGGTAATTATAATGACAATATTAGTTTTTTCATTGACAGATTATTTAGGGTTGCTGTCAATTGAAATTTATAAAATTTTTCTCATAGAAACAAATCTTCAGGAAGATAAGTTTTCCACAATCCAGCCACTTAGAATGAGCTTTCCATTATTGATGGAGGCCTCAATCCTTGTCTTTTGTTTGGGTTTGAGTGAAACACCTGAATTGTGATTATGTTGTTATTTTTTCTTTGAGTTACATGTGCCACACATTTTACTTGTTGCTGCTGTTAAAAGTCCAGTATATATATTTCTCTCTTTCCATACATATATATATACACACAAACACACACACACACACACATATATATATATATATATATATATATATACACACACATATATTAAAATAAGTTTTTTTAAATTCATCTGATAAGGTCTGTCCAATTTTTATTGTTTTATAATTTATGTATACACACACACACACACACACACACATATATATATATATGTAAATATAAAAGTGAACATTGAAGTCAACACTCAGAGGCGACTAGCTGTTTCATGCTAGTCACAATTGTCAGGCTGTGAGTGTTGGATTTTTCTCAACTATTTATATATATGAGTCAGTGGTGCATTGTGAGTATTCCATTCTGGTGGTTATTTTTCAGGAGTGGCTTGTTTATTTATTTATTTGGGATTTTCACGGAGCCATGCCATGGTAACATTAGCTGTGTGAAGAGGAGTACTATCCTGCTGGAAAAAACTTTTCTTTCGCATCAAGTTCATCACAATCCTTGAGCTCTCTTCATCTGAGGGGCCACTACTTTCCCCAACAATTGGGAATCACCCAATACATATATATATACATATATATATATATATATATATGTGTGTGTGTGTGTGTGTGTGTGTGTGTGTGTGTGTGTGTGTGTGTGTGTGTGTATGTATATTTATTAAAACTAGCTTTGTAAATCCAACCAATAAGATCTGTCCAATTTTATTATATTTTTCTAATTTTCTCTAAGTTCATACCAAATTGCAAATTTAAGTGTACTACTAGGTTGACATCTCAGTCCCGCCCTTTTAATGTCAAAACAGATAAATGTACCAGTCTCCTCTACTCCAACAGCTTCTTCTCTCAACACTTCCAGACAGTGGAACTCCCTTCCACTATCTTCAATTTTAACGTCAATCAACATCTGATGCCTTGATCTTCATTTCTGTTCTTCTCTTTATCCTTTCCTCAAACACTCCTCTTTTCTTTCTTACTTTCACTCTCTGTAACCCCTTGTGGGCTAGTGGCACTCCCACTTTGTTTAAGATGAAATGATTTTATATATATATATATATATATATATATATATATATATATATGACTTAAAGATCAAATGCATATCAAATATGAATTGGAATCTGACCGGATGAGAAAATAAAAGAACAAATAGGAAATGTATATCAATCTAACATGTTCCATTTTTATTAAAGCTTCGTCAGAGATTTAGAGAAAACAGACAGAGAGACAGGAACATTGGTATTTTCTATTATGTTTGGTTCAGTTCTCATTGATCAGGAATAGGTCACATGCATTAAAACCATAGATAATTCTATGTGTATCTACGTTTGTGAAGATTCTTGTATGTCTAAGTGGGCATCAGATGGTAATGTGTATTTGTAATTGTGTATGTGTGTCTGTCTAATAGGAGTTTCTTCTAATGTTTTCACCTTTGTGCAGACAGTCCATGCAATGGAGTGTCACAAGGTTCTAATTTATGGCTGACCTCTTTAAGCATGTATTCTTTACTTTTGGCAGATATAAGTTAGATTCTTTAAGAATGGATTCAAGAAAAGATAGCAACATAATGTAATGTTTTAGGGATGTATTTATAGTTAATAATAATGTTGTTATTAAATTATCAATGTTTTTCTCCTTAAAGAATTATGTCCTTTTTTTAATTAGAGTGACATTAGTGAAATCAAAGTTATGTTCAGCATCGTTTCAATGGAAAATGAGAGAATTAAATTGTTTGTCCATATGCAAGTGTCTCTTGTGTTCATAGATGTGGGCTTTAAAATTTAATGTTTTGTAGAAAGTCTTAGAGTGCAGGATTATGAATTTTGTGTTGCTGTTAGAAGTGTAATTGGTGGTGTCTCGTCTTTTAGATTTGTGTATTTTGTAAGCTCATTTTTTAATATTTAGAATAAAATGATGCAGGTAGTGAAGAAGTTTCCTCAATTTATTTCTATTCTTCACTGAGGTATTCTGGGATACATATTCTAAGAGCTTTGAGGTAGAATCCTATGACTATTGCTCAATATCAAAGATAGAGTGTGTGTAAATGTAAAAGTGGACATTGAAATCAACACCCAGTGGCAACAGTATGTTTCAATGATGATTGCGTATTAGAATGAAACAGATTGGGTGTTATCTTCAATGTCCACAGACACACACACACACACATATATATATATATATATATATATATATATATATATATACGGATAATATATATATATATATATATATATATATATATATATATACACTGCATGCTCCAAAAGTTTGTATCCATTATCAATAACACATTTAAAAAAAACATATTTCAATTCGCATTATATTTTTCATCCCAGATGCTACCTGAATGTTACCAAAAACAAAATAATTTCCATGCCTGGAGATGCCTGAATGTAAAGTCAAAAGTACTTGCATATTTAAGAAAGACCTTATACAGCTTATAATTTAAAAAAAAACAATGATCATAACATTCATCGAGTGATTTGTAGATTAATGCATCTTAAAAATTTTGTTAGTGAAGGGATTTCACCATTTTATATCATTAACTTTACTAATTTACTTTTTGTATAAATGATTCATTGCAATATATATATATAAATCTAATTAATACAAATATAAAGTTTGTGAGTCTGACAAAACTACTTGAAACACCAAAGATGAAGTGAAGGCAAGGATTATGTGAGCATTCACAGCAACGTAAACAAGGACACAATTCAGAAGAGATGCAGGACATTCCATAGTCATCTGGAGGCCGTGGTTGAAGCCAGTGATTATTGGATAAATTTACTCTTTAGTATTTCAAGATATTTTTATGCAATTTTGGTAAATATTTCTGTTAAAATGAGATGTCAGTGTTCTTTCATTTTTGCATAGTTTTGAAGACAATTTATCCATCGCATCCTGTATATATTAAATTCTCACATTGATTTCAGAATCTGAGGGTTTTAGAGCTCATTTTTTCAAACTGAGCTGTCAGACAAACCTGATTTTATTTTTTTGAATGTGTTGTGAATAGAAATTAGAAATAAATCAAAGTAGGAACCATAGGTTTACCTCTGGAAATAATCCGAGAAAAGATGGAAAGTACTTGGGTTAAAAAAAAAAAATAGGTGCCTTCCTTGATGAATTTCATCTCAACAGCAAGAAACTGATTAGACAACTGGAAATGATCATTATAAAAATAAGTAGACAAAATATATCTATATTATTCAATGAAACTCACATATATATATATGTATATATATTTTGAACAATAAAAAAATTAAAAAATTAAAATCTTCAGACACACTGGGTTGTAGATTAATATTCTTTCGTTTTTTTATTATTATTTCATTTAGATTCCTTGACTAGTTTCGACCAAAATGGCCATCATTGGGAGGAGAAATATTTCTGCTTACTGGTAGCAGTAAACTACAGAAATGAATGTCTTGCTGGAAAAAATAAACTTTTGTCTGTAGTTTTCATTTGTTTTTTTATTTTTTTTTATCTTTTTAACATGAATTTTTTAACATTCCTTGTGTTGGTCAAACAGTCTCTTTTAAGTTGTTAGTTGAGATAAGAGCTGGATGGATCTATGCTTCTCTGAATTCCCTTGGTCAGTTTGACAGTTTTATTGGTCCTGGAGAGGGGATGTGTCTCTGTTTAGTGTTTGTGTGTGTGTTATTTGGTTCTTAGGGAGTGAGTGAGTATGATATGTGTAAGTGTGTGTATTGCTGTGGGTGTGTGTTATCATTTGGCTCATTAGGGAGTGAGTGAGTATGATGTGTGTAAGTGTGTATATTCATGTGGGTATGTGTATATAAGTGTGAGGCTTCCACACCTCTGTAAGCATGTCTGTCTTGTGTGGGTGAGAAATGTGGGTAGGTTTTGATTTGTTGAGTTATATATTGGTACTATCTATATTGTTAAATTTATGGTTTAGCCTGGCTGGATGTTGTGTTTTTAGACATATCCACTTATTTTCATGGGACTCTAAAATCTTTCTAATGTTATCTGCTCTGAACTTTTATATATATATAACAAAAACACTAAAAATAAATAGGCACAATATGTTTGAATGAAGATATGCTGCCTAAATATATATATATATATATATATATATATATATATATATATATATATATATATATATATGTCTGATTAAATAAATTACAGACATTATATCTGTTTATTTTTAACAGCTTATCAACTCTTTATTGTTTATTTAAAGCTGAAACATACTCACAAATAACCTTCTGTGTAATGCAATTAAATGATGTGAGAAATGTGCTATAACTATGAAAATTGCTTTTATTTCCCAAGTGCTTCTAATCTTCTTCTGAGATCATCTTCAGGGGTGGAAAGTAATAAAACAAAACTGTGTGTTGTTCAGGGGTGCAAGTAGTGGATAATTGTTGTCCCATTATAATGAATACTAAGCACGACTATCAACCGATGCAAAAAGAAAAAAATTACAGTTTTGTATTACTACTTGTACCCCTGAAGATGATATCAGAGAAGATTGAAACTACTTTGGAAATAAAAAAAGTAGCATTCTCTCACATCATTTAATTGCAATATACGGAAGGCCATTCATGAATATGAACAGATTATGTTAAAAAATAAGCTGGCATAATATCTGTAATTTATTTAATGAGACATGCCTAAAAAGAGAATTTGCTGCCTAAATACACAAATATATATATATATATATATATATATATATATATTTTTTGTATTTAGGCAGCAAAATATTTATATTTATATATATAAATATATAAATATATATATATATATATATATATATATATATATATATATATATATATATATATATATATATATATATATATATATATATATATATATATATATATATATATATATATATATATATATATATATATATATATATATATATATATATATATATATATTTGTGTATTTAGGCAGCAATCTTTTTCATGCACATTTCATTGAATACGACAGACAAGGTGCTTTTATTTAGTTTTTTATACAATTTCTCATGCGATCTAATAATTTTTTTCTTTCCGGATGATAAATTATATAAAATCTGTCCAAATGTTATTTTTATCTGAGTGCTTTCGGCTATGCATTTAGCAATTTTCAAGGATTATATTTTAACTGTTAAAATAAGAAATAGTTTGTTGTATGTATATTTTATAAAATGTTTTCATTTTTCAAAACATGGTCAAGATATTATGTCCATGTTCAAAGTTAATATTATTAAGTGTTGGTTTGTTTGTTTTTATTAATAAGGTTTCCATTATTTTTAGCCTTTTTTGCATGTAGATGATGCTATTATATTAGTGTTGTCAACAAACATGTTACGAATAGTGTCCAGTAGGTCTCCATGAATATTTATATGAGATCTAATTGAGCTATTGTCAGAAAGGTGTAGATAGATAGATATGTTTCAGCTTTAAATAAACTAGAAGGTTGATAAGCTGTAAAAAATAAGTTAATCAACCAGTCAATCCTGTGTATGCTCATAATCTGTACACCTATGTTCATGCAATAATCTTATTAAGTGACCATCTAAATTGAGTGGCTCTTGGCCCCTGTGAAAATTTAGTAAAAAATGTAAATATAACACTTGAGGTGTATCTTTTATCTACTAGTTGGTAAATCAACAGGCTGATAGATTTAGTGAAATAATAAATTTATCTTTTAGCAGATATGTTTATTTCATTGTTGAACTTCCATAATTGACAGCTTTGTTTTAAAGAAAAAAAAAATTTAATAGATATTTCTTAAACTTAGTCAACTTCAAGCACAAGGTCATCGCCATGAAAATCAAATTGAAGCTAATGCTGCCTACACTAATGACCTGGTTCAAGAGATAAAGTTGCAGATCATTGTCTGTCTTCAGGATTTTACATTTGGGTATTGTGTGGAAAATCTTTCATTTCATTGATTAATATATGTATATATATATATATATATATATTGCATACAACATCCAAAGGTAAACTCTGAATAGCAGATTTTAATATATATATATACATAGAGAGAGAGAGCATTGTGTGGAAAATCATTATTTTATTGATTAATAAGTACAAACAAATAAATAGTCTCATAATATATATATATATATATATATATATATATATATAAATATATATATATATATTTGGTTGGATAGATGTGAGTTTGTGACCCTGGGTTTCACGCTTTAGCGATCGTCAGACAAACTGATTAATGTTTTAAAAAATTTGGGTTTATGTAGATTGCGTGTATTGGTGTTATTGTGGAAGTGGTGGGGGAAACTTTGTCGTTTTGTCATTCATTGTACTAATGCAAACATCGATGTATGCAGACACATATACATACTTGGTCGTCCGTCGGGACTCATACATATATAAAAATATGTGGGCAGTTTCGGATATGACATATATGTATGTATATGGGTGGTGTTATGTTTATACATACACATTTGTATGTTGAAATGTTGAAATTTAAAGATTGGAAGTGTGGCGGAAATGTCTCGTGAATGCATACATGTCATATTATGTATTTTTCCGCTGAAAAATATTTCCTCGCATGTATGTATATAAGTGTGGTGGGGTTTGTGTAAAATTATGATAGGTAAAAATTATTATTATTTATCTTTATTTTAAATTTTTGAAAAAAAAAAAAAATTATATATATATATATATATATATATATATATATATATATATAGTGGACTCTTTCATCATATTCAACGTATGAGGGTCAAGCAGCTCAGTTCCTAGGAACCGACAACCAGATACCAGCACATATGATTTGATTATAGTGGTGAAGGGTTTGTGTAGAGCCAACCACACTTTTTGAAGGGCTGAATACAGATACCTGGTGCACTACGTACCACAAGGTAACCTAACGACCCTACGCAGGTTTTAAATTCAGAGTTGTTCTTCTAGACCAGTTGCCATCCAGGGCTTTTGAACCCAGTCTGTCCTGCTATTTACCCATAGCGGGTGTGGGGGGGAGAAGAGGAGGATTAATACCTTTCCCAAGGGTATTAGCATGTAGTGAATGTAATGGATTCAACTGGAATTCGAGCTTGGCTCTTTGATTCCTCAATCTGAACTACTATCCACTACTTTACCGTGCCTCATATATATATATATATATATATATTTATTAAAGACATTTTTATGTTTAATGTTCTTTTTATAGATACAAGTATTTAAGTAAATGCTCTGTTTATAATAAACAGTATTAAATAACATTTACCGGCCTAAATGTCCGAGAAATTTTCATAGAAAATATTCGTTCTTTGACAGGATTCGAACCTGCATCCTATACGGAACTGTCATTTACGCTGACGTGCCTTACCGATCGGCCACAAAGAAGCGTTTGGTAGACAAGGTCGAATTTACTGCTTATAAACTTCGATCTTCCATGAATCTCGTACATTCATAACTGCTCTGGCGTATCAAATGTAAACAAATGACGTCATATATTAAGAAATGGACAAAGTCCGACAATTTATTTATTAAAGACATTTTTATGTTTAACGTTCTTTTTATACGCTTTAGGCAGCAAATTCTCTGAAAAATGAAAATGAAAGTAAATACTTGTCAAAAATGCTGGAAAATGGTTGGCAGTAGTTCATCTAATGAAAATAAAATAAAATAAATTACTGCATAGAAAACAAAAACAATGTAGGGATGCAGAATGTGCTTATCTTCTTTTGATTGTGATAAGTCACAAGGTTCATATGACAGACTGCTTAGTGACATTACTTGATACAGTGACAACAGCAGAAGTCAAATTAAGTTCCTTTACAGTAGGCAAGCAAAAAGGTAGCGCTCTTTAGCCTGGGCTCCCCATTGCCTGGGCTCCCCATTGCCTGGGCTCCCCTTTGCCTGGAAAGAGGCTAAATCTGCCTCCCCTGCAGCTTACAATTTTATGGTGCTGTTTCCCTTTGGGAAGATATCTTTCCCAGATATAGAAAGAGACTCCAGCTCATAGTCCTCAGTTTGGGAAAGCCCAAGACTTACTGTTACCTGTTCAAGGAATATTCTCTTGAGTGGGAGATAGATGGATCTGGACTGTTTGAATCTGGAGTCCTAAACATGGCTTCTCCAGACAGAGGAGTATCTCCATATTATATGTAAAACCCTTCTTTTTTGTTTCTCCTTACACTTTGCTTTTCCATGTAGATATACGTAGATATATTATTCTCTGTGTGAAACATATGTATATATATATATAGTATTGTGTATGTCTTAGTAATATAAAAGTCTCTCCGAAAACAAAGCATGTTTGTCATTCTTTTTCCTTTCAGTCATTCTGTTCCATCTGAGAAGTATAGTGTTATTATATCATAGATATAATAAAGACCATAATGGGGGAAAGGAAAATGGGAGAATAAATATTTCTTCCATCGCTCTCTCTCTCTCATTACAGCAATGAGAAAAAAAGTGTATCATGGATTTAAAGGTTGATCTTCAGACCAGCTTGACAGAGCTAGATCTTAATTAACTATTTAAAGAAAGCTCATCTTTGCTCTCTCACACTGTAATAATATATATATATATATATATATATATATATATATATATATATATATATATATATACATTTATTTATAAGAACACGGATTATATATCTTTCTTAATATATATATATATATATATACATATATATATATATAAATATAAAAGTGAACATTGAAGTCAACACTTAAAGGCGACAGGCTGTTTTCATGCTGGATGCAATCGTTTGTGGCTTGACGATTACATCTAGCATGAAACAGCCTGTCACCTCTAAGTGTTGACTTCAATGTTCACTTTCATATTTACATATGCTCTACCTCTGATATTGAGCACTTTATTCCATAAATATGGCACAACTTAAGAGTCTATTTATATATATATATATATATATATATATATATATCTACAGAAAGACTGTTTCACTGTATCGCAGCTCCTCAGTGTGAGTGTGGCTAGATGTCCGATTGTTTTAAGCCAGGATTGAAACCTGACTGATTTGACATCATTCAGATCTCTTAACTCTAGATTATCATCACACGGCAGGAAGGGAAGGGAATTTTAACGTTTTTCTCAATACGAAATACACCAGCAGCTCATAGAACACAATTCAATTATACTTGAATGGTAAACTTTAATAGCAGTAGGAGCTGCTATTTTTTAAAAACCACACTTTTTCCTAGAGAGCTCAACTGGATTTCCAGAAGCATATATATATATATATATATGTATGTGTGTGTGTGTGTGTGTGTGAAATGTGTATATATATATATATATATATATATATATATATATATTAATGCAATTTATTATATATATTATTTATTTTATATTATATGCATGGTACTTATTGGAAACTGCTCAGTATCAGCGATAGAGCTAACATATTTAGTTGGATTGATATGAATTTGTGACTCTGGGTTTCAAGATTTTGCAATTGTCAGACAAACTCTAAGTGGAGCAGAGCATTTTATTTTATATATATATATATATATATATATATATATATAGAGAGAGAGAGAGAGAGAGATTTCTTTATTGAGTTCTTTACATTTTTTTTTACCTCTTTGGATGTTTTTAGTCTTGTCTTTTTCTTCAAAAGTTTTCCCCAGATACTGATGATGATGAAGAAGATTAATAGAGTTACTAAATAACAGCGTGAATTTTATTTTTGTATTTCTTGGTGAAAATACTAAATGTAGTTTAAAAAATGATTTTTTTTTGTTTTATATCAAGATCAAAGCTTATTTTTACATCAAATTCAGATATACTAATTTTACTTCTGCTTCCTTAATAAGTAAACATTTTGTTTTATCAATCATTGGTGGATTTGTGAATTACAACTGGTTTTATAACATATGCTAGTTTTCCTTTTCAGGGTCGAAGGGAAGGCATGTAACATATTTATGTACTTTGTTCAACTGTTCTTCCAGAAGATAAAACCATTATTTTTTTTCTCCTTCTTCCAAAATCTTGCTCACCATCTTTATTTCTTTATTTCAAAAGTTTTGGGTAAATATCTATACACACATCAGGTATTACCAAAACCTCCCTCATATATTTGATCAACTCAAAATGTTTTGATCTTTTTTGATTCTCTAATTCACTTGCTATGCTTAAAACTTTTTAAACCTTCTGATACAACATGTTTGTTTCATTTTCTTTCTTTTTCTCTTTTTTTTTTTTAAAGGTTTGAATTAATTTATCATCTCGTGTTTGGTCATCAATATTCATCTTCAACAATAACTGACTGCAGTAAGGATGGGTTTCGTTTTCTGTAAGTAGATATTATTTCTTTTAAAATATTAACTTTAAATATGATAATGGTAATATTAGCTGTTTCTTTATGAGGAAACATTCAACATTCATTGACCGAGCAACCAGTGCTACTTTAATTAATCTTTTCTTCATTCCTTGGCCATCAGGCTGGAATCAAAGTGTAGTACCTGTACTCCTTGTTTCTTATAGTAATAATAATATTAACCATTTCATTATAAGAAAATATTTAGCATACTTTGGCCAAGCAGCCAGTGCTACAAAAGATATTCTTTTTTTTACTCCCTGGCCATTGGGCTGGGATCAAATATTCTAATATCCTTTCTTGAATATTCAGGCCAGTAGATGTAAATAAATATCAGTCAGTTATGTGTCATGTGTGATACATGCTTAGGCAATCATTTGATACATGACTGACGAGGCAGACTTTTTTTTTCCCATAGTAGGTTGCCATTTCTTTCTGCAGTAGACCAGTTGCCATCCAAGGCTATAGAATCCAGACTGTCCACTTTTTACCCATAGCTGGTGGGAGAAGAAGAGGATTCATACCTTTCCCAAGGGTATTAGCACATAAGTGAATGTAATGGATTCGCCTGGAATTCGAACTTGGTTCTCCGATTTCTCAATCCGAGCCGCTATCCATTACACCACCATGCCTCCTCATCAATATGCTTTTTAATAAATACACAGAGAATCTACTTAAATATGTGTATCCATTAAGATTAAGCAACAAGTTATGTTGGATTAATAAATGGAAAATCCATTCCTAAAAATTATCTTTGTTTACATTATGATACGAAACTGAGTGGAGATGTATATTTTGAGAATCAAGGACAATCTCTGTTCAAAATCACTATTTGGGCTTTATCTTGGTGAATAGGTTCTTCATGGCCAAGATGGAAGTCAAAAAATATACAGTTTAATAAACAAACAGAGCATCTACTTAAATATGGAATTTCATTAAAAATAAATAATAATTTATATATGTGCATAATTAGCATCAGACCATATTCAAATTCAACATGAAAAAGATGATGGACATAAGAGCACGACTAATCCAAACAGATTTTTATATAAGATCAGCGTTTAATTATGTTTTATGAATATGTCCTGATGATGGTCTAAAATAGGCGGAAACGTCTGACGTTGACATCATATTAACATTAATACAGCATAATTGCATATTAAGATTTTTGTTTGTTTTTCTGTATATTTTTCTTCATATATATATATATATATATATATATATATATAAATATATATATATATATATATATAAAATATATATAAATATATATAAATATATATATATATATATAAATATATATATATATATATATATATATATATATATATATATATATAAATATATATATATATAAATATATATATATATATAAATATATATATATATATAAATATATATATATATATATATATATATATATATATGTATGAAGAAATATAGTTTTAAGGTGTGCTATATTTATGGAAATAAAGTTCTCAATATCAGAGATAGAATGTATGTAAATAAATATAAAAGTGAACATAGAAGTCAACACTCAGAGGTGACAGGTTGTTTCATGCTGGATGCAATCAAATACATCCAGCGTGAAAACAGCCTGTCACCTCTGAGTGTTGACTTAATGTTCATTTATATATATATATATATATATATATATATATATATATATATATATATATATATAGTTTATTTGTTGCTGAATTAGCTTTAAATGCACATCTAAATCAAGTCTGAGGGAACAATTTCTATAAGGAATGGAGGTTTTAATTGCAGAAATCAAATCTTGATCAATGTTTTTTCTCTCTATTTCCAGTGATTATGATTGATAATTACAAGTAATTATAAATTAAACATGATGATTATAATTAAGCTTCAGAAATTTAATCAAATATGATAATTTGTAATTTCTGGTCACATCATGACTAATTAAGTGTAAATTTATTTCTGCTTTCAAACATTTTTAATTGTCAGAAAAAATTTTTAATTAACTAATAAAAGACAATTATTCCCCACAATTCACTTTTTTGGTCTTCTGTCTAAAATTCAGATGAAGTTGTCTCCTTATATATATATATATATATATATATATATATATATATATATATATATATATATATATATATATATATATATATCTACCTACCTACTCAAACGCTCAATGTCCTGGAACCACACATACTACAAACTCTATATATACTATGCATTTTTTTGTAAATACCTACAATAAAGCTCAATTTATAAATTAGACACAGTAAGAGATTAAAAACAATGACTAATAATAAAATAGAACAATTATAACACTAGACTGTAATAAAAGTTCTTACCATAGATCTTATTAGTCACAAGGAGATATTGGCAATAATAACTAATAATAAAATCATCGTCAGCTTTATCTCATATCCAAGAATTTAATTTCTTTTTTGCTGACCGCTTCCTTTATAATGATGGTGTTAAAATCACTGCTAACCTACAGGTTGATGTCTAGAAGATTCCTGTTTCACCAAAACCTACTCCCGTCTTACATTTCCTTTTGCCATTTGGTTTTGCAAGATTTGCTTGAAGGTGAAAGTAAATCAATGTGGAAGAAAGTGACGATGACGTGAATTTGTTTAAGGTGTAACTCAAATTGCCAGTATGTCGTTGTTGGCTTTATTCTTGAGAATAATTTAATGATTTAATTTCTTCTTTGCTGATTGCTGCCTTTATGATAATGGCTTTGATGACAAATATCACTGTCAACGTACAGGTTCAGGACTAGAAGATTACTCTTTCACCAAGACCTGCTCCCACCATCCATTCCCTATCACCGTTTAACTTTGCAAGATTTGGTTGTCATGTGAAAGAAAATCAGTGTAAAACAAAATGCCGATGGTGTGAATTTGTTTAAAGTGGACCTCACCTTGCCAGGAAATGACCCGCACACTTGATTTCATGATCTCCTCTGTGGCCCATATGGAAAGAGACATGCAGAATTGAGTTATAAAAATGCAATCAACTGCTGCTATCATAATTTTGAGTGGTGTCTTCTGTAGCAAGTTCATGTGTTACCCTCTTTATCCGCTGGTTCAATCAGTGTAATCTGTTATAATTGCCATCTACTTGTTCCCCCATTGGCATCTTTGGTGTTAGCTATGCTTAGTTTAGGTCCTCATCTTCAACCCTGTCACCAAGGGTGGTCCTACCAGGAGGTTAGAAGTCTCTATGTCATTGCTATCAGAATCATTACACCATGCAATCCCCTCCAAATGACAAGGTGTGATCATCAAAGGTACCCACATAGAAACATACCACACCTGGATGTCAAAGTAAATACTACTACATTATTATAAATATTACTTAATAGAGGAATTATAACAATATACTGTAATAAGAATTATGTGAGGGATAGAATATTTGTCCTTACTGTGTAGAGCTTATGTGCCAATCTATTACGCACATACATACATAAAAAATACAAATCACATACAACGCCAAGCATTCATTTGTTAATTAATCACCACTACGTTATTATAGACAATTTACAAATCACAGCAATGCAACAATTTTGTAATCGCTCTATTTTTATGTAGTCAGTTTTGTACACTTTTGGGAGAAACGGATCACAGAAGCTTTTTAAGTCTCCCCCCAGCTCGCTCACTGATTGGTCTATGTTAACCAATCAGATCGTCTGCACGTGAAGAATAATTCTTCCTGCACAGCGATCTGGAGCCTATAGTCATTTATTTAAACAAGAATTTTCTAACCCTTTTTAGTGAGAATTCAGCTGCCAAATTAATCCACGACAGTTGAAACCATACGCCAACATTCTCACTCATACACACCACTCATATGCTGAACATACCTTGTATATGCACTCACATAATCTTTTCTAACACAGCAAATCTTTCAAGAACAGTCATTATAAGAGACTCTCATGAACATTATTCCAGTGAACTTTGAAATACTAAAATAACAGTTAAAGAGAGACAACTCTTGTTTTATTCAACCTTTTCTTACTTAAATGTACGCTTTCTTTCACACTGTTGTTTGATATTGTACATCTTATTAAATACATATTTTATGTGTAACAATGTCTTTTGCTTATCCTTTTCTCCATCAGCCCTGTTTCCTAATCTAAAGTTAAGTTAATGTGGTGAAGTCCGCCACACTTATTAGGCACAAGAAGAAATTAACAACAATAACAAAATAGGACAAAACAAAAGATTAAACAAGATTAAACAACAAAGTATTGCAATTTTTTCTTTTTATATGCTATGTTCTTTCAGGATGTAGTTGATCATGGGTCTCCACTTTTCCTATCCCTTGTAACTCTCAATAAGTTTTGTCCCTCTGCCACCTCCCTCAAACCTTCCCCAAACCACATTCAGTCATCCACTTATAAATGCTGGTCATTATTTTAATTAATGTGGTACAAATAAAAAAAAATTGAAATTTACCACTTTTTCCATTTCCCTGAAATAGCCATTAAACACTTCTATCTTTCTTTGTTTTCTTGCATTCATTTCCTGACTGACACCAAGTAGTGTTTCTGATATGAGTTTTGTTTTTCTACACAATCAGAGCAGAATAGTTCGTTATTTATGAGGTACTGGCAGGAGACGTTAAACATTTCTATCATTCTCTTCTTTCTTTCATTCACTTTGTTGTATCCTTAA
>CAHIKZ030000957.1:3127500-3132500 GCA_903632075.3 Acanthosepion pharaonis | reverse complement strand
CTAATGACTCATCTGGGGGAAGATCTTGGTACCCAGAAGAGATAACTTTAATTTATCAAACAATCTGGGAGATGAACAACTGGGACAATTTTTGTTTTTTACTATCAGTTTGGTTTGTTTTGTTTTACAACATATCAATCTCAGTGGCTCATTTAATGCTGACAACATTTTTTTTTCTTTCCTGGTAATATTTTTGTTTTGTCAAAAATCCATTATTTTTTTCTCAAAAATTTATAGTTGGTAATATTATTTTTTTCAAAAATGTACAGCTGGCAACATTATTTTTTCAAAAACATATTATCAGAGGCCTTGCTGTTGGACGTAGTTTATCGTCTTACCCAGGACATAGATGTAGTTTAATGTCATACCCAGGACACACAATCAGTCTGGGAAACAAACAACTGTTATTTCTTTTTGTGCCAATCCTAAATGAAAATGACTGCAAAATACTTCCCCCCCTCTTTCAATTTATGGGCAGAAGCACACAAATGCATGCTGGGATTTCTTCTTAGCCAATAAAATAGGCCAATTCTTGGTTTCTTCTTACTCAGTCCCAATCTGTCTTGTCTTTATCTGAATTCACTCGTGTGTCTGCACCAATTCTTAATTTGTGAGCTTTTTGCCTTATTATTGTTAATTTGCTTTGTATAAATTTTTTCTTTGCTTTTTTTTTCCCTCCAGTTCTTTTATTTTTCTTGTTGTTTATTTCAAACTTTATCAGTTCTGTTTGTTGGGCAGTCTGCCATTTATTTACATTTAACCATAGCCAGTCACTCTACAGTAGCTCTTAGTAAATTTTGTCTTTGCTATCTCTCCTAAATCCTGTTCTGCCAACCATTTTACACATGGTCGTTAGTTAGGTTGTGCACTGCTTTCCTCTGTTGCCATTTGCCTTCAACATTGTCCTGGGAGTGTCAAATTTTCTTAGCCCTTTTTCCTTATTATGTGCCCTAGAAATTTCAGCTATTTGTTTGTGATATATATATATATATATATATATATATATATATATATATATATATAAAAGTGACCTTTTTGTTTACATTCTCTCTAAAATTGTAAGTACTTGTTCCTTCAGAATGTGGACAATCATAGCTCTCCACAATTTCTTGTACTTTGAAGCTGTTGGTTTCAATCCCCATGAGGAATGACTACAAAACACTTTCCCCTCATCAATTTATAAGAAGAAACACAAAAATGCATGCTGAGATTTCTCCTAAGTCAATAAAATAAGTCAGTTCTTGGTTTCATCTGACTCAGTCCCGGTTTGTCTTATCATAAAATCAGAATCATTTATCTAAATTTGCTCTTATGCATCAAAAACAACTCTTGCCATATTACTGTTGCTCTGCCTTATTACTGTTAACTTGCTTTGCATATATTGTTTGCTTGCGTTATATTATTTTTTGCCCTGTTCTTTTTTTTATCTTGTTTCAGTTTATTGCAAACTTTGCCAATTCTGTTTGTTGGGCAGTTTTGCCATTTATTGACATTTAATCATGGCCACTCATTCTACAATTTCAAACCAGCCAAACTGATACAAGCAAAAAGCATTTAAAAGTGATGCGAGCACTTGTTATAATTAACAAGAAACCAGCTTTGAATAACATTAATTATAAACATGGTCACAATGTACTGGCAATTTCAGCAATACATATATATATATATATATGTACATATATATATATATATGTGTGTGTGTGTGTGTTGTGTACATATATATATATATATATATATATATATATATATATATATATATATATTTATGTTGTGTTGGTAATAGGAAAGGTTGACACAGACATAGAAAGTAAGAAGTAGTTTATTCGAGAATAATATAGTACACACGGTTGAGAACACAGACTAATGTGATAAACAGTTAATCATTAACTCCTCTCACTCAGTAAGAGGGAGTGCTGTTTAAATAGTCTTAAACCAATCCATATTGTGGCGGTGTTCAGCTACTCCACAACAATTTATATATATATATATATATATATATATATATATATATATATATATATATGTATATGGTTAAAGAATGCCAGATATGCTCGACAAACGTACATATAAGTTTTAGATCAAAGTAAAATTCTTTTTGTTTTTCATTCAAAATACTCAAATTTTAGGAATACATTTTCACAACATAGCCCACGTGACAACGACGTGATCATATTTAAACGGAACGCTGATCTTATATTTCATTTATCTGTTTGGATTGGTATTGCTTTTATGTCCATCATCTTTTTCATGCTGAATTGTATATGGTCTATGTTAATTATGTTTTATGAATATGTCCTGAAGATGGTCTATTAGACCGAAATGTTCGATGTTGACATTAAACATTAAAACAGCATAATCGCATATTAGGATTTTTTTTTTCAGTATATTTTTCCTCATACTGTCGGATCTATATCCATATATTTGCTTACATATATATATATAATGGCTGTTTATGTCTATTCTTGTTTTCCAAGAACATCCATCTGCTATATATATATATATATATATATATATATATGTCAGTGTGTGTGTGTCAATCAATTTGGAAAACTTCTACAATGGCACGTCAGGATGATGAACCTGTGCATCTTCAAAAAATCTTATTTCACAAGAACAAAATCGAGTTTTGTCTGGCTAATGTAGATTCTGTTCATGTCAAATAAGATTCTTCTTCCGATGACACTGGTTCATCATCTAAACGTGCGATTGTAGAAGTTTTTCCAAACTGACTTATACACTGTCTATTCTGATTGTTATCCATCATTACTAACATAAATATACAATGAATGCCACCTTGAGTTTGAGTAGAACCAACACAAGAATTGCTTGTAAGATACAGATATGGGGCAAGTCTTTAAAATTGGTGGCATAACTGTCATAAGACATACATTTTGTCATTATTAAGTGTGTATATATATTCTTTTTCAATGTCAAAGAGTTTTTCAGTACATTTGTTTTGCCATTAGATTTTTAATTGTATATGTAAGGATTTTTTCCAAAAGGGTTGTTTGAATATTATAAATTTACTAGTTTAAAAATATGGTTGTTTGAATATTATAAATTTACTAGTTTAAAAATATGGTTCGATCGCTACACAGGAATTACCATGTTTCAAAAATAGAAACTAAAAACTTCAAATTTAGTTATAGAATTAAATTAAAATCCCTAGTACTGTTTCATTTTCAAGTGAATTGACTAAAAAGAAAGAACAGTAAGATATATAATCTGGTGTTCTTATTGATATTTTTATTTTTACAAAATAGTCCTCAATGTAAATTTACAGAAAATCTCAGTAAATTTTAAAAAATAAGTTACTCCAAAATTCACTTGAGGATGAAATGGAACTAATGTTTTAATTTAATTACAAAATTAAATTTAAGGCTTTTAGCTTCCATTTTGAAACATGGTTATTACTGTGTAAGTAAAACCATATTTTAAATCAGTTAATTTATAATATATATATATATATATATATATATATATATATATATATATATATATATACTTGTGTGGCATGGGGCAGTGTCCTGCTGCTGCCAGACATAGGGTCTTCCAGCAGTTACCCTCTTGACACAGGGCCACACTACATCCTCAAGGTACTTCATCTAAGCTCTTCGTAGTGAGTCTGAGACCTTCACCAACAGATACAGGAGTTCTTTTCTTATCAGAACAAGCAGAGTGAATTTTCCGCCTTTGTATTTATCATTAGATTCATCCAACTCTTTTCAAATCCTCTGCACTCTCCTCAGATTGACATCCAAACATTCTGAAATGTAACTGTGTAATTTTGGTAAATATATCTGTTAAAATGAGATATTAGTGTTATTTTCATTTTTGTTATATTCACTGCATGAGAAATCAAGGGGAGATAAACAAAGGAAATATTTTTCAGAAACATTACTGAAAACTAAAATATAAATATACATTACTTTTTCATTGGACTAAATTTATTATATATGTACATGTGTGTGCATATATATATATATGTACATGTGTGTGTGTGTGTGTATACATATATATATATATATATGTATATATATATATATATATATATGTGCGTGTGTGTGTGTGTGTGTATGTACATATATATGTGTGTGTACATACATATAAATGTGTGTATGTACATATATATGTGTGTGTGTATATATATATATATATATATATATGTATATATATATATATATATATATATATATATATATATGCATATATATATGTATGTATATATATATATATATATATATATATATATATATATATGCATATATATATATATATATATATATATATATATATATATATGTATATATATATATTTTATACTTATGCATGTGTATATTTTATATTTATGCATGTGTGTATATATATATCATATGTATATATATATATTTATATACATATGTATTTGTATATATATATATATATATATATATATGTGTGTGTGTGCATGCATGCATGCATGCCTATATATATATATATATATATATATATATATATATATATATGTATATATATATATATATATATATATATATATATATATATATATATATGTCTATATATATATATATATATATATATATATATATATATATATATATATATATATATATATATATATATATATATATATATATATATATATATATATATATACACGTGTGTGTGTCTGTCATTGAAATTTGTTGTAATAACTTTTGCCTTTGTTAATTAGTTTTTTTTGATTTATTGGTTCTTTAATACAAGAGGGACAGCGGTAAAAAACCCCCCAAAAAACAGTACATATAACCCCTGCCTAACAAGCATATGTAATTGGCTGGTAGAACTGCATTTAAGAGAGATAGCAAAAAGACAAAATTTACTAAGAGCTACAAAGGACAGGGAATTGTGGAGGCCCCTGATCGCCAACATCTTGAAAGGGCATACCTCATAGAAGGAGAAGAGAAAGATGAAGAAATGCATGAAGCACTTGAGAGGTAATGGCACCTGAAGCATCTCTG
>CAHIKZ030000957.1:3060000-3120000 GCA_903632075.3 Acanthosepion pharaonis | reverse complement strand
GTGTGTGTGTGTGTGTGTGTGTGTGTGTGTGTTCAAACAGGTTTGGTTAAATAATTTAGACATATGTTGATTAGTTTTCATTGTTGATCTTTTTGAGTTCACAAATTAATGTATGAACAAAAATGGTAAAAAAACACTTGAACTTTGAAATCTAGAACGTTTTCTGTTGAATTAGCTAAACGTAACCACTACTTCTACACCAACAGTTTCTTTTCTCACACTTCCTGCCTGTGGAACTCCTTTCCATTTACTTGCTTCCGTGATAACTACAATCTTCAAAAATTTAAATGCAATGCCAATCCCTATCTTCTTGAACTTTGTTCACCTTTTATCCTTTCCTTAGTTCCCCCTATACCCAATCTTTTCTCTCTCTTTCACTCTCTGTAAACCCCTGCATACTAGTAGAATTCCTGTCTTGATTGGAGTGAAATGATTTAAAAAAAAAGTAAAGATACATATATATATATATAAAATCTATATATTCAGTTAAACAAAAAAAAACATCCTTGATAGTGGCTAACATAATCACTGAAAGTGCTTGGATATATTAAACATTTGAAGAAACAAATTTTTACACACTTAATATCCAGAAAAGAAAATACTCATAGAAATACAAGAAAAAAATTGTGTAAAATGTCTAATTACAGTATCATGACAGTCATTTTGAATGAAACTTTTATGAAAGAGGGTATTTTATTATCTATATCACCAATAAAGCCACTAAGAAACAAGGGTGCGGAAGAATTAGGAACAAAAAACATTAATAATGAGCGGAAAGGGTAATCAGGAGGACAGTAGATAGCACTTGACATTGCATTTAAATCTTTACAGATTACAGTTGGTTGGACAGCATGGGGCTGGAAGGGAGTTCCGCAAGCAAACTGCTCAAATACACATTTATGAAATAACTCCCTTCCCTATTCCAGTTTCCCTGAGAGCTATAATCTCCAGCTATTCAAATGTAATGTCAATCGACATCTCCAGCTGCCTTGATCTATCCACTATCCTTCTCCTCATTCTTTCCTCTATCACTCCTATCTGATCTTGCTCCAAATTTTCTGTAACCCCTTGCGTCCTAGTGGCTTCCCACCTTGCTTGGGGTGAAACGCTTAAAATATATATATATATATATGTAAGCAAATATATGGATATAGATCCGACAGTATGAAGAAAAATATATATGGAAAAAAAATCTGTTTGGATAAGTCTTGTTCTTATGTACATCGTCTTTGTCATGTTGTATTGATAATGTTATAATTTATGAATATGTAAAATGTCTAATTACAGTATCATGACAGTGTATCATATATATATATATATATATATACAGTATCATATATATATATATATATATATATATATATATATATATATATATATATAATGTTAAATTAACTTATTATCATTAATATATTTATCACTCTTAGACAGTGAAAAATTATAATTTCTGTTTGTAATATTTCTAACTCTGTGAGATTTAATCATTTTCTCACATTTTGGATTGATTAATTATATTCACATTAAGACAAATTTAAAATCAAAAATCTTCTGCTTTGCAGTTTATAAACCTCTTTCAGGAGATTTAATAAAAAACGTTAATCAGATTTATTTATTACCTGATTTTTAGATTTTTAATTCCTTTATAATTCGACTGTTACGTTAATTCAGAATTAATGTGCAACTCGCTTGTATATACAAAATATAATCAGTTGTTACCGAAAGAGGATAACTAGAAAATTAAGCCAATTTGATGATATGATTTTATTTATTAGGAAAAAATATGGAATTTTTATTATTATAAAAATTCTTATATCAATAACTCTAAAGAATATATATGAGGGAGAGAGAGAGAGGTTTTATATGAAATATATTAGAGAGAGAGAGAGAGAGAGGGAGAGAGAGAGAGAGGTTTTGTATGAAATATACAGTAGATTTAAGTAGAAGACATTAGAAATAAAAGAAAATACTGCAAGAAAGGCAAAAAATAATTTTAAATGGATAATTAAAAGAATAAAATATTGCATATACAAAATAAGTGATGGCATAAGTTTTATATATATATAGGTGTATGTGTCTATGTATGTGTGTATATGTGTATGCATGTGTGTGTATATATGTATGTATGTGTGTGTATGTATGTATGTGTCTATATATATGTATATATGAGTGTATATATGTATGTATGTGTGTATATATATGTGTGTGTATATATATGGGTATATAATGTACATATGTGTGTATATATATATATATATGTATATATATATATATATATGTATATGTGTGTATATATATATGTGTGTATGTGTATATATGTATATATGAGTGTATATATATAAATAAATGTATGTGTATGTATGCATATATATTTATATATGTACATATGTGTGTATATATATGTACATATATGTATATATATATATATATATATATATTTTGTATGTATATATGCATACATATATGTGTATATATATATGTGTGTCTATATATATATCTATATATATATATATATATATATCTATATATATATATATATATATATATATATATATATATATATATAAAGGAACCTAAGTAAAATAATAAAACAAGAAATATTAATATACAACCTAGTTTTTCTGAAAATTTTATTTTTTTAACATTTGTTTATTGTTCAGAACATATATATTTGTATATATGTCTATATGTTTGTGTGTGTATATGTTTTATATATATGTCTGTATATATATATATATATATATATATATATATATATATATATATATATATATATATATAATAATGGCAACAAAATATATTAAAAACAGTTAGCTGTGTTATGAATGAAATTATGTTATTTATAAAATTTCAAGATGAAATCTATTTGTACAAAATATGTGTTTAATATCAAAGGGCATAAATTATTTTACTTACATAATTCCTTGTAAGATTTTACTAGATTCTTCTAATTATCTCATTACCAGAACAATCTAGATTTTTTATACAAGGTTATCTCTGCATACAAAATATACACTGTTGTAACTTAGGGAAGGTTACTCAATAGAATAATCAAACAAAGGTTGGTAATGAACGATAATACTTAGGACAAGAACAACACATA
Source organism: Acanthosepion pharaonis (assembly GCA_903632075.3). Classification (NCBI taxonomy): domain Eukaryota; kingdom Metazoa; phylum Mollusca; class Cephalopoda; order Sepiida; family Sepiidae; genus Acanthosepion; species Acanthosepion pharaonis. Next base: position 3,116,900 of record CAHIKZ030000957.1, on the reverse strand, counting down.
TAAGATTCACAAGCAGTGCATAGAAGTAGTAGTCAACTGCTAGAAGTGAGTCAAGTGAATTCCACAATGAATCTTCAACTGCAGACCAACATACAGTATTTACTACTGTATTTATGTGAATGGGGATATAACTATTATCATCTGTAGGTATGCTACAACATACACAATAATTATCATCATGAGGAAAGGCAAGGAACTCTCAAATTCACAAATAAAATTGATCATCAAACATTGAAAGGAAAGCAAAAGCTTTAGGAAAATAGCAGATCTCCTGAATATACCATTTACTACTATTAGTTCCGTTATTGCTAAGTATAAAAAGGTGAAAACTGTTGAGAATATCTTGAGATCTGGTGCACCATGCAAAATTTTTCCTAAATCAATGAGAAAAATTCAGTGCAAAATTAAAAAAAATCCAATGACTGTTATGGTATTATTGTTTTGAAGTGAACAATAAGCAATGAACTTCATAGAAATCAACTAAGATCGTGTTCTCCTTGAAAAAAAAACTCAACTTCTATTAGAGAAACATAAGGATGACAAGTTAAAATTTGTTTTTGAACATTTGAATTAACTTGAATCATTTTGGGAAAGTGTTTTATGGACAGATGAAAAAAAAATTAAACTATTTCAGCATAATTCAAGGACTTATATTTGGAGAAAAGACGGCACAGCTTTTACACCGAAGAACACAATCCCAACAGTGAAATTTGGTGGTGGCAATATCATTGTTTGGGGATGTTTTCCTGCTCATGGTATGGGTAATTTAGAGATAACAGATTATCGAATGAATTCAAAAATATACCAAGATGTTTTGGACGCTAATTTGTTTGGGTCAATAGTAAAGCTTGGACTCCTAAATGAATGGATTTTGCAACAAGGCAATGACCCTAAACATATGGCTAAATCTACGAGAAAATGCCTTATTGAAAACAATGTCAATATGCAGTCTCCAGACTTGAATGCAATAGAGAATTTGTGGTGTTTATTAAAAATTCAAATTAATAAAAGAGCTCTGAAAAACATTTCTGGGCCTACAAAGAATAAGCAAAAAAGAATAAAGTAAAATACCAATGGAAACTTGCAAATCATTGATTATAAGCTACAAAAAGAGACTAATTGCTGTGGAATTGAATAAGGAATAGGCTACAAAGTATTAAATAGGTTTTATAATTTTGTATGAATAATTTTCACTTGTCCAAATTGTATAGATTATAAAATTATTTTATAAAATCTGTGTTAAATAAAAAAATTCATGGTATATCAATATTTCTTTTCCCCCACTGTGTATATATATATATATATATATATATATATATATAAAATTGTATATATAGTAAATTAATTCAATCTTCCTTGTCAGTTTTCAATGAAAATATATATATATATATATATATATGTATATATGTATATGTATATATATATATATATATGTATATGTGTGTGTATATATATACATATATATATGTATATATGCATATATATGTGTGTGTGTGTGTATATATATGTATATATGCATATATATATATATCTGTGTGTATATATATGTATATACGCATATATATATTAATATATATGTATATATGCATATATATATGTATTCCTGACACAATAACTTCCCAAGTTGGCATCTACGCGAATGACACCACAATTTATTCCTGCCTCAAAAACAAATCTAGTCTCGTTGACAAAACTCGCTTGGCCGTGCGTCTCGAAATGGACCTCCAATCAATTGTGAACTGGGGCACGAATTGGCTGGTCAACTTCAATGCTTCGAAGACAAAACTGCTCTCTATTAATCACCACAGAGATCCTTCCCTTCCCTCCATTAGAATGTCTGACGCTCAACTTCTCGAGAGCAACTCTCTGCGGCTTCTCGGTCTCATGTTGACTGCTGACCTGAGATGGAATAAATACATTGAATCAATTGCCTCGTCCACTGCAAGGAAAGTTGGCTCCCTGAGCCACGCTAGGAAGTTTTTCTCCCCAGAGTCGATCCTCCAGATCTACAAATCCACAATTCACCCTTGCATGGAGTATTGCTGCCATATATGGTCTGGTGCCCCTTCTGTCTGCCTCGGGGTTCTTGATAGGCTCCAGAGCCGGATATGCAATGTGGTTGGCCCTGCCCTGGCGTCTCATCTACAGTCACTTTCTCACAGACGCGCCGTCGCCTCCCTCTGTCTGTTCTACAAATACTTCCATGGAAATTGCTCCAAGGAGCTGCATTTGCTGGTTCCCAGATGTCACGAGTTCCAACGCCTCACAAGGCTGACATCCCACTCTCACCCCTCCACTGTCGAAACTCCTAAATGTAGCCGTCTCTTCTACTCTAGTAATTTCATGTCTCACGCCTCTCGCCTGTGGAACTCCCTTCCTTTTCCTGTTTCCCTGTGAGCTATAGTCTCCAGCTATTCAAGTGTAATGTCAATTGACATCTCCAGTTGCCTTGATCTATCCACTACCCTCATCCTTTCTTCTATCACTCCTATCTGATCTTGCTCTAAACTTTCTGTAACCCCTTGCATCCTAGTGGCTTCCCGCCTTGCTTGGGGTGAAATGCTTAAAAAAAAAAAATATATATATATGTATATATGCATATATATACATATGTATATATGTGTGTGCATATATATGTATATATGCATATATATGTATATATGTGTGTATATATATGTATATATGTATATATGTATATATATGTATATATATGTATATATGCATATATATGTATATATGTGTGTGCATATATATGTATATATGCATATATATGTATATATGTGGTGTATATATGCATATATATGTATATATGTGGTGTATATATATGTATATATGCATATGTGTGTGTGTGTGTGTGTATATATTACAGCAGTTTTTTTGTTTTTTTTATATGCACAAATCACTTTCATAAAGAAATAAAATAAAAAAATAAATAAATCTCCATAGACACGTAAACCAGACTAGGCTAAACATCTTCCATTTCAAATTTAGACACCCCCACCTTACCCTGACTTGACATCTATGAAAGTAACTCTATACTGATACTTATTATTAACACCCAACACACGCCAACCCAATTTAAGCAATTCGCCCTAGCTGTTACCATGGAAATTTTGATTTCAATTATTAAATCACGTAAATTTCAGAAATACGTTATTCCAAAAAACATTTCGCTTGAAGATGGAACAGAGCTTACTTTAACTCAATTTAATTCAAATAATTATATTGAAGTTTTCGGCTCTTGTTTTGAAACATGAGACCTCTTATGTCACGAGTTGGAATCATATTTTTAAATAAATAATTATATATATATATATATATATATATACACTGGGTGCAACAGCAATCTTGTCTAAATTTTGTAACAGCAAAATTGTTCAATTTTTAGATTAATCTCTGAACCATAGTATCTTAAAAATATTAAAGATATCTTACTGTAATCCTTCAAGGTTTTCATAACATTATTGGACTCTACTTTGAGCAATAAGAGTGTATAATTACTCTTTATACATACTCTGTATATAATTACTCTCCAAGCTTAACAGATCATTTTCAAACTTATTCAAGATGATCTTCACCATCTCTAACCTTCTAATTTTCTGTCCTGTAGTAACATGATGCTTCGCAGATTTCACATACGATTTCATTTTCAAGTCTTTTTTCACTGCTCTTTGGATTGTCATAGATGAAACTCCTCTCTCATGTGCTAAACGTCTTATGGAATGAGTTGGATCTTTTCTAATTGATATCTTTAACTCTAAGTAGAAATGATGATCCTTCTTCCTGTTGTGACCTCCTAATCTTGTGAAATCACTATATTTTAAACCACAACAAAGTGCAGTTCCTAAGATGATGAACAAATCGTAGATGAATTTTCGCATGTTTAACATTTGTAAATAATAATAAAGTACAGATACCTCATTAAAATGTCAGGGATTGATTTGACACTGCACTTATGTCATGAACAGCACACCCACCATCTTTTAAATGATAAAAATCAATGTCTTTTCATTTTGACAAATGCCATTAGTCAATGGGTTCTTCTAATGAATTCCAATCTACAAAAATTATTCCCTAAAATAGTTTGCCTTATTTTTTAACAAGTGGACCAGTAAATTTAAATATTGTTGGATTTACATGAGCCAACTCTAAATTCTTTCTTTGCTTGTATCCACTCTTTCATTTTTGCTGCAGTATACTTGAAGTCATTATCTTGCTAAAAAATCCAATCACTTGGTAGTTTGAGAAATTGCAAAGAATCAGGATTAGATTGACTTTACCAGGTCTCAAAATATGGTAACTGTTTGTGTTTCCCTACCAATCTTGACCAATCATAGCCTTTCTTACCCTCAGTGGAAGAACACTACTTTGGGGGACAGAATGCCTTGGCTCTTTTTGAGTTTTGGATACAGAGTTTTCACCCTTTTCCATTTAAGATTTTTTTTCTTTTGACTTGTGGGACTAATCTAGACTGTTTGAAATAACACCCACAGATTTTTTAATTTTGAGGTTTAAACCTTGCCATTACTGTTTATTCATGAAATACAGAATTATCTGATATTCCATCAAAGACATACTGCATAACAATATCGAATAATTCCGAATCATGAAATATCTACCCTATTTTCAATCTCTGACTGCCATATTGGATGAGAGATATCACATAGCAATTTTTTTTGGTTTTAATGGCATTTTTAATGGTATTTTTATCCTATCAAATCTTACACCATGTTTCCTTGCTTACACACTTGTCCAAATGAGTCAATACTTCGGCAGCATCAAATCAATTTGTAGTAGCTTGGGTCATCATCAATGGATACCTTTAGTATTAAATATCTTACACAGCTTCTGAAAGTCATTTTCTGTTATTCAAATTTCAGTGTCATGTTTTATAAGCATTCTAAATATCTTCTTTTTTTTATACTAATTTTCCCCTTTCAAAGCTAAAATGCTTACGGAGCATTTGTAGAGGTTGTCTTATGACAATGTCCATTCCCACCATATGTCAGATTCTAAATGGTTTGGGCATATATTGGCCTTGTGCAATGATTAAATGAAAATGCACAACGTGATGATTAACATGAAAATAAATCTTTATATGACACAATATACAATAATACAAAAGGATAAGGTGAAAGTTAAAGTTTCAAGAGTTCAAGAGTAAAATGTTCTGGCATATATGAGAGACAGAAAGAGAATCTAAGAAGTAAATATATATGTATATGTATGTATTAGCCACTTGCTTACAATATGGGTGAAGGAAGGTAGGTTTATTTTTAATTGTTGCAGCAAGCTGCTTCAAAAGGTGGAGAAAAAAATGGGTGTACTTATATGTAGCAGAACAGCGTAGCCTTTTCAAATTGTGTAAATGTTACCATGATCACATCATCAGAGAATGGGTAAAATTTATTTATTGATTTTGATTGATTTTCTATCTAGTTATATACACACCTGTAGATCTGCTTCAGAAATGTCACTCTGCTTTTCATTAGCTTGCAATCTTACATCTTGGTTGTGAAAGCTTTCTGATTTGTGGGTTAGACTATGGCTTTGTGGCCTGGTGATTTTAAATATAAATCTATTTTTAGAGATGGTGAAATTTTGGTCTCTTTTTTATTGTCTGTTTATTTTGTTTCTTATATCCTAGTTGTGAAAGCTTTCTGATTGATTGGTTGAAATATGGCTTTGTGATCTGGTGATTCTGATTATCCATCTATTTGATGGTGAAATTTTGGTCTTGTTATTATTTCCTTTTATTTAGTTATTTTTCTATCACTACCAGCTCCTCATGGGGGAAATTACTGAATGAGGTGTGTAAGATGAATTTAAGAGAATGCAGAAGGAAGTGATGAGTATGAAGATAAGTATGATAGATAACGAGTGACCCTCTACTTGAAGAGATTAAAATTTTAGTGTTCAGAGAAGGATCCTCATAGTAGTTCTATATAATAGAATATGGAGGAAACATAATTGATTTGACTCCATGAATATAGCATGGTGTGTCATGACTGTAAATATCTAAACTGGTGAAATTAAAATATGGAGTTCATCTGACCATTTGACATGAAAATAACAATAAAGTAGTACAATGTTGTGCCTGTGGGGAAAGAGGAAGTATAGTGGAAGATAAGTGATCCCTGACAATACCATGTGAACAATTTTAGACTCAATCAAGGGTGGAATGTTGTGATGAAACTTCTCCAGCCCAAACATAGCAGCAATATTGTATTTTTGGTCTTATTTAACCTTTGAAAATATAAAGTATCACAAAAGGAGCCAGGGACTTTCTGAAGTATTAGAAGGATTTAACCATTTTCCAGCATGGATTGTGCATATGAGGACTGATCAAAAAAGTATTGGGGCTGGTGCTATAAAAGGAAAACTACAGCACATATCAGTTCTGAATTTAATCTCCTTCAAATTAGTCCCCTTTTGAAGCCACTAACTTTTAGCCAGTGTCGTTTTCATTGATGGAAGTATTTCTGGAACTTCTTTTTTTGGATAGAGTGCCATTGCCTCATCACATTCTCTTGATTCTGGTGAAGAATATTGTCTAGCATTATTTGCAGGGGTAGTGTATACTACCCCACCACTCAATCGGGAGTGAGACATGTTTGATTGGGGGTGCTGGGCAGTACTTCATAACTCTTGCTATCTTATCAACATTTATTTTTTCTATCTAAATTTCAACAGCAAAATAAAATATTTACTTACTTTCGTTTATTAGACATTGAATTACATCACTTAATTTCTCTATAATTTACCTTGACTTTCAGTTAGCCTGAATTATGTTTATTATATCTTATCAACATCAAAAACCTCACGTCACAAAACCTCCCACTTTAACTCTGATTTCTCAGCATTTTGATGAAGTAAAATTGATTTCCTCAATTTACGAAGTTTTGAAGATATTTTAAACTGAATTTAAAACAAACATTTTTAAATTCGCAAAGTTTTTATGTTACTTTAAATTCAATCTAAATTAAAAACTTTTAAAATCACTAATTTTTTTTTTAGTTATTTTAAAATTTGAATTTTTAACTGTTCCTTTCTCATCCAAACACAAATCCCAATGTTGGATGTTCAAGCACCAGATGAAGGGCAGATTTTTCAATCTTGGAATCATCCTGATTCTAAAAAGGTATAATATGTCTATGTAGAGAAAATGTGGCCTTAGTTTAGAAGTGTTTAAAGACACACGAACGAACAGATAAATTTGCCATTTATTTATTTTGATAGAAAATATATAATGCCCAAATTAATGTCTCAAACTAAAAACAATATAAATAATAATTACATTATAAAAAAAATTTTAACAAGAAAATACAATATTTACTCATTTTGTTTTTTTAGACATTAAATTACGTCACTTAGTTCTTCCATAGTTTACCTTGACTTTCATTTCACCTGAATTATGTTTATTAGTGTTCTTAATTTTAAAAATTCTGTAAAACTAACGATATTTTCATGTCTGTGTGTATAAAACTTGTTACAAAATAAAATCCTTTTATTTGCCTTGAAAATGTACATCAAAGGATGAAACATGTCAGCTAAGATAAATTTTCCTTTATTCATATTGTTCCTTTTCAGATATATTTTTAGTTATTTCTGAATTTTTTACATACACTTGCATATACATATATACATGACCAAAAATGATTGGGACTGGTGCTATAAAAAGAAAACTACAACACATATCAATTCTGCATTTAATTTCCTTCAAAGTAGTCCATTCTGAAACCACACACTTTATCCAGCATCATTTCTATTGCTGGAAATATTCCTGGAACTCCTGGGATAGCGAGCAGCTGCCTTGTCACATTCTCTTGGATTTACTTAATGTCTTGAAATCTTGTTCCTATCAAGTACGATTTGATTTTTGGAAAGAGAAAAAAGTTTCTAGGGGCAAAATCTGGAGAATATGGTCATTGTTGGACCTGGGGAATTTTGTGGTTGGCCAAAAACTGCTACAGAAACTATAGTCACTGACGGAATCTTTGTAGTGTGGTGAGATGACTACACTCTACACACCTTCCTTCCGAGAACTGGTGAGACAACCATGTTCTACACACTTTCCTTCCAAGTACTGGTGAGATGACCACATTCTACACAATTTCCTTCCAATTACTGATGCGACAACCACACTCTACACACTTTTCTTCCAAGTACTGCTATAAACAACAGAAGTGAGCATGTTATTACTTAGTGTGTATGTGCAACAAATTTCATGGTCAATCCGTGCCAAGTGGCTTCATTCTGCATACTTTAACTCTTATGACTTATCAAGTGTTTTTATTTTTACCTATAAATAATAGGTATAATTTTTTTAACTGTAAATAATACTTATTCTTGTTAATTTGGGGATTCTTCATTTACAACAATATTTAGATAATTGGATGTAAGAACGAGATTATCTGGATTAAAATTTTACTGAATAATCCGTTTATATAAATTTCATCAGTTGCCTATATGAATATGAAAAAAAATACTTTGGCATTCAATAAATTACTTAAGACAAAAATTAATTCAAAATAAATCCTTACTTATTACATAAAATATTAACCAAAATGCCCTAAAGGGATAATTGTTGGGAATTTATACCAGTCAAGGTTTAAGATGTTTAGCAAAACACAGAATAGTTTGCAAGTTAGCCACTATTGCATTTTGTTAGAATAAGCTAAGCTTTGAACAGTGCCACCAGTTCAAGCCTTAACATCTAGAGAACATGCCATGCCACTTCCACACAGTTGAATCACTTTTATTTCCTCTGTATTCCAAATGTAAGGAGAACTTTTTTTAACAAGACTCGTAAACAATTTTGTTACTGTTATCAGGTATTTTGCTTTGAATTTTTAGTAGATTTACAGCAATGCTACCATGCATTGCCCTGGATAAAATAACTTTAAAGATATCTGTCTACATTTCTAAGATGAGGTATTGTATAGCTACTTGGTTAGATGGAGCTCAACAGCCCAGAAAGGCAGACCATTTAGAAGAAGGAAAACGCTGATTTTAAATGTATAGCATTCATCAGTCACTTGTCATCATACTTGATAATATTCTAAGAATTTGTAACTGAACACTTTATTTAATCCACAGGGATAGATAGTTCCATTTCCACATTCTATATTTAGGAGACATGAAAACACTATATGTATAATACTCTGTCAGTGACATTATTTGCTTTCTATTTATTGATCAGGATCTGTTCAATTCTCTCCTTCTAAGCTCAGATCTTTACATCTAGAACATGACATGCCACTTCCACAGAGTTGAATCAGTCTTATTTCCTGCATATTCCATTCATAACAAGGAAGTTTCATTCTAATTCTTTCCAAGAACCATTACTTTGTGGAACAAATTCCTACATGGATGCTTACAAAAACACAAAAATGTTACCTTCTTCAAGTCTAGGGTCAACCATTATCTATTCTATGCAAATTAATTGAAAAAAAAACAAAACAAATAATTCCATAATTATTTACTTTATTTTTGTATTTTTCCAATGAAGCATAACCCAGTGCACATGTTAGTACTTTGTATGTTCATTCCACATTTCGATTTTTATCAGTGAACACAAATATCATGGTTGCACTTTAACTGTGCTATCCCAGACAATTCTTCTTGTCAGAATTCTTCTTGCACATTTATAAATCAACATTGAATATTGCTGCCATATCTGGTCAGGTGCTTCAGCTGTATATCTCGAGATTCTTGATAAGATTCAAAGAATGGTTTGCAATGTAATCGTTCATGACTTGGCATCTCAACTTTAGTCACTTTCTCACTGATGTGACGTGGCTTCCCTTTGTCTTTTTTATAAATATTTTCATGAAAACTGAGCTTTTATCCTTAGTACCTCTACCGTATGAATTTAAGCAAGCTACTAGATTGGCAACTAAGTCTCACTGTTTTGTTGTTGAATTAGATGAAGCTAGCTCTTAATAAATTTTGTAGTGCTTAATAAAATTTGTCTTTTTAATATTTCCCCTAAACCCTGTTCCACTATCCATTCTTCTTTTTTATATGCCGTGTTCCTTCAGGACATAGGCAATCATGGCTCTCCACTTCTCCCATCCCTTGTAGCTCTCAATATTTCATCACTCTACCACCCTCCCCCAGATCTCATTCTGTCATCTACTTGCTTAAGCCCACCAGGTATGTCATGCATTGCTTTCCCTTGTCTCTCTTTCCCTCTATTTGACCTGTGAGTATCAGATTCTCCAGGCCCTTCTTTCTCATTACGTGTCCCAGAAATTTTTTCTGCCTCTTCCTGATGTTAAATTGTATGTTATATAAGTTGATCTTAATCATCTCCATTCCTTTTGTATTCCATTAGTAAGGAGGAAGTTTCACTTGAACAGCATCATCCCAAGAACTGCTGCTTGTGGGACAGACTCCCATCAAGATGTTTTTCTAAATCACTACAATCTTGGGGTAACCCTTATCTTTCCTTCATAGCCACAGGAACTTCACTCTTTGCCCCTTTCTTATATTCAATAGGGCAGGATGATTTTTCACTTATTTTAGACAACACTGCACTTGGTGTGAAAGCTAATGTTTGATGTTCTAAGTACTGATTCCTAGAATTAGATTCATAATTTTGACCAAGTTTTGAGCATTTAGTTTTAAAGATTTGCAAAGATGTACAGAAATAGCTAATTTCCGCAGGTTTTTGCTTTCAAATTTACTTCAAAATTTTACTATTTCAAGAATAGATCCAATTAAAGTTAACATCTTTTGTATTAGATAAATTGAGTGGAAAATATATTAAAACCAGAATTCTAATTATATATCACCACAAACAAAATATGCAATTTTTTTTTTACTGCATTCGATATGTAAAAACCATGTAAAAATTGTAAAAGATTACAAAAAAGGCTACTCAATGAATAAGATTTGTTAGATCATAATTAATAAAAAATAAATAATAGATAAAAGTGTATATAACACCATAATACTGCTGGATACAAATTATAAGACAATGTTTTAAATTTGCATTATTTATTGAAAATCACACTAAAACTTTGCACTGTATACATACATCATAATATAGCTGAATTGTTCAGTATAACATCCCTTTGAAGTAAATAATGATTTTATCTGATGGAACAATGAGTTAGTAATAATGTTCTTGTGCTATGCACCTTGTCCATATACAATTTGTAAAGTTTCAGTAATTTATAAATTTTATAAAGCTGTGTTATCACCAGAATGAAATTCCAATACGATTTTGAACCTAAACATAATCTTTAAACTAGTTTCCTCAAAAAATTTATTTGAAAAAATATTTTGTGTCATTATTTCTCATGTCAAAACCCAACTTTCATATTCAATGCAATACCATGGTTTCAAAATTGACATACCCCAATGCTTCTACAACACCACACGATAACTCTATACCCTGAGTAGTTCTTGGGTCTGGTATTGAGTAAGTAATAGTATAAAGATAAATATATTAATGATTTAGAAATCAAAACTCACATAGTTTATTGTATAAATGAAAAAACTAGATTTTTTTTTTATCCTATGACCCATATTCCCAGTTACCATGTGTACTGTAGCCACAGTAGAATTGGTGTTTCTTAGGCAAGATGGCCTGACAGGACCCAATCCTCTCCAGGCCAGTTTAAATTCAGAGTTTTCCTTCTCCTAGACCAGTTGCCATCCAAGATAATACCACCCAGTCTGTCCTGAATTTTACCCATAGCTGACAGGGTAGAAGAGGATTCATACCTTTCCCAAGTGTATTAGCATGTAAGTGAATGTAATGGATCTGACTGGAATTCAAACTTGGCTCTCCAATTACTCAATCAGAACCGCTATTCATTACTGCACCATGCCTCCCAAAATCCTAGATTACCTATGTAGAAAATCAGTTGCAAAATTGTATAAATAGTGCAATCATTTTTGATAGTACAGTTATTTCCCCAGCAGATTTAGTGGATGCTTCAAGGCAACAGCAGCAGCAGCAGCAGCAGCAGGTTTGTCTCCCTTCCTTCCAACTTGCATTTGCTCAATGAACCAAATATAAGTTCATTAAAATTTATATATGTCTGATATCTGGAGAGTCTATGCCATTTCACCTTCTGCAGACTGTAAGTAATTTTTACAGGACTTTATGCTGAACATAGATAAAAATTCTTCTCTTTCAAAAATATAAATAAACCAATAGCAAAACTTGCTTGGTAGGATGGATGATTCAAGCTTTCCTTGGATGTTTTTGTTTTTAAGGATTTAAAAAATCAGAATTCTTTTTTTACTTTCAACAATAAAATTGTGTTGATAAAAATCCTAGATTGTTCCTTCAGAAAATATAACTATTGAATACCAAAGCTGTTTAGATAATACTGCCATCTTTTTTTCTTTTTTGACAGTACACATCAAGTTAGCTTTCTTTTGTATATTTTTCCTTTTAGTGCCATAAAATCTAGAAGATTTTGTTAAATGTGATAATCAAGTTGATAGACATTTACAAATCTATCATTTGTCCATGCATTGAATACTGCTGCCAGATCTGACCTGGTACAATGGCTGAAATATTGTGATAAAAACAACAAAGATGAGGACAATATTCTGAGTATAAAGAGTATAATAATTCTGTTTAATAGTTTTTTCCCTTGCTTGTGGAACTCTCTTTTGGGTTCCTTGTTAGCTACAGTTCTCAAGAATTTAAATATAATGTCAAACCTTACTTCTGTCTTCTTGAAACCTGTTCTTTTATTTGTGCCCTCTGTTTATTTCATTCTCAGTAATTTTAACCCTCCCCTTGCACCTTAGTACCTTTTATTGCCTTGCTTATCATGAAAGATTAAATATCTTTAGCATTATAGTGTGCATTGACTACTGGTGCCATATCTGGTTTGGTGTTCCTGTTACTCATCTTGATGTACTTGACAAAATCCAAACAAGGATTTGTAATGTAATCGATCCTGACTTTGCATCTCGAGAACAATACAGTTTTGAAAAAAAAATAGTACCAGTAATACATTTGACCCTCAACAAAAGCCCTCTTTACAAAAATGAATCAATGAAATCTGATCTACAAACTGATTTCTTACAAAGAATACATATTCTCTTCAAGTGAACCTATTCTTAAAAATCTTGTTGGCATTAGAAAAACAATGGTGTTATATAGCTCTTCCAGTCCCAGACCAACACTGACTATTGGCTAATGTCTACCCAGTAACATTATGTAAATAGTCAGTGCCACCTACTCTAAGTAGAAGGTCTTCTCTCAACAACCCATTGTGGAAGGGGACACAACTCTTGGTGCTTACAGCACTGTATACAACTAACTCAGAGTCCTCTATCGGGCTGACCTGATTCTCTGTTACAATAACCCATTGAGATTGATATGCTGTAAAACAAAGTAGACCATAACCGTTTCTTCTATACAACAATAGTTAATTGTATAAATAAAAACCCTAGATTACCTCATGGAGAAACATACCAAATACCGTAAATTTGAATTAGGGAACTTAGATAAATAATGAAGAAAGAATGCTTTATTCTGACTACTTCTTTATTCTCTTTGTGTGCCCCCAATAATAATGGCTGCTCATCACTTCTGGGCAAAATTGTCTCTTCCTTGATAGGAGAGTAAACTAATTTATTTAGTTGAAATAGATACCATGTTGATAAATGACTGTTCTCCAATGTACCTCTAAATTCTTGATCCTATTCTTTAAAAAAATTATCATCCTTTGATGTGATAAACAGTTCAAATGCTTCAATTACCTCTTCCTTATTGGAGAATGTTTTATTGCGTATGAAAAGCTCAAAATGTTTAAGTGATAATCAGTAGGAGAGATATCAGGTGAATATGGAAGATGAGGCAAAATTTCATAATTTAGACAATGCAGCTTTTGGACAGTTGATTGAGAAGCGTGCAGCCGTGTGTTGTCATGCAGCAAAATTGGGCCATCCCTATTCACAAGGCGTTTCTTTTCCAATTTTTTCCTGGATACACTCAATTTCTCCACAATACTAGGTTGCTGTTATTGTTTTCCTTTAAGGCAATAATATATAATGAATAACCCCTTCGAAAGACCACTTAATGAGCTAATATCATTGACCATTGCAAAAAAATAGTTAGTTAATTTCCAAAACTCATTTATATTAAAAATTTATGCCATGTTTTATTTTAAAAAGAAATATCGGAGTTTTAAAATAGGCACTGCAATGAGAAATAATCATTTTTTTACCTCCTATTAATTTACGCCTTTATCCACTGTGTCATGTGTCCTTGAATAAAGGCATTGGTTAGATCCAATGGCAGGACCCAAAGAGTGTGAGTTCAATACTCGGTTAAGGCAGTGGAAAAATTAAGAGGGGGATTAACAGGAAATAACTGATAACTGACATTCATTAAACATGGCACGTGGAACTAGAACAGTCTACCCCATTAAGCAAAATAAAGGGTTCAGTTTGATATTCCAACGACCTGAAGAAGGCTGGAGTGTACAATGGCCAAAACGTTGTAATAAATATAGTGACAAAAATGAGGACAATAGTCTGAATAATGTAAATAGTGTACATAATACCTCATCTCAGAAATATAGACAGATACTGAATGGCCGAAATGTTGTAATAAATATGGCGACAAATATGAGGACAATAGTCTGAATAATGTAAATAGTGTACATAATACCTCATCTCAGAAATATAGACAAATACTGAAAGGCTGAAATGTTGTAATAAATATAGTGACAAAAATGAGGACAATAGTCTGAATAATGTAAATAGTGTACATAATACCTCATCTCAGAAATATAGACAGATACAACTGGAAATTCTTTATTTAAATTGGCTTCAATTTTAGCTGAAAACCTTTTTTTTCTATATTAAGCACTTAGTCAACTGTTTGTACATAAAAATTTTAACAGCCTATTTTGTCAATTTCATTTGTTTGGGAAGGGATAGTTGTTTATGAGAAGCTAATCTGGAACAGACATGCTGCTATATTTGATTTCTCTGAGTGGTTGCTGCCGGTTGAGTTTTATCAAAATTTACAAATATTCAAGCAGGAAACTGGCCAGTCAGTTTAAGTCAAGCCAAAAAATTGTGATAAGGTAGCTTGCCACTCACCCCTCCTCATTTACTTTGACGTGCAACATACCTCACATGCAACCGACATATCTCAACTTGATGAAATGACAGTATTCACTATTTTATTCACCAATAATTTCTGGTATTTATTTTTGCTGGTATTTTTTCTTGGTGTTTTTTTTTTCTTGTATCTAAATCTAATCACTTTTTCATCAATTGTTATGAAATGCTAGCAATGAAACATTTTCTCCAGATGTTTGATGATGGAATGGAGAATGGGGAAAAGTAGACTAATACATTTTTAAGGGCATTAACATGAGGTAAATAAAAACTCTAACTGCTGAAACATGAATTTGAAGATGGTGTGTTTGGGAAACAATCCGGTACATCCAAATACTCATATATGTACAAACAAACATGCATTATATATATATATATATATATATATATATATATATATATATAATATATATATATATATATATATATATATATATATATATATACACACACAGACATACATACAGAGTTTAATACATACATCCATACAGCACTTATCATTTAAAAACAGACCAATATTTTTAAATAAATTGGATCAATTAAAGTAACGTATTAAAAAAAATATTTATCTATTTGTCTATATATATATATATATATATATATATATATATATATATATATAAATAAGAAATGGACAAAGTTCAACAATTTATTAAAGACATTTTTTTTTTTATGTTTAACATTCTTTTTATAGATACAAGTATTTTAGTAAATGCTCTGTTTATAATAAACAGTATTAAATAACATTTACCGGCCTGAATGTTCGAGAAATTTTCATAGAAAATATTCGTCCTTTGACAGGATTCGAACCTGCATCCTATACGGGACCGTCATTTAGCTTGACGTGCCTAACCTCTCGGCCACAAAGGATTGTTCGGTTGGTAAGTTATGAATGTACGAGATTCATGGAAGATTGAAGTTTATAAGCAATAACCTTGCCAACTGCACGATCCTTTGTGGCTGAGAGGTTAGGCACGTGAAGCTAAATGACGGTTCCGTATAGGATGCAGGTTCGAATCCTGTCAAAGGATGAATATTTTCTATGAAAATTTCTCGAACATTCAGACAAGTAAATGTTATTTAATACTGTTTATTATAAACAGAGCATTTACTAAAATATTTGTATCTATAAAAAGAATGTTAAACATAAAAAAAATGCCTTTAATATATATATATATATATATATATATATATATATATATATATCTCCATGTAAAATGAGAATGCATATTGTCCAATTCCGATGTTCACAACATTCAGTTTAAAAGATGGCTTAAACAAAAGTAGAGCAATATTCTTTATTTTAGGATATTATACTAAAAACGCATCTCATCAGGTGTTAGTAAATAAATTATTTACTAATGCCTGACAAGATGTGTTGATACGCATCAAAACATGATTGCATTTGTGTAGAGTTTTTTTACATGTTTTTGCCATAATATCCTAAAGTAAAGTGTGTGTATATATATATATATATATATATATATATATATTATACTACTAGTAATACTCAGTTGGAAAAAAACTTGGATAGCACAACATGTAAGTCTATCAGGCTTTAATCACTCAAAGCTTTTTTAAACATTTATCTTAGAGGGCTCTTATATAAAGCTGGCAGTTTAGATATTTCTGACCAGATTTGGCATCATACCTGACATCCATACGAAGGTTTCAATCTGACGTGGCTATTTAAGAACACAACTCATGTTTCAGGTTATCTCTTTAGAGGTATTTGACTTGATTGTAATTTCTTATTTGTTTATTTTATCTATTATATTTTCTACTTGGAGGTGTCTTATTTTAATTTGTAAATTTTACACTTTAATGACTTGACTAATTTATTTATCTTCTACAGATTTTGTGCAAAAAAAAATTAAAAATCTTTTACAAATTTTGTCCCCCCAAAAATACTGCATAGTATAGTAGGTCATATTTGGAAGAAATATGTCCAATTTCACGCATGCCTTTTTGTTTATGATTTTGTCAACTGCATAGGGTCAGTTGTAGACCTTCTGTGAGAAAAAGAGCACCATGACACAATTCACTTCACTAGAAATTTGGAAATGGCGTCCTGTACTACTAAGCATTCATAAACTCCCATATGAACATTTCAGAGAGTTTGGATGTAAATCTAAGGACAGTGCAGAGGATTTGGAAAGAGTTGGATGAGTCTGATGGTGATTATGGAAGTAGGACAACTTGGAAAACTCACTCTGATTGTTTTGATAAGAAAAGAACACCTGAATTTGTTGGTGAGGGCCTCAGACTCAACACAAAGGCCTACATGAAGTGCCCTGAGGAAGTAGTGCTGCTGTGGGTGAAGAGGATGGCTGCTGAAAGAAAACTATTTCTGTCAACAGGACTTTGCCCCATAACACACAAATAAGAGAACCCAGTTATGGCTGTCATACAATTTCTGCAACCACATCACCCCTTACATCTGACCACCTAATTCCCCAGACAGCAACCCCCATGATTATTATGTGTAGGCCACAGTTGGGCAAGAGACCAACAAAACTCCTTGTAACACCAAAAGTCATTTACCTTTACTCTTTAGTATTTTAAGATATTTTTGTCTAATTTTGGTAAATATATCTGTTAAAACGAGAGGTCAGCATTATTTTCATTTTTGTGTAATTCAGGCGACAATTTATCTATCTCAACCTGCACACACAAATACACACACACACACACAGACACACAGACACACACACAGACACACAGACACACACACACACACACACACACATATATATATATATATATATATATATATATATATAGTTTATGCAAAACTAGGTAATCCGTATGGGTAGACCCAAGGAGGATGATATCCAGAGAGCTCAATGTAAATTCAGAGCAAATAAATTTGAATAAAAACAGACCACTTCAACGTTCAATATAATAAATTATTTCACCACAGCCCTTTTAAAGGACTCTGGATCATCAGACTTTACTTCCAAAGCTTAGGGTGTATCAAGAATACTTTTGCAAACTTTGGCAGTGGGTTCCTCACACCAAAACAAGGACAAAAGTCCACATAAATATATGTCCACAAATTCTTCATTTTTGAGTTAAGTTTAAAGATTTTGGCAGATGCAGTTAATTGTTCTTCATGGTCAGGTGTACAAGCAGATCTCAGTCTTCATTGATCCATAGTTTGTGGTGCCCTGGATCCTGTCTCAGCAACACATGATAAACATCAGCAAAAGTTAGATAAACTCAGCTGACCTTGGTCAGGAAACACAACCTGATACAGCTGTGATGTTTCTGTGGCCATATGTAAAAATCATATTTGTCTACTCAGGATATGAAGATGCTGCCATAGTTAAATGGAATGACTCTTTGAAGGTTTTAAAATCAGAGTTGTCCTTCTCCTAGACCAGTTGCCCTCCAAGGTTATAGAACCCAGTCTGTCCTACTATTTACCCATATCTGGAGTGAGAAGAAGAGGAGTCATACCTTTCCCAAGGGTATTAGCACGTAAGTGAATGCAATGGATTCGATTGGATTTAGAAATCGTCTCCGATTCCTCAATCCAAGCTGCTATCCATTACTCCACCGGCCTCCCCAGTAATATATATATATATATATATATATATATATATATATATATATATATATATATGTGTGTATATATATAAATATATATAAAAGTGCATGTATATAAAGTGTATGTATATAAATATATATATATATATATATATATATATTTATATATGAAAAGTGTATGTATATAATATAAATATATATATATATATATTTATATTTATATATAGACTTTTCATATATGTATGTTCAAAGTGTATGTATATAATATCAATATATATATATATATATATATATATATATATATATTTATGAAAAGTGTATATATATATATATATATATATATAAATTAATTGATTTAAAATATGGTTATTTCGCTACACAGTTCCAACCATGTTTCAAAAATAGAAGCTAAAACCCCTAATTTTATTTTTTTGCAAATAAATTAAAAGCATTAGTTCTATTTCATCTTCAAGCGAATTTTGGAGTAACTTTTAAAATTTACCGGGTTTTAAATACACAGCTAAAATCACGTTTCCATGGTTACAGAATATTCTACTCAAATTGAACACGGGGTGTCTAGATTTTCCTTATGACAGTATCATTGTATCAGTTATTAGCTACATTTTGGTAAGGGGTGAGGATGTATTTTACACTGAAACCTGACGTCGGTTGAATGGATGTCGTCTGAATTTAAAAAAAAAAAAATTGTTAACGGTAAAAAATTTTCAACGTCATCTTTTAAAATTAAAGATTTTTTTTTTTAATACTTTTTTATTTAACTACGATTTGAAATATTTTCCTTTTTAATTTTTATTTTACTATATTCTTTTTAAGAACAGTTAAATGTATTAGAATCCATTATATTATGTAGGATTATTTTTAACATTAAGTTTAAGTATGTATATGAGGTTACATTTTTTTTTTTTTTTTTTTTTTTGTATATGACTATGACAGCAGAAATGGTTACTTAATTTCAATGATTCAGTAAACTTTTCTTTTATATATAAACCTATTATTATAATATTTCATGTAAGTACTGAGGACATGGGTCATTCAAAAGCTTACATGTTATGGTATTTCATATTAATTTTATTTTACTATAGGTGTTATTTTTGGATTCTTTTTTAATGCGTAGTATTATTTAAAAGAAATTTAGGTTAGAATTCATTCAATTTAACTACAATTTTAATTACAAATTCAAAATTACAACTTTAAAATTTTAAAAATATTTTCATTGTTTAGTTTTAATAGACTATATTACTTTTTATAACAGAAGGAAAAATTACTCATATTAAGTAAGATTATTTTTCCATATCAAAGTATATAAATTTTTTTTTTTTTTTTTTTTTTCTCTTTAAATTTAAATATTATTTAAGTAATATTAATGGCACTTACTACAAAACTAAGCTAAGTCATTTCTCAGATTTAGTAAACTTTATTTATTTATTAATTAATTAATTTATTTATTTCAAATATATGTAACCTAATTAATAAAGTTTCATATGTATGTATAAATAACATGTTAGAATTCATTTTATTTTACTACAATTTTAATTTCAATTTTAAATTTTAAAATTATAACTTTAAAATTTTAAAATATTTTCATTGTTAGTTTTAATTTAGACTATATTACTTTATAACAGAAGGATAATTGCTCATATTAAGTAAAAAATTTTTTTTTTCCTATCAAAAGTATATGTAAATTACAATTTTAAACTTTTAATTTAGATATTATTTAAGTAATATTAATGGCCCAGACTACAAAAACTATCTAAGTCATTTCTCAGAATTAGTAAACTTTTTATGTATTAATTCAAGTTTAAGTATGTATATGAGGTTACATTTTTTTTTTTTTTTTTTTTTTTTGATATATATATATAAACCTATGATATAATGTTTCTCATGTAAGTACAAAAGGACATGGGTCATTCAAAAGCACATCTTATGGCATTTCATATTAATTTTATTTTACTATATTTGCTTTTTTATTCTTTTTAGTGCGTGTAGTATTATTTAAAAAGAAACTTAGGTTAGAATTCATTCAATTTAACTTTAATTTTAGTTTCAATTTTAAAATTACAAACTTTAAACTTTTGAAATATTTTTCATTGTTAGTTATATTAGACTATATTACTTTATAACAGAAGGAATATTACTATAGTAAGTAAAATTATTTTTTCAATATCCAAGTATATGTAAAATTACAATTTTAAACCTTTATATTTTAAAATATTATTTTAGTAATAATAATGAACTTACTACAAAATTAGCCAAGTCATTTCTCAGTTTAGTAAAACTTTATTTATTACTTAATTTATTTATTTATTTTAAATATATGTAACCTAAGTAATAAAAGTTTCATATGTATGTACCAAGAACAGGTTAGAATTCATTTTATTTAACTACAATTTTAATTACAATTTTAAAATTACCACATTAAAATTTTAAAATATTTTCATGGTTAGTTTTAATTGACTATGTTACTTTATAACAGAAGGATAATTACTCATAGTAAGTATAATTATTTTCCATAACAAAGTATATGTAAATTACAATTTTTAAACTATTATATTTAAATATTTAAGTAATATAAATGGCACAGACTACAAAACTATCTAAGTCATTTCTCAGATTTAGTAAACTTTATGTATTAATTAATTAAATTATTTATTTTAAATATATGTAACCTGAGTAATAAAGTTTCATATGTATGTACAAAGAACAATGGGTCATATATTACCTTACATCATCTAGCTTTAGTTATAATTTCATTTTTCAGGAGGTGTTTTATATTGGATTCATTCAAGTGTTTGTAGTACATTTATTATAGAGGTGTTTCGATTATACATTTTATTTAACTACAATTTTTAAAAAGTGTTTATGTTTTAATACGTTTTAACCACAATTTTAAATAACAGTTTAAAACATTTTTCCTGCCATTCCAATAGACTTTTTTTTTTTTTTTTTTTTTTATATTATTTAAGGAAAATTTTTGACAATGACGGCATATAATAGCTATTTCATTTCTCTGATTCAGTAAATTTTTATTTTTTATAAACTTAGTAATATATAGTTTCTCTTGTATATAGAGGACACGGTCGTTTAATGATCTACAAATTCTAGCTCTTCTTATTAACTTCCATTTTACTGTAGGTGTTTTATTTGATTCTTTTTAGATGCCAGAAATATTTTGAGAGAGATGTTTGATTTTTATATTTATTTATTCTAAATGAAGTTTGATGTTGGTTGAATCTTTTTTGAATTCATGGCTAGTGCAACCTATATATATTTTTATGTTATCAGGATTTTCAATCGAAGAGATATTGCATTGGTATACTAATGATTCAGTGCAACATTTATTTTGTAGTGGGCAATTTTGAGGGTTTCGACAATTACATAGTTTTTGTTTATTTACATCAGTTTTTATCTTAATTTTTCTATTGTCTAAATTTTTTGTTTTTTGGTATAAGTGTTTATTTAAGATATTAGCATTATGGTTCTTAATGATTTTTTCTAAGTTCTTTGTACAGCTATAACTTAATTTTAGTGTGTTTTTATTGAAAATAGTACTTAGTTTATTTTCACAAGGGAAATGCTTGACTATTAATGTGAGGAATTTATGTCCTAATCTGTTCTTTACCATTTGGTTATATGGGGGAGTATACCAAATAATTTTTCTACATCTGTTTTTTCTATGTTTTCCATTTTCATTTTTTATATAAGCTAGTTTTGGGGGTTTTTAGCCACTATCTTTTAGAGCCTTATTATAGCCATTGATATGCTCATCAAAAATCTTGTTATTAGCTGAATTTGTACTAATTCGTTTACTTATATTTAACGGTATATATATATATGTATGGATGTACAGGCATGTATGTATGTTTGCGTGTATGATAAAGGTGTCACAATTTTTTGACCACTTCCATAAAAACATCAATACACACAATCCTACATAAATCCAAAATTTTTAAAAAATTAATCAGTTTGTCTGATCAGAAAAGTGTGAAAGCCCATGTCACAAACTCACATCAATCCAACTAAGTGTGTATATATATATATATATATATATATATATATATATATATATATATATATATACATATATATCCACTCTCCCGGGTCAATTTCGACGTATGCGGGTCAAGCAGATCAGTTTCCAGGAAACCGACAGCCCGACACCAGCACATGAGATTTGATCATAGTAGAAAAGGCATCATGCAGGACCATCCACACTTTTTGAAGGGACGAATACAGAGACCTGATGCATTAAGTGACACAAGGTTCCCAAACGACCCACCGCAGGTTTTGAATTCAGAGTTGTCCTTCTCCTAGACCAGTTGCCATTCAAGGCTATAGAACCCAGTCTGTCATGCTATTTTACCCATAGCTGGAGGGAAAATTAGATATCATTCATACCTTTCCCAAGGGTTTTTAGTACGTAAGTGAATGTAATGGATTCGAATGGAATTGAACATGGCGCTTTGATTCCTCACTACAAGTCATTTACTATCCATTACTCCACTGTGCCCTCCTCCTCTCTCTCTCTCTCTCTCTCTCTCTCTCTCTATATATATATATATATATATATATATATATATATATAAAGAGAAAGGACAGATTTGGCATTTACTTTCTTAAAAAGAGCCCAATACAATGTAGAGTATATTTTTTTAATGTTATTTTTATTAAAATATTTTATGACATAAAATTTCTATGTTTCAAGACTTAAAGTTTTTATCTTGTCATCAGGCAATGTTTGGTAATCTTCCCCAAAGTTACTGAACGTTGCCTGATGACAAGATAAAAAATTTAAGTCTTGAAATGTAGAAATTTCCTAGTTGCAATGTAAAATATTTTTAATAAAAATATTAAAAAAAAATATATATATATATATAAATTTGTCATGTAGCTGTTAGGAGATTGATGTTCTATTCAGCAACTTGACTTTGGAATTTTGTAGACAACTGTTTTTGTAATCATTCAGTCCACTCATCAGGAGGTTTCAACAATTGAGTGCCAATTTTCGCATTATTCTCTGTTATTTATATACTATGTCAAAAATGAATTTATGCACTAGTTAATAGTTTTAAGCATATTTTTTTATTTGTGCGTGTACTTGCTTGTCTACATGTTTTCGTGTGTGTATGTGCCTATGTGACAAATCTTTTGGTAATGTTTCTTCTTTTCATAATTTTCTCGTCTCCTCATACTGTTTCCCTATTCTCACTCCTTCTTTTTCTCTTTAGACTCTACATTCATATATATATATATATATATATATATATATATATATATACATATTACATATATTTGGTTGGATAGATGATCCCTGGTTTCACGCTTTAGCGATTTGAATCCTAAAGCTGAAAACCCAGGGTCACAAACTCACATCTATCCAACCAAATATGTTAGCTCTATTCTGATATTGAGCGCTTCTAATAAGTACCGCACATATAATATATAAATAATTATACATACTTATATTTATTTATATTTATATACACTTTTCACATATATATATATATATTTATACACACAAAGAGAAAAGGTTTATTTTGCAACAAGTCCAAAAAGTCCAAAAGATGAAACATGTTGGCAAAGAAAAGTTTTCTTTTTGTCTTTTTATATATATATATATGTGTGTGCCTCTGTGTGTGTGTGTGTGTGTGTGTATATATATGTGTGTGTGTATATATATATGTGTGTGTGTATATATATTTGTGTGTGTGTATATATTTATGTGTGTGTGTATTTATGTATGTGTGTGTATATATGTATGTGTGTGTATATATGTATGTGTGTGTATATATATATGTGTGTGTGTGTATATATATATATATATATATATATATATGTATATATATATATATATATATTCAAAGTATTTTAGGGTATTATGCTGAAAACATGTAAAAATCGCTACACAATTGCAGTTGTGTTTCAATGTGTACCTGGATATATATATACATAAATAGTGTATATATACAATACATATATATATATGTATATATATATACAATATATATATTTATATATATATATATATATATATATATATATATATATATATATATATATATATACACACATATATATATATATACAATACATACATATATATATATATATATATATATAATATATATATATATATATATAATACATACATATATATAGACATAAATATATACTGTGTATATATATATATATATAAACATACAGTATATGTATATATATATACCTTATAGTGTGTATATATATATATATATATATATATATATATATATATATATATATATATATATATATACATACAAATATATATAGTGTATGTCTTTGTGTGTGTGTATACCAGAGGTTTACTTTCCTTATTAAAATTCTTAGTCACTATAATATGAATAATTGAATAAATAAAAAAAAAGAGAAAGTTTAAAAACTTGTCCTTTTCGATTTGGTTTCCCTCTTCTCTTTGCCTCTTTGTGAAGTAGTCTTTTCCTGTGTCAATTGTCAACACTTTGTTTATTCATAATGATCCCTTGGACTTGGTACAGGATGTGATTCTGTGGCACTACAATCTCACTACTTGACTTGCTCAAGCCACACTCAGTCCGCTGTTAACATTGCTATCTGTAAGTCCTTTGAGAATTTTTACAAAAGCAGAAGAAAAGACATTTCAAGGAATATAGTTGTGAGAAATCTACTCTTTCAAGGATTACATTAGGTACTGTATGATTGTACTTTTTTTATTGTTTTACATCAGTTTACTTTTTTGATAACTTTGTTCACAGCAAATTCTAGATATTTCAGATATCGAAAGGGATGCTGAAATGAATAATACCGTTTTATTCTTTTTTCATGACTTTATAAGCGTAGACTTTGTAGATAATCAGAAAAATATGAGAAAATTTATTGTCACATTTGCAAATACTATTTCTGTCCGTTAATATTTGATACATTTGCATGCGCATTTCACACACTAAATGTAACAATAGTTATGGGACAGAGACTGTACATGATATAAATATATTCATTCTGTCTAATAATACTTGCTACATTTTCATACACACTTTTTAAACTAAATGTATCAACTATTATGGGACAGAGGTAATATTATCTATTGCTGTCTTTGTCCCATAATAATTGTTACATTTTCGTACACATTTCATACACAAAATGTATCAACTATTATGGGACAGAGGTAATATTATCTATTGCTGTCTTTGTCCCATAATAATTGTTACATTTTCGTACACATTTTACATGTACACATTTCATACACAAAATCTATTGTGTCCCAAATATTATTTTCACAGATTTCATACATAAAATGTATCTATTGGACAGAGTAATATTTCTATCCCATAATAATTGTTACATTTTCATACACATTTCATACACAAAAATGTATCAACTATTATGGGACAGAGGCAGTATTATCTATTGCTGTCTTTGTCCCATAATAATTGTTACATTTTCGTACACATTTCATACACAAAATGTATCAACTATTATGGGACAGAGGTGGTAGTATCTATTGCTGTCTTTGTCCCATAATAATTGTTACATTTTCGTACACATTTCATACACAAAATGTATCAACTATTATGGGACAGAGGTAGTATTATCTATTGCTGCCTTTGTCCCATAATACTTGTGACATTTTCATACACATTTCATACACAAAATTGGGCAATATTTATGGGACAGAGATTGTACATAATGTAATTATATTCACTTTGTCCAATAATAATTGTTACATTTTCATACATATATCATACACTAAATGTACCAGCTATTATGGGACAGAGGCTGTAAATAATTTTTCATGTTTTAATTTTTTTCCTATAGATAATCATATATATATATATATATATATATATATATATATATATATATTATGTATACATACCAATCGCTAACACAAACCCAATCCCATTAACAAGACACCTTCAAGAGACTGGCTTTGAAAAACATATAAATAAGCGTTCTGAAGATAAGTACTTATTGGCTCATGAAAGCCGTTAAAGAACTGTTTGAAATAGTCTATTCCGATGTTGAAGTAATTTTTTTTTTTTTGCAAATATAAAATATATATATATATATATATATATATATATATATATATATATATCATTCATAGATATGAGCATATATATATATATGTGTGTGCGTATATATATATATATATATATATATATATATATATATATATATATATATATATAGTTAAGGTAAAGTAAAATCTGTAGGTATATAATCCCAGTGGGTCCTAGCAATATAAGAAAATTAAAATTGATCCACAAAAATGAGCTTGATATATTTTATTTATACACAGCAATATGATAAACAACAAATAAAAATCTTTTTACCTCATATTAGAAATAGACTATTTCAGCAATTTTATTGACCTGCGATACAGCGAAATAGGCCTGTATGTGAATGACATTATTCATATATATATATATATAATAACAATTTTTAATTGGTAGGGGAGAATTTGAAGGATTATATATATATATATATATATATATATATATATAATGTATAATATATTACACAACAAAATCTAAAATCTAAAATTACCTCATATGGGAGGGGCAGAGATCTATTTCAATATGAGAAGTACATTGTTTTATTATAATCTGTTATAATAAAATATATATATATATATATATATATATATATATATATATATATACAGGTTTTGTTAAAGACAACTGACAAGGTACTGTTGCGATTAAGCTTTTTATTCAATTTTTCTTGTTCAAAAGTTTTGCATATCCGAGCACTTTCAGCTGTACATTTAGCCATTATCTATATTATATTTTTTATCTGAAGTGATAAGAATGTTTCATTTTTCAAACATATGAACATCACTGAGGATGTGTGTCAAAGCATCATGAAAAAAATAATAGTTAGGAAACAAGTCTTTTTTAGCGAGATTAATGCTCGACAAGCATACACATAAAAATTTTAGATCCTAATAGAATTCTTTTCATTTTCTTTTTCATTCAAAATAATCAAAAAATTTTAGGAATACATTTTGAAAGCATCGCCCATGTGACGACAACGTGACCATGCTAAACAGAAAGCTGATCATTTTAAAAATTTTCAGTTATCTGTTTTGGATAAGACTTGTTTTTATGTCCATCGTCTTTGTCAAATTGAACTGAATTGTATTTTAATGAATATTGTCCTGAAGAAGGTTTATTAAACCGAAACATCAGATGTCGACATTTCATTCATTTTAAGCAACATAATTGCATTTAAGGATTTTTGTTTGTTTTTTCCAAATTTTTCTTCATATATATATATATATATATATATATATATATTTTAAAAAAAAAGAGAGAAACCACATGAAGAATAAAATATAATATATACATTAAAATAAAATATAACATATACACTAAAACAAATCCACATTATAGCCAAAAATGTTTGCAGCTTCTCTCTTTTTTTGAAATATACATTTTCTCTCGTTGGAACAATTATAACATTTTCCCTTTATATATATATATATATATATATATATGCTTTTTTGTTGTGGTAACTTGCATGTTACAGTGTAACAGTTTATAATAAATAACTATTGCTCTACTCTTGTATCAATCCTTTTTTTAAATTAATGTTATGACCGTTTCAATTTATATTCTTTTACATTTGGATATAAACAGATATATATGTATGTAAGCAAATATATATATATATATATATATATATTTGCTTTTATGTCCATCGTCTTTGTCATGTTGAATTGATAATGTTAATTATTTTTCATGAATATGTCCTGAAGATGTTTTATTTGATCAAAACGTTCGACGTTGACATATTAACATTAAAAAACAGCATAATTCCATATAAGGATTTTTGTTTGTTTTTTTCCGTATATATTTTTTTCATATATATATATCTATATATATATATATATATATATATATATATATATATATATATATAGCTGGCATTCTTATTCAAGGATAGTTCATATACATCTGTAATGCACATATAGTTAATATATATATATATATATATATATATCATGCATATTTAATATATTTCATATAGATATTTATATACCTATACAAATATATATCTATATGCCTATATATATATATATATATATATATATACATAATCAATCACTACACAATTCCAACACCAATACAGTACGTACGTATGCATGCAATGATGCATGGATGTGTATATGTGCCCAGTCCCACACTGTTCATATATGTATATGTTTGTGTGAGCTGCAATGCATGGACGTGTATATGTGTGTATCTGCATGTATATGAGTGGCGTCCTGATGTGGACGCAGAGAAGAATTTTTCCTCCCACTGCCATCAAACAGCCATGAATAAATTCAAAATTTCAAAATTAATCACTTTGTCTGATGATTGCAAAGGGCATGAAACCCTGGGTCACAAACTCACATCGATGCAAATAAATATGTTAGCTGATATTCAGCGCTTTACAATAAGTACCGCGCATATATAATATATAAATAACATATATAAAACTGCATATATATAAATATATATATATATATATATATATATATATATATATATATATATATATATATGACTCTTTTATCTTTATATTCATGTGAAAGATAATTCTTGTAGAGATCTGGCCTTGGTTCTCTGGCTTTATTTATGGAAATTATTACTGCTAATTTATACTAATGCATGAAATATTTGCATCTGTTTTCTCTGTAACAAGAGAAGCATTGCATTATCATAATAAGAATACAAGGATACACAATACCCAATCTCTAAACTAGGTTAGCAACTGCAACAGAAATGTAGACGTATGCTTATATAAGTATACATTGCTTGAAACATCTCAGATAACAAGAACAGGTGAAAAATTGGAATGTAGCAACTTCTTCACTAAAAGCAATGATAAAGTGTTTCTTGACTGAAAAATTTGCTGAATGTGGTTCATCAGTAGCTGAGGAGGGATATTAATAGACGTGGGTTTGGGAGCAAAAGTTGATGGTTTTCCTTTTGCAAACATCTCTATTGTTGGTAAGTTGTGGCAATTCAAACAAATGCTATGAATTTTCACCTTTATACAAGAATATTTCATGAATATGTTTATCTTATTCCTAATTTATCTGAAAACATTTCCCTCGTCTAACAGAATTGTCAGGAGTTTGATAATTGTTTTTCTGAAGATAAAAACATATTTTGGGAAAAACTGTCTTGATGTCAACATTTATTTGTATAAAGTATTAAGATTCTATGAAGTATATAAGAAAACCCTACCCTGCTGAAATTATATTATTACTAGTATTCCATGTGGTCATCTTCAGTATGCCATGAAATATTATCACGGTATACATATATACGTTTGTAGGGAAATAGAAATGTTACAGTGTTAGTATTTGAATAAATTTAAATGTATTAAAATTTTTATCCCACATTAAAAAAACTTTTATCAGTTTAATTGCAATTTTCTACTCCTTATGTGAATTAGGCTTCTCAACCCTAAATAACATCAAAAATAAGAAGCAAGAAAGACTACACTGAACTGAATAAGAAATGAGGGTCTGCTTATCACACATTCAACCAAACATTGAAGAATACGTAAAAAAACACCAAGCATACGTTTCACACTAAATAAACTGCACAAATTATTGAACAGAAACATTGAAATAAAGTAAGTTCATATTTATGTTTTTTTTTCTAATCTATGGTTTTACGTCATAACAATTAAATGCATATATGTTATAAAAATTTTGCGAAGTGGGTCGTGATATTTTTATTTACGCCGCGGTGTGCTGTTGATTAAAAAGGTTGAGAAACACTGCTTTAACTTGTCTTAGTCTGTCAGAAGGCCACTTAGCGTGAGTCACCTAACAATGATATTAGTAAGCCTCGCTAACCGTTTACTTCAGTTTGACAGATCACATATGTGACCCACCGGGATAGGGATCAAATTTTTTATGTCCTAAACTTACCAGAGCTGAACACAAGGCCACAAAGGCAAATAACCCAGTGCCTAAGTCTGTAAACACTGTTAACCATTTTCTTTATTAAACATGGCTTAGTATGGCACATGGACAGGAAATAGATAGAACTTAGTAAAAATTTGTTACTTCTTAAGTTTAGTCTCATCGAAAGTCTCGAGTATATCATCCGGTGACTATTTTGGGAAATCTT
Source organism: Acanthosepion pharaonis (assembly GCA_903632075.3). Lineage (NCBI taxonomy): Eukaryota > Metazoa > Mollusca > Cephalopoda > Sepiida > Sepiidae > Acanthosepion > Acanthosepion pharaonis. The sequence goes on along the minus strand of CAHIKZ030000957.1, from coordinate 3,086,064 downwards.
GTTAGTTTGGGATCTCGTGTTCCCACTTTTATAGATTTTTAAGAAAAAATCTACGCAGCTATGGCAGTGGTCAATTATTTCCCACCCTACAACCTCTTTCCCCACAGACCAAATGCCAAGCAGGTTTCACACTAAATAAGCTGCACAAATAGTTGAATAGAAACAATGAAATAAAGTAAGTTCATATTTGTGTGGGTATTTTTTAAATCTATGATTTTATATCATAACATTTGGATGTATAGCCTTAAAAAATTTTGCTAAGTGTGTCATGATATTTTCATTCACTCCTAGGTGTACTGTAGCTTTAAACATCTGAGAAACACTGGGTCAAGCCATCAGAGACGTTCACCCTGCACATGTTCGTAAGCCATATGAGCTCTTGCAATATCATTAGTCCTACTTCAAGGTTAAAGTGACCAATCTGCCCTATCACTTACGGGGCTTTGAATTCATTGACTCTCTTTTTTTTCAACTGGCTGCTACTCAAGTGAAGAGAAGTCGGTTTACCTTGGCATTTAACACATGGATCATTGTAATAAGTATTAAACTTTTTATCCCAGATTCGTTAAAAATGTTTTATCTGTTTTACTGCAATTTTCTACTTCTTATTTATCTGAATTACACTTCTCAACCTTAAATAACATAAAAAATAATAAGTTAGAAATATTACACTCAGCAGAAGAAGAAATGAGGGTCTGCTTATTGCAAATTCGAGTAAAGATTGAAGAATCATGAAAAAACACCAGGCATATGTTTCACACTAAATAAACTGTAATAATAGTTGAAAAAAAACATTGAAATAAAGTAAGTTCATATTTTTGTGTGTGTATTTTTTTTAAGTCTAAGGTTTTATTTCATAACATTTAAATATATACCCTTTAAAAATTTTGCTAAGTGTGCCTTGATATTTTCATTTGCTTCTAGGCATGATCCGTTGCTTACAATGGTTGAGAAACACAAATATAGTTATTGAGTTTTGGTTAGTAATTTTCATTGTAAAATTTTTAATCTCCATAAGAAATAATAATTGCATTGGGGAGGAAGGAAATTAGATTAATGAATAAATATTTACTATATAAATTAAATACATCTTCTAACATTATATGATTAGAATCTGCAACATTATCAGTCCTAACATGGGATCATTGCATCAGTCACTTTCCCATTACAAAATGTAGCTTCCCTCTGACTTTTCTATAAATATTTTCATGGTAATTGTTCAGATGAGCTTTCTTCTTTGGTACCTTGACTTCATGAATTTAATCTCAATACTAGATTGGCAGTTAGGTCACATCATTTTGCTGATTAAATAGCTAAGTATAACCGTTTTTAATTTTTTGTCTGAATATCTGGGATAAAGAGATATTGGTATTCACACTATTTATATTCAGACACTTGTCTTCATCTTTGTTGTTTTTATCACAATGTTTTGCTGTTGTGCTCTTTGATCTTCCATATAGATTACTCAGATCGATATACTCCTGAGGAAGGTCGGAGGGCACAACGGCCAAAACATTGTGTTAAAAACAACAACGATGAGGACAATAATCCGAGTATAAATAGTACGATAATTCTGTTTAATAGTTCTTTCCCTTGCTTGTGGAACTCTCTTCTGGGTTCCTTGTTAGCTACAGTTCTCAAGAATTTAAATATAATGTCAAACCTTACTTCTGTCTTCTTGAAACCTGTTCTTTTATTGTCCCCTCTGTTTATTTAATTCTTAATTATTTTAACCCTCACCTTGCACCTTAGTACCTTTGCCTTGCTTAGCATGAAATATTAAATATATATAGTGTGATAGATAGCATGCATTGAATACTGTTGCCATATCTGGTCTGGTGTTCCTGTTACTCATCTCAAGGTTCTTGTAGAAATCCAAAGAAGGAACTGCAATATAATCAATCCTTATTTGGCATCTCGACTTCAGTCACTTTCTAACTAACACCTTTATCCACTGCCATGTCCTTGAGGACATCTGTGTATGAATTTCTGGGTATTATAATGTTTTCAGCACCATTTTTTTACCATTGCTCATATTGCAATTTTTGCTGCTATCAAATCATATTTTTACCAGAGCTCATATTGCAATTTTTGTTGTTATTATCACTTTTCTATCACTCCTTATTATTGGTTCCTATATTGTATTCATTTCTATTCTTGGTCAGCTCAGGATATAGTCTAAATAATGTAAATAGTGTATTCCTTGTCTGTTGACTAAATCGTTTATATTTAGGTAACCTCTTGATATCTATCTGTCTAATATTCAGATAAAACAGAGGGAAATAAATTGATATACTGTTTAATGAATAAACAGCATATCTACTCAAATATGGGTATCCACTTAAAAATAATATTTGAGTGATAAAAACTTTTATATAGATATAAATTTTATTTATATTATGATGTAAAAGTTGAATAGTAAAATTTCACACCACAAAATTTGTTATAAATATTTTACATAAAAACCAGATATTATCAGCTGAAATGCATATGATCTATCCCGAACATCTTCATAATTTATATCAATTTATTGTGCAAACACTGGCATGTGCAATAAAATCGGATATAGAAAAGATTTATTTTCTGATAATGAAGAATAGTTTACTAGTGATGATACAATTGATGATTTATCAGATAAAAAATTTACAAAATTCTCTACAAACAGAGTGGGTCATTCAGTGGCTTTAAAAGCATTAGATTTTTTTTACTTTTATGGGAACTTTAGATGTCAAATAAAGTTAAGTTAGGTAAAGTTATGTTAATTTTGTGTCAAACCTTGTTGACTTATTTGATGTTGAATTTTGGGTACACATTGAAGGACCAATCTCACTGCTTAGTTGTAACAGCCAATATGTTACTAATCATTTCCAATCGATAAGGTGGATGGAAAGTAATTTTACTATGAAAATGCCTTGGAAAGGGATTTTACTATGAAAATGCCTTGGAAAGGGATTTTACTATGAAAATACATTGGAAAGGAATTTTACTATGAAAATGCATGGGAAAGGAATTTTACTATGAAAATGCACTGGAAAGGGATTTTACTTTGAAAATACATTGGAAAGGAATTTTACTATGAAAATTCATTGGATTTTAAGATGAAAATGCATTGCAAAGGGATTTTACTACAAAAATGCTTTGGAAAGGGATTTTACTATAAAAATACATTGGAAAGCAATTTTACTACAAAAATGCAATGGAAAGTGATTTTACTATGAAAATGCATTGGAAAGGAATTTTACGATGAAAATGCACTGGAAAGGAATTTTACTATGAAAATGCATTGAAAGGCAATTTACTATGAAAATGCATTGGAAAGGCAATTTACTATGAAAATGCATTGGAAAGGAATTTTACTATGAAAATGCATTGGAACAGGATTATATAGCCTTTGTTTGGGTTATTTAATATTTCATTAGACTCACTATTTAGTGGTAATGTTTAATTGGACTAGACTCATTAACAATTAACCAACAATGAAGCATCCTCAAAATAAAGCAAATTTTGTTAAACGATTCCAAGTGCAGAAATAATTTTTTTTTAAAATAGTTTCCAGAATGTTTGTCACATAATAGCGGATATTTGTAAATAAATAATTTTGTGCCTTCTTTTTTGAGTTTGCTGCTAAAACATATTATTTGGCAATATTTACATTTTATTAACATCATTTAAATTCATTTTTGTTTAAGAAAAATTCAAAGCAAAAATGGCAAGGAAATGTTTCCCCGAATTTCTCCCAAATATTAAATTTACTATTGTCTGTGGAAAACAGCAATTGGACTGCTTTTGCACAGATAATGTGTAAATAGAGCAGTTGATGATTAGTCAACCACAATCTCTTTTTGAAGCAACCTCAAAATTTGTATGTAAACTTTCATGTTCTACTGGCATCAGATTAAAAGGGAGGTTTTAACAAACATGAATAAATTACAATTGCATGGATTTATGTCATGAATTATTGATCATTCCAACTAGAGTTCGTTCAATAATTCACTTACACTGATAAAAACTTAGGCATTTTTTTTAAGTTCAGTTCACTTTTAATAAACCCAGAGAGGAATTTTATTGACAATCTGGATGTCTGTTTTCTGTCAGGAAATACAATGAATTTTCATTTGGTTTTAATATCTTTCAACGACCATGACCCTATCAGCTAATTAGTGGCATTAATAACACTATATAGCTTACTCTTAAAACATTATGATAAGCTGTTTTTTGCTAATTCACTCCAATCATACTGTGAAAACCTTGGCACAGGGATTAACTACCAATGTTGACCAAAAGCTGAAATCTCGTTACATTTCTCTCTTGATAAGCTTAATCTATTCTAAACAGATTAACAGTAAAAAACATCAACTAATAATCTATAAAATGTTTCCATTTCTTTTTAAATTATAAAAACAGAAGCTGATAATACATTTTTCAATAAAATAGTTACTAAATGTAATATTACCTCTGTCCCCAAAATAATTGTTGTCACATACTAAACTGAAGTGTCCTGTTTGTTATTTATTAAGTTTGGCACAAGGCCACATGTATGAGACACCCAGTATATTTCAAGCTTATTACTCAGTAATAATGGTCAACCAGATTAGTTCATTAACCATTACCCCATACTGAAGCATCCTAAGAGGAATACTGCTTGTTATTTATTAAGTTTGGCACAAAGCCACATGTATGAGACACCAAGTATGTTTCAAGCTCACTACTCAGTAATAATGGTCAACCAGATTAGCTCGTTAACCATTACATCACCCAGTGGTATCCATCTTTCTTATAAGGATTGTCATGTTTAATCTATGAAATGTGTATACAACGGTAGAAATTATTAAGGGACAGTGGTACAAATACTTAAGGCTTTTAAATGAAACATTATTAAATTTTGCTGAATGTTTCTTTCATCTTGTTTCTGTTTTTCTCTTGCTTTTTATTATATTATGACAAGTGGTTAGTATAAATTAGGATGGGTCGGTAGTGTAAAAGCAGAAAGCAGTTTCAGTGAACCAAGTGAAAATTCTTGGTTAGTTTTTTTGAGTTCACTCTTACACAAAAATCTCTTCTCCTTCCAGTTATGTGTTAAATAGCAGGGTAGACTGAACTATGTAGCTTTGGATGGAAACTCAGTGCCATGTGTGATACATGCTTAGGCAATCATATATCTTCTGATACATGACTGACGAGGCGAATTTATTTCCCACAGTAGGTTGCCATTTCTTTCTGTGGTAGACCAGTTGACATCCAAGTCTATAGAACCTGGTCTGTCCTGCTATTTACCCATAGCTGGGAAGAGAAGAAAAGGATTCATACCCTTTCCCAAGGGTATTAGCATGTAAGTGAATGCAATGGATTTGACTGAAATCAACTCAGCACTCTGATTTCTCAATCTGAGCTGCTATCCATTACTTTACCATGCCTCCTCCATCATATATATATATATATATATATATATATATATATATATATATATATATATATATATATATATATATATATATATATATATATATATATACACACACACAAAAAAAATTTTGTTACTCACTTGTAAGGTTTTCAATTGGGTTAAGGTCAGGACTCTAACTAGGCCACAGGAAATTTGGGAATTATTAAAGCAAAAGGTTACCCAACAAAATAGTAAATCATTTTTTGACTTGTATAATGTACATATGTACAGCTTTATTAATACACTGTATTAATAAACGAATTCTGTTACTCACTTCTCTCAGTAAAAATACAGACAATCAAATTTCTATAGGTGTGTTCATTTTTTTTGCCTTGTACTGTATATATATATATATATATATATATATATATTCAACTCTCCCGTCGAATTTGACGTATGAGGGTCAAGCAGATCAGTTCCTAGGAACCGACAGCCCAACACCAGCACATGAGATTTGATTATAGTGGTGAAGGCTTTGTGCAAAACTATCCAAACTTTTTGAACGGCCAACTACAGAGACCTGGTGCTGTACGTGCCACAAGGTCCCCAAACAACCCTTCAAAGATTTTTAAATCAGAGTTTTCCTTCTCCTAGACCAGTTGCCATCTAAGGATATAGAACCCAGTCTGTCCTGCTATTTACCCATATCTGGAGGGAGAAGAAGAGGATTCATACCTTTCCCAAGGGTATTAGCACGTAAGTGAATGTAATGGATTCGAGTGGAATTCGAACTCGGCTCTCCAATTTCTCAATCTGAGCTGCTATCCATTTCTCCACCATGGCTACTAGGAGAAAGAAAACCTCTAAATTCCTTACCAGCCTGAAGTGGTATCTTGTTCTTGACACTGTTGCTATGGCTGTAGTACATATAGTGCCCCTGTAAACCTAACGGGCTACATGATGTGTGACATAGTGAATATTAGGCATGGGTGTGTGGGTGGTGTAAAAGTTATTGGCATAGAAAGGGAATTTGGTGAGCTAGGCTCAAAATCTGTCAGTCTGTTGCATTCACTTTTACACAAACAACCTCTGAGAAAGCTAAAAGTTAAATAATAGTGTATACTATGCTCTCCAGCCTTGGGTGGCAACCAGTCTAGCCAATGGACTACACTTAATTCAGAACCACTGAGAAAGCAATGGAAAACAACTCCATTATCTTTCCCAAGATGTCATAGCAATTTCTAGATCATAAAGAATAGGAATTTGTGGAGAGCCATGATTGCCTACATCCTGAAGGGAGAAAGACAAGTCTGAAATGAAATCTGTGGAGAAGGCAACAAGATCTTTCTGAAGATGTCATGGCAATTCCCAGATAATAAAAAAGGAATCTGTGGAGAGCCATGATTGCCTACATCCTGAAGGGGGAAAGACAGATCTGAAGTGAAATCTGTGGAGAAGGCAATGGCAAACTACTCTGTTATCTTTCCTAAAATCATGGTAATTTACAGATAATAAAGAAAAGGAATGAGTGGAAAGTCATCAATTGTTTACGTCCTGAAAGGATATGATATTTAAAACTAGCTGGTTACATTCAATGCCTCTAAAACCAAACTGGTTACATTCCCTCACCACCAATTAGACCCCAAACTGCTGCCAGACATGAAGAACAGATGTCCCCTTGAGGAGGCCCTGTACTTCAATTGGGCCTCAAACTTCTAACCTCAAGTGGAATTCCTATATACAATCCATATGCAGGTAAAATGGTCGTCTCCCTGTACCACTCCAGTAAGTACCTGACATCTCATGCTGTCCTTTACCTTTATAAGAGCCAGATCAGGCCAAAAATGAAGTACTGTTGCTATATTTGGGTGGGAGCTGCCCAGACCTCACTTTGTAGTCTTGATAGAGTTCTCCAAGTCCTTGTGGGGGAAGAATTATTTTCTACCCTCTAACCTCTCTCTCACAGGTGGGATATGACGAGCCTCTCGCTGTTTTATTGCAACTACTATAGAAAGTGCTCGGATGAACTGCATCTCTGGGTTCCATCAAATCGGACCTTTACAGCTAGGACCCACCTTGCCACTTAATTAAAACCATCCACATCTCCTTTGTATTTCATCTGCAAGAAGTATGTTTCACTCAAACAGCTTCTTTGCATGAACCACTGTCCTACAGAATAGACCCCCTAGAGGATGTTTCCCTGATCAATACATTTTTAGCCTGTTCAAGTCTAGAGTTATCTTTCTCTTCTATCCATATAAACTACCTCTTATCCTATCCCTCTACCTTGAGTGAACCTTACAGTAAAAAAAAAAGAAAGAATTAGGTTTAATAGTATTTAAATTTCATTGCTGAAGTATTCTCAATTATCATTAATTTTGATTCTCGTTCTTCTTGTTTTTACTTAAGAACATTATCATTTCACATGAGATGGAAAGATTATGTTGAATCTATTGCATGAATTTAAGTGCAATACTAGACTATTGTCGAGCTCACATCAATTTACAATTGAGCTGGTTAGATGTAGCTGTAAGTTCTATGCTAACAGTTTCTTTTCCCACACTTCTTGATTGTGGAACTCCCTTCTATCTCCATGCTTTCCAGCCAACTTTAATCTTCAAATATTTAAATGCAATGTCAATCGCTATCCACTCTCCTCCTGATAAATCTTTTCTCTTCCTGCTCATTATTAATGTTTCTGTTCCAAATTCCTCCACACCCTCTTAACCCCTCATGTTTTAGTGGTGTTATTGTCTTGCATAGGGTGATAATGATTAAAAAAAGTAAAAAGAAAAATTCAACCATTTTATGCTTTGAATATTACTAAAATATATGGTCCAGTGCACCTGCTATATATTTAATGATTCTTGATATAATCCAAAGAATCAGCAATATTATTGGCCATGAACTGGCATCTTGGCTTCAGTTGTTTTCCTACAACTTTAATGTAGCATCCTTGAACATTTTCTATAAATATGTTTATGGTAATCGTTTGTAGGAACTTTCTACAATTCTACAATGCAGTACTAGATTGGTGGCAAGGTCTCATCAATTTAATGTTAAATTGACTAAATGTAACTGTAAGTTCGATACTAATAGTTTCTATTTTTCACACTTCTCACTTGTTGAACTCTCTTCTGACTTCTTGCTTTCCAGCCAGCTTCAAAAGTTTAAATGCAATTTCAGTCATTATCTACTGTCTTCTTGTTTATTGTTCTTGCTACTTAATAATGTTTCTCTTTTCTCCTATTCTTTCACACTCAGTATCCCCTTGTGTCTTAGTGGCTTTACTGCATTGGTTGGGGTGAAATGATTAAAAAAAGATAAATAAATTACCTCAAGAAAACTCAGATGATAATATGAATGTGTTCTGCTGGTTAGCTTGATGTAGCTACTAGCAAAAGACAAGGCACAATTCGGATTATTTTTTATCTGCAATTTGTCTGCAATTTATACTGCTCCTTTCCTTTATTTACTTTTCTTAATCTTTTACACATATTTATTTTCTTTTTGGCTGAGTTCTGAATGGTGAGGAGCAATAACAGCTAGTCTGCTTTTTACTTTCTTACTATTAAGCATTAATACTATTGAAATTTCCTTGATGAAACATGGGCAATTATTTTGAAACTTTTGACTGAAATTTTGTTCATCTTATTTCTACTGCTTTTTATTGCATTCATTGTATTAAATGTGGTCGTATTCAAATTTTGTCGATGAACAGAGTTGCCAGCTTTGCCAAGTTCAAATACGGGACATTTTGCTCAAGTTTAAATTTAAATTTCTAAAAATACTTTTAGAAAATAAGTTTGCTCTATGTTGCCAAATTATATGATATTTCGTTCATCTTATTTCTACTGCTTTCTAATGTCACCAAATTATTTCAGATCATTTTATATAAGCAAATTAGAAGATATTTAAATTTGAAGAGGTGTTTTATATTTCAATTCAGCCAGTTGGTAATTTCCCTTATGAATATTTTTTTTTCATTAAAAATATTAGACATAATAGTATTTAAATGTGCTTAAATTCATTAAGTCTTGGTAGCATTGTGGAAAGATCGTACAAATGATTACCATAAATGTATTTATAGAAAATGCACAGGGAAGCTAAATTACAGTTGTAGGAAAACAACTGAATCCAAGATGCCAGTTCATGACCAATAATATTGCCGATTCTTTGGATTATATTAAGAATCTCTAAATATTAGATGTAATAGTATTTAAATTTCTTAGATGTATTTGTTCTATATTTTTGTTACTTTTTGTCATGACTCTCATGTGGTTTATGCTTTATTTCAATTCTGTGTTTCTTATTCAATGATTAAAGAGAGACTTTAACTAACACTTGTTTGTAATTAAGATGAAAGAAATTAATAGTACTAACAATGTCATTAATAGGACAGATCATTCATTTTTATATATGTCTATATCTCTGAGATGAGGTATTATGATTACTTGCATTATTTACATTATTTGAACCATTACCCTCATCTTCATTGCCATATTCACAACATTTTGGCTGTTGTATACATCGGTCTTATTTAGATGATAGGAATTCCAAACTGAACTCTTTATTTCATCCACTGGGGTAGATTGTTCTAGTTCCCTGTACCATGTCTCTTCCAGATGTTTCAGTAATTTCCCTTTACCTAAACATTCCAAGTTTTGGTTCACCACTGCTGTGGCCTGGTATTTAACTCACAACTCTTTGTGTCTGGTCGCTGGATCTAACATCTTTATCCACTGGCTATGAGTCCTCAAGGACATCCAGAAAAGGCATAGATAGAGATAGATATATAGATAGAGTTATATATGATAGATATGAATAGAATGAGATATATAGATAGATATACATTATGAAATGGACAAAGACTGACAATTATTTTAAGACATTTTTTATGTTTATATGTTCTCTTTATAGATACAAATATTTAAGTAAATACTCTGTTTATAATAAACAGTATTAACAACATTTACCGGCCTGAATGTCTGAAAAATTTTCATAGAAAACATGCGTCCTCCGACAGGAATCGAACCTGTATCCTATACGGAACTGTCATATAGCCTGACATGCTTAACCAATTGGGTCACAGAGGAGAATTGTAGTTTAAAAACAGTAAAATCAACGTTGCTAACTGAAATGCTCCTCTGTGGTGAAATCAGTAAAAGCACGTCAGGTTATATGACGGTTCTGAAATAACTTATTTTCCTAATAAGTTATGTATATATGTAAGTTATTAATAAGTTATTGCAAAATTCACTTGAAGATGAAACAGAACTAATGCTTTTAATTTAATTATATAATTAAATTTGAAGTTTTTAGCTTCAATTTTTGAAACATGGTTATTACTGTGTAGCGAAGAAACCATATTTTAAATCAGTTAATTTATAATATATAAGGATATATAGATAGAGATATATAGATATAGATATATATAGTAGATCAATAAAAGGTAAATGTATTTATCTCATTGATTTTCTCCAGATTTTTACATCAAAACATTCATTTGATCCAGATGTGTGATAAATCTATTGAACTTACTATCAGATATCATGTTTATATTCCACAGAGGAAAAGCAAATCATAAATTTGAAAATTAAATGTTAGAGTTACATTAAAAAACTAACAACATCTAAATTTAGGACCAGTAAAAATGTTTTTTTTTCACTTTTTTTATTTAATATCTCTGTATATACATGTACATATATTAACCTATTCATATGTGGGCACATATAGATGTCTTTTTGCATTATTTTTTAATATATAATTTCGTTATGATTCCAAATTTCACAACAATCACACAATTCATAATATTCAAACTTATCAGTTATTATTTTTCGTCTGTATTTCTGGGATGAGGAGTTATCATTATTTTTATTATTTATATTCAGACAGCAAAGATGAGGACAATAATCCAAATAGTGTAAATTACCAATTATTTATTTGTTCATTTTGAATTAAATAATTATGCATTCAACCTATTTTGTTGAATTATTTTATATTATTTTTATATTATTTTATGCTATTTTATATTATTTTATATTAATTTTATATTATTTTATGTGTTATTTTATATTAATTTTTATATTATTTTATGTGTTATCTTATATTAATTTTGTATTATTTTATATTATTTTGTATTATTTTTATAATATTTTATATTATTTTTACATTATTTTTATGTTATCTTAAATTACTTTTACATTATTTTATATGATTTTATATTATATTATATTATTTCATATTATTTCTATATTCATTATTGCCATATTGTCCTCATCTTTGTCGCCATATTTATTACAATGTTTCAACTCTCCGGCCTTCTTCAGGTGGTTGGAATGTCGAACTGAACCCTTTATTTTACTCACTGGTGTAGACTGTTCTAGTTCCATGTGCCATGTTTAATTGATGTCAGTTATCAGTTATCTTCTGTTAATTTCCCATCTCCAAGTTCTCCATTGCCTTAACTGGGTATTGAACTGACACTCTTTGGGTCCTGTAACTGGATCTAACTAACACCTTTATCCACTGTGCCATATGACAACAAAGATGAGGACAATAGTCTGAATAATGTAAATAATGTACATAATACCTCATCTCAGAAATATAGACAGTTATTTTCATATTATTGTATGTTATTTTATATTATTTTCTTTCAGTTTTAGATTATTTACACATATTTGTATATCATGTATATATGTAAAAACACATATATAAACATTATGTACATACATTATATATGTTTCAAAAGTTATCATCACCAGAGTTGATAGTGGAGACAAGCTCCCACTGTCTATACAATACTCCTGGGTCATGCCTTTCAAGTAGCCTCTGACTACTAAGAGAGCTGAGTATCAATTTCAGTTGGGTTTATTATATTCAGTTACACACAACTACCCTTGTGTCCGCATATGTTTAGTACTTGCCATTAAAACTGTGATAGGTTATCTCTTACTAATTGCAACGGACCAACAAGCTAGGTCAGCATTTGTTCAGGATGTGACAAATTCATTTGACGGGTGAATGTCGCAACAAGTTCAACTGTTACCTACCAGTTCCCATATGATCACTTAAATTAAGCAAAGTTGAGCCTGGTCAGTATGCAGGTGGGTGACCATTTGAGAATACCAACTTGGATGTACAGTTGGTATAATAGATTATGGCACAGAATTGTTAATCAGAAAGCCAAGTTCCAATTCCAATTAGGTCTATTATATTCACTTATGTGCAAATATCCATGGGAAAGATATGAATCCATCTCTTCTAGAGACGTGTATATATATTTTTACAGTATGTATTAAGTATTGACCACTGCTCGGATACTTCAAGGTACCTCAGTTTCTTAGTTAATCTTGATTCTTTTTATGCCCTTTTGGTCTTGAAACAAGTCCAACTCTCAATTCATTCAACTTGTTGAGATGTTAGCCACTGCTTCAAGGTACCTCAATTTCTTAGTTACTAAATTAAATCAAATAAAAAATTCGTCTGAAAATGAAAAGTTTTTTTCCCCAAAATCATTGGCAAGGAAGGATTTTTATTATCTCAAAAAAACATTATTACAATCTAAAAATATTTCCTGCCTTTAAATAACCTGACAAGGGTTGATAAACCATAAAAGAACGGATCATCAGTATATTTTGGCTATCCCACTTTTTTGGTTTGAATTCTATTTTGTGAGAGATTAGAGTTTAAATTTAATGACTTTAATAAATAATATAGTTTTATAGATACTGTCATTGGTATATCCTTCTTTTTTATTGCCCAATGGCGATATTAAATCGAGGTATTCTGTTAGTAAACCAGCATTTGTGACAACAGCAATAATAACCACTTACTGTCGACAATTGATCACCATTAATAATTGTGGTTACTTGTTATTTATGATAAGAACACGAACTTGAAAATAAGCTGCAGTATTGTGCAGACGGTTGCTCATTGATTTTTCAATATGTTTCCATTGGTCGGGGTATTTTTGATAAGTAACTGTGAACTTTAGGATTGCACGTGGAGTCATTGAATAATAATAACAACAAATGCATTGGATAAAGTTTTAATGACTGGATTTATTTTTATTTTTTCTTTTCTTTGTCAGTCTAAGAAACTGAAGCCGCGGTGCCAAAATTTAAAAGAGGTTGTGCTTTGATTGTCATGGCAACAGATAAAAAGATGGTGCAACAAAATGATAATAGTCCATGTCCAATTCAGACAGCCGCGATTCTCACTGTGAGAATGGTAATGCAAGGAAAAGTAAGTACTTTAATTTTTTTTCTTTTTTATTCATTCTCTTCTTGTTATCATGTCAATGGTGGTGTAACTGAAAGTTTGCACAGCATACAAAATTGAAAAGCCAAGTTCAAATTCCAGTCAGATTCATTACATTCACTTACGTGCAAATATTCTGGGGAAATGTATGAACACAACTCCCCAGCTATGTGTTAAATAGTATGAGTTTTATCTGAAAAAATTATTGTTAATCTGAAAAAAATTTTAATGCGATATTCACTCATAAAAAAAAAGAAAATATTCTTACAATCCAAAATATGTTTTGGCTTTAAATAACTCATAAAGGGTTGATAAACTGTAAAAAAAACAAATCAATCAACCTCTTCTTACTGTTTCAGCTAATCATTTTTGTGTGCAGTTTCTTTCTCATTTTAAATAATTATTTGCAAAATTTGTATATACCCAACAATTATTTTTTACTGTATTATAGAAACAATTTTTTTAATGCATAAATAATTAAAAAAATTATTGAATTATGGTTAAGTATGTTTATTGTCATGCGATGCGCATGTGAATTTGTGGCATTTTATGAATTGCCACATACGTGCATACATATCTACTTTGGTAAAAATGACCATGACACACAAATGTATCACATGGCAATACGAAGAACGATTATCAAGGATGCACACTTGCATCCTTTCTTATAGTTTAATAAATTTAATTTAGAGTCCAAATATCTAAGATAATAAACTTATTAATAAATTTAATATTATTTACCAAATTAAAGTATAAATAGTCCAATATAGAAGTTTCTAATAGTTTTTGTCTTGCAAAAACACTGATGGCGTTATGTAAGAGTTCAAATATTTAAGGTGATAGTGAATGCGTTAATTTAGTTTTATTTATTTATTTTTATAAAGCATAAGTTGTCATATATAATAATTTTTAATGGCAACTAACAAAAACACTGATGGCATTATGTAAGAGTTCAAATATTGAAGGTAGCAGTGAATATAAAAATACTTAGTTTTATTTAGTAAAATTAAGCATAAGGAGTCATATATAGCAGTTTCTAATGCTAACTAACAAAAACACTGATGACATTATGTAAGGATTTAAATATCCAATGTTGTATTGAATGTGTTAAGTTAATTATATTTACTAAAATAAAGCATAAGTAGGCTTATACACCAATTTCTAACAGTAACTTTAATAAAAGCGTAGATTATTAAGGACTCAGTTGTCTAAGGCAGGGGTAAGCAACATACGGATTGCATGCCACATGTGGCATGCCAAGTAATTTCTAATGGCATGCAGCAACAAATGACATGAAGTCCGAACCAATAACTACTACAATACCTCACGTTTTTTACCTACATGAAGTGGAGTGATTATATCGAGCCAATTGCTACATTAGCTGCAAGGTAGGTTGGTTCACTGTGTTGTGCCAAAAGTGTTTTCTTGTCAGAATCCATTCTGCACATTTATAAATCTACCATTTGCCCGAGTATTGAATACTGTCACCATATCTGGTCTGGTGCTCCAAGTGTGCATCTCAAGATTCTCAACAATATCCAGAGAAGGATCTGCAATATAATCGATCTTGACCAGACATCTTGTCTCCAGTCACTTTCTTACCAATGTTATGTGCCTTCTCTTCTTTCATAGCAACTGCTCGGATGAGCTTCTTTTTTCTTTTTTTATGAGACTACATGAATTTAAGCATGTTACTAGATTGGTAACTAAGTCACACTATTTTAATGTTGAACTTGGTCGATACAACTGCCACTTTTACTATAACAGATCTTTTTCTCACACTCCCCCCCCTGTGGAACTCCTTCCTGATTTCTTGCTTTCCTGATAACTACAATTTTCAAAAATTTAAATGCAACATCAATCACAATCTTCTCTTCTTTTTGGCTTCAATCCTCACCATTTTCAGTGTTCTCATTCACTTTCACTCCCCACGACACCCTGTGTTCTAGTGGTACTTTCGTCTTGCTAGGGGTGAAATGATTAAAAAAAGAAAATTTAATAATTTTTCAACTAAACTTGTCAAAGAAAACTATATTACTCTCTCAATAGAGTAAGATACCAACATTTCACAACTCAGAAAAATCTTTTCTTTCAAATTTATGACATAATTTTAAACTTACTAACATTATTGTTTTGTAAATTAATCCATGTTTAAATTATTAATGCCATATTTGAACTGGAGCTGCCAAGTCCTTGCTTGCTTGTCATGATATAGTCCAAAAGCCACGGCCTTGTGGATGATGAATTATTTTCCATCTACAACCCCTTTCGCACAGGTTTGGTACATTTCAGCATAGCCCATTTGACATTGCTGATTCGGCGTTAGAAAAATTATTGGACTATTTGGCACTGCTGTTTAGGCATCAGACTGTTTCAATGTCACTGTCTTTAACCGGAGACAACCTCCCCACCCACAAAAAAAGGATAAAAGCATTGAAAACACCCAACTTTCAATATGACTTTTTATTCCTTTAAGGAATTAAGTTTCCTATTAAAACACTAAAGGAAAAATTCCCCATTCCCACAGACAAAATGTTGTGTTCCTCTCACTTCTCTATCGCTATTTCCATGGCATGTGTTCCAATGAGCTATATACCTTGGTTTCACCAACCCTGAACTTTGCAACTGGTACCCAGCATGTCATCTACATAAGGATGTACCTATTCTGTTTATTCCATTCCAGAAGTAAGTTCAACTTGGATACCATCTTTTCAAGAAATACTGCTTTGGACGACAGACTCCCAATGTTTTCCCAATCATTTTAATCTTGACCTCTTCAAGTCTAGGGTTAATAATGCAGTATTGCTCTACCTTGAGTAGCTCCTGGTCTTTTTACCATGTGAATATTAGTATAAAAAGGTATATTTTACTTAAAATTACATTAGGAAGCCATTGACTCGAGCCTTGAACAGGTTAAGATTGTAGTGATTGGGGAAATATCCTGTTAAGAGTCTGTTTCACAGGGCAGTGATTTGCAGGAAGAAGCTATTCAAGTGGAATTTATTTCCCACCGATGGGACACAGAGAGAATGTGGGTGGTTTGCTACTATGTAAGTGGCATGGTGTGTTCTTGCTGTGAAGGTTTCACTTGGCGGGACTAAGGAATCTAGTTCATCTGAGCACTTTCTGTGAAAGTAACTGTTGAGCAGTGAGAGGTTTGCCACATTCTGCCTGTGGGAGAAAGGCTAAAGGGTGGAGAATAATTTGTCACCCCCAAGAAGGCAAATATGAAAAGTATATACAGAAATTCATTGCAAATGATTTTAATACTGTTTCTGTAGCCTATGTTACCATAATTAGGATTTACGAAGCAAATCTATTAAAACTTTCATTCACACTTGCTTCAAATAAAATAATTACACTTTTTGTGTTTTTGACATAGCATTTTGTTTGTGGGCAGAAAAGTTAATGATGACCATTTTTTATTTATTTCTTTTCATAAATTTTATTTCTCAATCTGTATATTATACATTGAAAATCTGGAAGAAAGGTATTAACAGTTTCTTATTGCTTCTTTCTTTAAGTGCTTCTGGTAGGACAGTGCTATAAAATGACTGAAGAGTTAAGATTACTTAAAACAGTTTATCAATAAAATAGGCTTTTCCAGTTCACTCACTATTACATAATATTTAATATTAAAGGGAGTTCTTTTGTTTAAGATTGTGTAGAAAGTTAATATTATTATATATATCATTATTTTTACTTTTATTACTATCCATTTTAGTTATTGCTGCTGTTGGAAGTCTTCAAATAATTTTTGCTCTTCAGTAAAGTTTTTGTGATTCTGTAGCACCAAGATTAATGAAGGATTGTTTTTTTTAAGACCAACATTTTATAATTTATTTTGTATTTATTAACACTGTGTGCATTTACTTTCAAACTTGGCCCAAACTCGTAATAAATATATGGTGAGAACAGATGTTGTCCTAAGATAAGCTCCAACAATCACCATAAAGAACATTACTTGATTTGTCAGGTTAATATTTTGGTTTTGTAACAACTTGTGGTGTTGCGTGAAACTATTCCCCAGCACAACCTATGCTATATTCACTTTCATTATTTCCTATACTAAATTTGTTATAAGTGATCCATACAACACTGAGATATTTGAAGTGTTTAGTATTTACTAATTCCACATTGTGAAATTTTGATATGGATATAAGATCAGATAAAAGTGTTCATTTGCATGAAGTTGTTTTTAATAATCATTGATCTGAGAAAAACTGTTGTAGATTGTAGATAGATGGTAACATAGATATTTCTGAACAGATCTGGTACCATGCATAGCGTCTATACGAAAGTATCAAACTGGCTTTACTATTTAAGAACATGACTTGTGTTTCTTTGGTTATTCTTTTGACTCTGTGGCAACTTGCATGTTCGACAAAACTACCTCTAGCGCGGCCTATTCTATCTTCAATTTCCTGATCTCCTATACTAAATTTGTTTTAACTGATCAATACATCGAGATATTGGAAGTATTTAGTACTTACTTATGAGAAATCATACAAAAAAAACTGAAAATCGTATCCCGTATACCACATTATTTTCTGTCATTTTCTATTTGTCTTCTTTCAAAATGATCCGCCAATAGATTAGATTTTTTTAATTCTGTTTTCTTTTCCAAAGCGTACTTTGTCCTTGAGCTCAAAACCTTTTTTCTATACTTATCAAACCATTCTGCACACATCTACTGCAACATTTTTAATCATTTCAACCTGAGCAAGTCGATTCAATATTCAGTTTCATTATCTTCTATTCTAAATTTTTTATAAGTCATCTATACACTGAGATATATGAAGTGTTTAGTATTTACTAATTCAGTTTAGTATTTACTAATTCCATTTAGTATTTACTAATTTTGAGATGGATATAAGATCTGTTGAAAGGCAGTGATCATTTGCTTGAAGCTGTTTGTAACCATTGATCTGAGAAAAATGGTTGTACATAGATGATAATATAGATATTTCTGAATGAATCTGGTGCTACACATGGGATCTATATGAAAGTATCAGACAGGCTTTACTATTTAAGAACATGACTCATGTATTTTTGGTTAATGTTTTGACTCTGTCACAATTTGTGGTGTTGGACGAAACATGTGGCCTATTCTATCTTCATTTTCCTTATTGCCTATAAGGAATAGGTTATAACAGATATCGTACATATGTGCTGCAATGTGGATTCTGAGAATCGATTCTGTCAATATGAAAAAAAAATCATTTAACAATATAGATATAAGTCCTCTGTTGCTTATTTGTATATATTAACACTGTGTATTTTCTTTCAATCCTTGCACAGAACAATATGGTGGGAACAGACGTTGTCCTAAGATAACCTCCACCAACCACCATAAAGAACATTAATCAAGTTGTTAGGTTAATATTTGGGTTTTGTAACAATTCCTGATGTTGGGTGAAATTACGAAACAGCAAAACTTATGCTATGTCCAATTTTCTTATGTCCTAAAATAAATTTAATCTATACAGTGATGAGGTTCAGAAGCAGTTTTAATATTAATGGGAGTTTCATTGCTTTTGTTTAAGGTTGTTTGGAAAGACAACATCATTATATATATATATATATATATATATATATATATATATATATATATATATATAATTATTTTCTCCTCTACTTACTATCCATTTTAGCTGTTGCTGCTGTTGGAAGTTTTCAATAAGCTTTTGCTATTTGGTAAAGTTGTTTGTGTTTCTGTAGCACCAAGATCTGATGAAGAATTGTTTTTTTAAGACCAACATTTTACAATTTATTTTGTATTTATTAACACTGTGTGCATTTACTTTCAAACTTGGCACAAAACCCATAATTATATGATGGGAACAGATGTTGTCCTAAGATAACCTCCACCAATCACCATAAAGAACATTACGCGAGTTGTCAGGTCAATATTTTCGTTTTGCAACAACTCGTAGTATTTGGCGAAAGTATTTCTAGCACAGCATATCCTATGTTCAATTCCCTTTTCTCCTAAAACTAAATTTGATCGATACCCTGAAATTCAGAAGCAGTTTTAATATTGATAGGAGTTTCATTCCTTTTGTTTAAGGTTGTTTGGAAAGACAACATTATTAATATATCATTATTTTCTCCTCGACTTACTATCCATTTTAGCTGTTGCTGATGTTGGAAGTCTTCAATTAGTTTTTTCTATTTGGTAAAGTTCTATGTTCAATTTCCTTTTCTCCTAAACTAAATCTGATCTATACACTGAGGTTCAGAAGCTGTTTTTGTCAACTATATTATTGTTATTGTATCAGTTCTGTTTTACACTTTAGTAGCAGATAAGATATAAAAAAGACAGGTGTGAGCTGATATTAAAGGTGATTAGACTAAATTTAGAATGGCTTATTTACCTATTATATTAATCTTCTGTTGTACGCAAGGTCAGCTGATCTAGGTGACCTCTTGGCGGCAAGGGAAATTATACTTTTAAGCAATATAAAATGTCTCTGTCTATATCCCTGACATGAGGTATTATGATTACTTACATTACTGTTATCCTCATCTTTATTGCCATATTCACAACGTTTCTACTGTTGTACACTCCGGCCTTCTTCAGGTGATTGAGACATGGTCCAGTGGATAAAGACATCAGTTAGATTCAGTGACTAGACCCAAAGATTTGTGAGTTCAATACCAGGCCACCGCAGTGATAAACCAAACCTGGAGTGTTGAGTTAAAGGGAAATAACTGAGACATCCAGAACAGGCATGGCACGTGGAACTAGAACAATCTACCCTGGTCAGTGACATAAAGGGTTTGGTTTGAAATTCCAATCACCTGAAGATGGTTGGAATG
This sequence comes from Acanthosepion pharaonis, assembly GCA_903632075.3. NCBI lineage: Eukaryota > Metazoa > Mollusca > Cephalopoda > Sepiida > Sepiidae > Acanthosepion > Acanthosepion pharaonis. Next base: position 3,065,597 of record CAHIKZ030000957.1, on the reverse strand, counting down.
TACAATGACCAAAATGTTGTGAATATGGCAATGAAAATGAGGATAACAGTCCAACTAATGTAAATAATTTAAGTATAAAATGTCTACCAATTATTTTTATCCACTCAGTACTGTTATTAAACATTTCTATTGCTATGTTTATTAAGATCCCATTCAGTCAACAGTGTTTGTTTAAATTACTGACCACTGACAATGCCTTTCTTCCTGAGTTTGTTTATTTCCATAATAAAATATAGGTCAGTGCCATTAAGGTGCACTCCAATAGACCATGACGTCACTTAAGCTGTGCATACACGATGGACTACAAAATCTTTTGTCATGTTCATATTAGAATCATAATCATCATTGGATCCCAATTTGAAACAAATTCAAACTTGATTGTGACACTTTTTAAAGACTGATTTTTTTCTGTATAATCTTTTATTTTATTAAATTCATTAAATTAAGTTTTAATACCTTTAGTATATCCGTATTTTCGTATTTGACATTTAATACCTTTAGTATATCCGTATTTTCCCCTGGCATTTACTATTGTTTAGGTTTTGGCATTTCACACTCACTTATGGATATGTAAATTTATTAAAAATGTTATTTCATATTAGTTTCATAAAATTTGTATTGCATCATTACATTGCATAGAAACCTGTGCTTGTACGTAGATGTCACTATATTGTATTGGTATATTATTTTTATTAATACATTACAATACAATACAATGCAATACAATTTTCATGGATATCAACTTCCAATCTCACAGTGGCAAAATTGTGAGATAAATAGTGTGAACATGGTAATTAATACTGTTTTTATCCACAAATGCTCTATGATTGATGTCAAGCAATTTACACACATACAAATAATAAATTTTAAATAATATAATCATATATATATATATATATAGGTCAGTGCCATTAAGCCATGCACCATTAAACCACGACATGATGTCGCTTCAGCTGTGCATGCGCAATGGACCCCAAAATCTTTTGTCATGTTCATATTAGAATCATAATCATCAGTGGATTCCAATTTGAAACAAATTCAAACTTGATTGTGACACTTTTTAAAGTTTAATTTTTTTCTGTATAATCTTTTATTTTAATAAATTCATTAAATTGAGTTTTAATATCTTACCTGTAATACCTCAGAATCACTGTATTTTCCCAGGTATTTACTATTGTTTAGGCTTTGGCATTTCACACTCACAATTGTGTAATGCTTTGGATTAGCACTTCACAGATATTTTGAGTGTGAAATATACAGATTACAACCTTTATCCTAACTTTAAAAATTCACATATTTACTCAATGGGATTTGCTTTAATATTGATCATTACTGATTTTCTTAAATAAAGCGTTATTATGAAGTTTATTATTATTTTCTATTATGTACATGTAAATTTATTAAAAATGTTGTTTCGTATTAATTTTGTAAAATTTGTATTGTATCATTACATTGCATAGAAACCTCTGTTTGTACATAGATGTTAGTAAATTATATGCTAAAAATTTTTCATGCTGCTTAAATGTTTATAACAATAGCCATTACAATTTAAAAGTCATCCGTGCATTGAATACTGCTACCATATCTGGTCTAGTGCTCCTACTATATATCTTGAGATTCTTGGCAAAAGCCAAACAAGAGTCTCTGATGTAATCGATCCTGACTTGACATAGATACTTGTGCCCTTTCTATAAGTACTTTTATGGTAATTTTTAGGATAAGCTTTCTTCTCTGGGAAATTAGACTTTGTGAATTATGATGAGACCTAGCTGCCAATCTAGTACTGCATTTAGCAGTACTAGATTGGCAGCTAGGTCTCATCATTTTACAGCTGAATTGGCGAGATGTAATTGTAAATTATATGCTAATCATTTCTTCTCACACACTTCTTATGAAAATCTCTTCCGACTTCTTGCTTTCCAGACAACTTTGATCTTCAAAATTTTAAATGCAATGTCCATTTTTATCTACTGTCTTCTTGATTCCTCTTCTTTTATTCTTCTTTCACACTCACTAAACTCTTGTATCTTAGTGTCTTCATTGCCTTGCTTTGGGAGAAATGTTTATAAAAATAAATATAAAGTCCAAACATACTTTTATTCTTTACTAATAGTAATTTTTTGTTTGTTTTTTTTTTCCCAGGAGGTGGGCAGTATAATCGGTAAGGTGAGTATCAATTTGATTTTGTTTAAAATATTATGAAAAAAATGTTCAGGTATTTACTTGTGATGTTTTTAAAAGTATTGGGTTGGCCAAAAAGTTTGTGTTGTTTTTGTCTTTAGATAGGTTAGGTTTGGTTTCTTTTACGGCATATCAACCTCAATGGGTTATTTAATGATGAAAAATTTTTATTGCTGGTAATATTTTGTTTTGTCAAAAATCTATTTCTGGTAATATTTTTCCTTCAAAAATCTATTGCTGGTAATAGTTTTTTCTTCAAAAACATATTGTTGGTAATATTATTTTTTCTTTCAAAAAATTATTGCTGGTGAGAATTTTTTTTACAAAGTATTTCTGATTTTTACATTTTCATAGTGTTTTTACCCCATTTTGGGGGTTAACTATTTACCCATAGCTGAAACCCTAACAGGTGCTACCGCCCTGGGTCAGAGTGGACTTTGGAACACGAGCAATTAAGAGGTGATTCCATGTTCCTCAAAACCTCCTGATCAAAGGCCTTGCTGCTGGATGTAGTTTATCGTCTTACCCGGGACGCAGATGTAGTTTATTATCATACTCAGGACAGTCTTTAGATAGGATTAGCAGTGCTTAGTGGAGCTTTTTCCTGTATAACACTATGACTGGATTAAGATGAACACGCTAACAATGGCTTCTGAGATAACACTACCATCACAGATGCTCATAGATCAGGGGTTGGCGACCTATGGCACGCATGCCAAATGTGGCACACCAAGCAATTCCCGATGGCACGCAGATGCAACTATACTGAACATACCTTAGTTACAGTTTCTAAGAGAGAATATACAATTTTGCACAAACAAGGTCAGTTCATCTAAATTGTCTGTCTTTTTGCTAGCATGATCATCAGTGGCTTAATAATTTTGTGATGTTTTTAAGAATATTGGGTTGACCATAAACTGTTGTTTTATTCTTAGATGGCATTAGGAGTGTTTAGTTTTGCTTGTACTTGCATAAAGCCATGACTATTAGGTTGAAATTACTGGCAATGACTCATTATTAACTCCTTCATAACAATTCTTTGTGGATCTCGAGATTTAAAGAGATAAGAAGTATCTGTCCACTTGTTTTCAAACATGCCCATCTATTTGTGATCAGGAAGAATCCTTTCAGGTGTCTATTTTACAAATTAAAATGTCTGGGAATGAATCTGTCTAATTTGGACTTCTTCCTTACTAATGGAATATGAAGGATGAGTTGACTTTGTGTTATGGTAGGTACTAGGTGTGAAGGTCTGGACTGGTCGTACTAAGGAATGTAGCTCATCTAAACATTTGCCATGGAAATAGGGATAGAGTAATGAGAAGCTGGAAACATTTTGATTGTGGGGAAAGAGGTTGTAGGGTGGAAAATAATTCATCACCCACAAGGCTATGAAAATGCTTTTGAGTTTTGTCTGGCCTGGGAAGTGATGATTACCAACTACAGCCTACATATAGACATAAAACTCTTTTTTTTTTATTATCTGACCTGGCTCTTGTAAAGACAGAGGATGGCAGGAGGAGTCTGATAATTTCTGGAGAGATACAAGAAACTGACTATTTTTTTTCCAGTATCTTTAGTAATAGATATTATATAGGAGTTTCTGTTGAGATCTGGAGTGTGCTTTAGTCTCAAAAGTCATTCCAAGCAAGGTGCTTAATTGAAAGTTCAAGGAATTGGTCAAAAGGTAACAAGATATGGAATGGAATCAGTAATATGTGATTTGATAATGTTCTTTTGTTTGCACTTAAAACAAACAAACTTTTTATGCCACCCAATAAAAAAAATAATATCTTCATTTTTTTTCCTGCAAAGTTTTATCAGCTGAAATACTTCAAGTAGTCTTTATTAAATCATACAGAAAACTGCTTTTGTTTGGTTTCATGTTAACAATAAGTAATTTCTTAATAGTTTTTTCTTTTTTTTAGAAATCTTAAATGAATATACGGAACAAAAAATCCTTTTATTTATATTTAATGTGTTTTGTATGTTTACAATCATATGTTTTTTTTGGGATGTGCATGGTATCACCTGTTTTACCAGATAAACTGAGAATTCCTTTTTTTTCCTGATTCCTTTTCCAACCGATTCCAAATTGTTTATTCATAGTCATTTTTTTTTTATTTTGACTGTAAAACAAAACGGATAAAAGAATTTATATTTTACTTTTAAATTAACACAATTTAAACTTGAACAGTGGTTGATATTCTGGCAAAAATGAATTCCATTTTTGAAATTTGGATCCACTAATTATTTACATCTATGATTCATCTAATATAAAGCCCACAAAATTATCAAAGTATATATCTATACATGTATGTATTTATTGCAAATATATATATATATATATATATATATATATATATATAGATATACTACAGTTCAAAAGTTTGAAGCCACCTCGGGTAATTTTTTGCACCAAATTAGTTGTTTTGCACTTTAAATAAGAGAAAGTTATTATACATCATTAAAAAAACAGACATCATTTTTTATTAGAAATTTTATTATGACAAACAGAAAAAAAACTTTATAATTAAATTTTGCTCTCATCAAAATATCCTTCTTTATCATTGATTACTGCAGCACAAATTTTTGGCATTCATTGCAAAAGTTTCTCAATGTTCCATTCTTTTTTCAATGACTCTAAAAGTTCTTTTTCGTCTTTTTATCACTCTTTTGTCAAATTCATCCCATGATAATTCTGGGGGTGGCTTCAAATTTTTTAAATGTAGTATATATATATATATATATATATATATATATATATATATATATATATATACAGGACCATATTTCTTCCAAAATGAACTTTAGATAATTTCTGATAGAATTTTCTCTTTATCTGAGAAGGATTATTCATAATTTTGTAAAGTCGATCAATAAAATTAGTTGACACAAAATGTGTGTTGCCTTTAATAAAATTTGCCTCAAGGAACATTTGCTGCCTAAATACACACAACATAAATACATACATACATACATACATACATACGTACATATATATATATATATATATATATATTCTTTCTCATTTGTATATATATATATATATATATATATATATATAATGTATGTATGATAAAAGTGGAAAATGTTTCTCATACAATTTCCCCATATTATTGTTCTTGATATATAAAAATATATATTGTTATCCAATATATATCTAATATATATATCTTTATTATTATTACTTTTGTTATAAGAGATTAAAATAAACACATGTTGAAATCGAAATATATATATATATATATATATATTATTATGTTTGTTATAAGAGATTATAATAAGAACATGTTGAAATCGCTACACAAAATCTTTCATGTTTCAATACTATGAATTGTCTACAATCGTGGTACATTTGTCGCTTACATATTTTTCACAATTGTCAATGATGACATTTCTAGGTTCCAGTTTAT